>CM046878.1:540044615-540606045 GCA_025667525.1 Glebionis coronaria | reverse complement strand
TAATCGGTTGACTAAAACTAAACCTGATTAAAACGAATACAAATTTGCAAAAAAAAAATGGTTTACTCACCTCTAGATACAACTAAATGTATCCGGTGAGTTATATATCTAAAGGGTAGGATTAACATAAAATAAGGTAGAACCGAACACCTTTTTTTCATGACGTAAATGAATATGTTCAAACAACTTATTTAATATCTATCACTACTTATGATTAGTTTCAAGACGGGCTTTAATACGATATTCACATAACAGTAATAGGTTGGGTATTTTATAAAGGTAAAGTGTTTAAATTTTAAATAAGTTTTTAAAAAATTGTTAAACGGTAACATTTTCGTCATTTAGCGAGGTGAAACAAAGAGTCGATTGTGAGATCGATTTATGTATCCACGACTGATTCACTTGATCGCCGCATTACGACGATCAAGTAAAAAAGTCTGTCCACCAATTCACAAAACTTTCAACCAATATAACATATCGACAAACATTGTTTCAAAATATATATATATATATATATATATATATATATATATATATATATATATATATATATATATATATATATATATATATATATATATATATATATATATATATATATATATATATATATATATATATATATATATATATATATATATATATATATATATATATATATATATATATATATATATATACAAACAAAAACACATCTGTTTATTGGTATATACCGAAAGATTAACATAGGACAAAATTCGTCATTACTTAACCTATAAGTCTAACTGCCAACCAAACATGATACCAAACACAATCGTTGGGTGTATCAAGGTCTAAAACTATCAAAGGTTAGTTTAGGTTTAAATAGATACAAAGATGTCGAGTCGGAAACCTAGGTATACCCAAAAAAATATAAACCAATATTTGAACAACCAAAGATTCACATGAGACGAAACACAACCGTTAGGTGGGAAAAGGGCCTAAAAATATCAAAGGTTAGTTTCATTTTAGTTTTATTTTAAAAAAATGGGTCACACTGCTAATAAATGTAACTAACACACAAACGTATTCTTAGAAAAGATTTACGAAACTAACCCGCCCATTGGGCGGGTTACGCCGCTAGTATAAATAAATATATATATATATATATATATATATATATATATATATATATATATATATATATATATATATATATATATATATATGTATATATATGTATATATATATATATATATATATATATATATATATATATATATATATATATATATATATATATATATATATATATATATATATATATATATATATATATATATATATATATATATATATATATATATATATATATATATATATATATATATATATATATATATATATATATATATATATATATATATATATATATATATATATATGTATATATATATATATATATATATATATATATATATATATATATATATATATATATATATATATATATATATATATATATAAAGATCTTTTTGTACTTACCAGCCACCAATTTGATTCAGAGTTTGGGTTGTCTAGGTCAGCAGATGTTTTTTTGTGATACTTGGCGATGGATGATGATGCTTTTACATATTGTGTTTATTATTGGTCATAGTGAGTGAAATTAACCCGTATCTTGGCGGGTCGGATCCTCTTTTGTCGTCCAACTCTGCACTCACATATCTAAGCTTATACGTTTATGTGAGTTCAACACAAAATTAAGAGGCCATGCACTTTCAAGAGGTAATAAGCTGCTTTGATTGGGATACTTGACGCGCTAAAAACTCACCGTATTCGAAAGATTTTTGTATTTGGGTTGTCAAGACAGTGCTTGAGCATTATATGGTCTGAGTGAATGAGACAGATAAAGTGACTAGCAAGAACTAGACATCTTTGTTCGGGTAATGAAGTCACGTGGAAATCAACGGCTCCAAAGTTAAGTATAATCCTCGGGTATTAATAACATATCGTTCTCTTTTTCCTATTTATAACAAGATATTATGCGCTCTGCTTTGATTGTGTTATGTAACTCATATCTACATAACTCATATAGGACAACAATGAATCTGGTGTCATTTTTTTGGGTATAACAGTTCAAATGATACGTACTATAAAAGTTCTAAAAATGCCCAGCTTTTCATCTACGGTTGTATGTATTTGGTTTATACTTTTTGAATAAATTCCACTATCTTATTGCAGCGAGTTCTTGGACACAAGGAGGAAATATGTGGTTACAAGAGTTTTTATACAAGGCTGAAAACTTCACAATGGGGTGTTTGGATTAGCTTTTTTTTACCCTTTGACTTGATAGATATTGACGAGTACGCTCGAAATGGGTATGACAAGTTTTCTGTTTTTCAGATTTAAATCCATTTTGGTAAAAAGATTTTTTTTATTTTATTTATAAATATAATATAATTTTATTAATAATTATAATTTACATATTAGGAGAAGGCAAACGAGCAAAAGCTACGCCGCTAGCCCTTTTTGAATAGCAAAAGCAAGTCTATTAAATACAACGTTTGTGAATTTAGGAGTCAAAACATTACTATTGATAACACGTTGTATTCTCGTAAGTAGCTCCACCGCCTCAGGTGCAAGGAAACCAAATGTATCAAACGCGAAAGGAATAAACACGTGTTGATTTTCAACACATGCTTTCTCGTGTTTAGTCACTTTCCACGAGGCGGCTTTTATAGCAGCCTGACCCGCTGTAAAATCTCGACTGCCTAGCCCCACGAGAGGAGAAACCCCCGTCAAATCAACGCACGCATGTTTATCTCCAACCCATCCAAAAACCAAAACATCAGCGGGTCTCAGTGTGGATCTTCCATCTGACGGGCCGGTTAAGAAATTCACAGGTGCCTCTTTCTTGGCGGAGATCCCGGCACGCCTACATATGTCGTAAAGAACGTCCCTAACAAAATCATGTCGATACTTGAGGCCCGGAAGTTCTTTACAATGAACCGCATGTTCCCCAAAAGAATCCAAACATGCCTTGCGACAAATAGGGCATATAGCATCAACTGGAAATAATGGAATCATAAGGCGATTCTTAAGGATAGTGTGGTATTCCACCGGCGACATATGTTGACCGAGCCCGTCTATGGGGATAGCTTGTAGGAAATCTTGAGCATGTGGTGCGCGTAGACACTCGAAAACTGCTTTCTGTCTAACCGTCATGTGAAAGTGAGTTTCCATATCTTTGACCATCTCACTAAAAAGGGCACTCGCCAATGTTTCTTGGGCTTTAGATGGGGCGGTTTCCTTATTAGCGAAAACACTACAATCAAAGCTTGGAATCGTATCACGAAGACAAGCCAAAGCAGAAACGTAATCATCGTCCATACCACATATACCACTGTCACGTAAGATGTGGTCTTGTAGCACCCAAGATTGGGACCTCGAGGCCACCAAAGCATAGGAGGAGACCACTTTTGCTGAGTACAAGCCCAACCCACTAAGACGAATGGGTAAAGAAGCAAGTCTCCACTGCAAGTCACCAAAAAAGGTCCTCCACAGACCACTATATTTTCGATTGAACCACGTAACCCTTTGTCAAAAAACAAAGCCGCCTCCTCCATGTGTATAGGTTGACATGTCCTTAAACAAAAATAAAGTTTAGCAATACCCATACATGAATGAAGCAAAAGGAGCTCACTTTGCGGGTCATGAAGTTGTGGAAGAAGACCCATCAAGTCAACAGCATTTACGGCTCTCTTCATAGCCAACCCACTAATAAAATCTGCATCTCTACTAACAGCTCCCCAAGAAGCTTCACACCCAAAGACGGCCTACGAATATCAACCGAAAATAAACCCACCCGAAGCTTCGTACCATTACAAGAGGGCCAAAAAATCTATGTTTTCTTGATGTTAAGTTCAAGACCCAAACCTGGACCAGTCGTCTTTATAATGTCTAACACCTTGGATACCTCTTCTGAATCTCCAATAATGGTTCCATCATCAAGATACCAAGCATGAAGAAGAAGCTTGCAACTGTCTCTGATCTTATGTACAAGCGGGTGCAAGACAAGAGCAAAAAGAAGAGGTCCCAATGGGTCGCCTTGCTACACTCCTGTGGCAGACCAAATATGCGTGTCTCCTATATACAACCTCGCTGCTTGACCATATAAGAAATTTACCCACAAAGATAGTCGCACCATGGTAGAATATTCTTGTGTGGTTAGAGGTTGAAACACAGCGCAGGCGGCCCATGTAACATCCCGATCACACATACTAAGTTCAGAAAATTTTAAACGTTATCGACAAAAGCTCATAAAATAACCTTCACGGAACATATCTTTGGTATACTCATATAGGCATGAATGAATTTGGTGTGATTTTTTTGTTAACAGTTCTACTAATAAGCCGATTCACTCATGAAATATAAGCTTAGAAAAGGAATATCCTTATGAACTATACGCTAAGACATAGTATAAAAGTTCTAAAATGCCCCGGTTTTCATCTACGGTTGTATGGATCTGGTATTTCTTTATATACAGACAACAATAGCATTTCCATGATTAAGTGGCCTTTATAGAGGGAATTACCATATGTTTTTTTTCGTTTTGGATCTGACTGGTTAAGGTAAAATCGAGTGTGATAGGGGAGACGGTTGCCTCTCGAAGGCTCTGATTGTTTCGTGGCTCCACTTTTAGGAAAATAGAATTTATATAGTAATTTTTAATGCCATGATTTTCTGTGAAATGAATGAAACTGGGAATTTGGGTTAGATTTCCAACTTAATGGAGTTTTGAAGGGCTAATAACCTCGTTTCTTATGACACGTGCTAGAAGGTAATAATTTTCTTAAACTACTACGTATTAGTTAAGTTGATTTATATGGCTGCACTTTGATAACTTATGCATTATGCTTATGATCAATTTGTGTTGATTGGTATATGTTAGGAATGCCTCTTATGCAAATAAGTTTTATGCTTTTCACGGCATATAGAACGGGTTATAAGGGATCATCTTCGTAGTAATTTAATGTAATGGTAGATAAGCATCATTTCACAATGTTAACATGGGTCATTTTCAAGTATAGTTTATAATAGGTCTTGATGTATTATTGATGTATTACACAAATGGATGAATTAGGAAGGTACAATGCTGAGTTAAAACGGACCATGTTTATAGTATGAGTTGAAATTGGTCATTTTTGCGGTTTAGGTTGAACCGAGTAACTGATGCAGTCATTTTTCTATCCAACTTATAATTTTCTTCTAACTTGATACACTCTCTTTTTACAAAGACCCAGTGCCTTTAATAAGAGTAACTTTAACAAAAGCCACACATTAATAAAAAAACATATTCATGGACTTACTCAATGTCGACAAGCTTAAGAGGTTACATTTTCCACGGTTTACAGTTTGCATCATAGTTGTATAATAATAGAAGCCACACAACTAAAGTGCATCTACATCGCTTCGCAAAACAGCACCAACAACATCCTCAAACACGCCCATATCATGGGAAATAAAAAATGTTAAAGATCACTTCTGAACAACTTTGCATAAAAGGTGAAGAAAATGATACAGACACTAAATAATTAATACGACAAGTAGCAACGTGCATACTTTTGAAAACAAGTCACTAAACAAACGTGTAAGCTTCATTAATAAAAGGCTCAAACTAACAATAGATGTTATTTTGAAATAAGCTAATATACAACACCCATTGTTATGTATATGTCATCTAACACAAGTAACTCACTATGTATCAACCTTAAACATTTTCTCACATGTCTAAACCAATACAGGGCTTAAATCCTAGTAGCATATATGAACCATCAAATATTATTACTGTAAGATATCATTAACCTTATCTAAAATTAAGCTATATTGACCTTTGATAATGCAAGGTTCTTAAAAGATAGTGTAGAAAGCCTCACCTTGCAACCAAGAATCAGAAACAGCACGAATATAGTATTGAGTGGGATTTGGTTCAAATATCAGGACAATGTAAGAAAGCTTTTGTGGGTCTCCTTTTGCTGCTCTTTGGTCAATGTAAAAAAGCTTGGAGTGGTATATGATCATTCTCTGAATCCTGCATAGAAAAAATTCATTAGAAGTTCAGCACTAGAAAATCAAACATGACATAACCCACAAGATATATAGACAACGTGAAAATTGCAAGCATGACATAACCAACAAGATATATAGACAACGTGAAAACAAGTTATTGTTGGACCTAGTGGAACACATATATGCTTTATAACAAATTTAGAATAAAAAAAGCATCAAATAAAATAAGATCAAACTGATCTGACTGAAATGGGCTAGATATAGTGAAAAATCAAACAAAGTCGAGAAATGGGTAATGAACTAATTATTATGGGATTTAAAACTATAATCTTTCCTGCTCGTTTTATTATTTAGTGCCACTCGTGTGGGGGGGGAGGGGGTATTACAAGATATGAACAAAATTTTCTTGTGCCAAATACAAGTGGACTTTGGAGAAACTTTGCCCCGAGTGTTTTTTTTAAGTTAGGAATAAAACAATAAAGACGCAACATACATTAGCCATTTCATACAGAAAAAAGTAAATGAAAGGCGGTACCTCAACAACAATCCACCAACGTTGTGCATCACTATGCCAGCGATCTTTCCAGACGGAGTCTGGACTTATGACCAGATCTACCTGAAAGTTAAAGCCGGTGTTAACACACTGCATTATTCTAACGCTAGTAAATACTTTTTATCATTATCAAAAGTTACCTTTATTACATCTTGTAATTGAACTTATTGTAGCAGACCACAAGATTGAAGGGAAAAATCCCAAAGATTGCTTCACTGCCTTCAAAATAAAAAATAGAAAAAGTCTTCCAGATTCCTATAGGAAACTGAAAAACAACAATAATAAGGTTTACCCTTTCTCCAGGTTCATAACAGATCATAGCTCCAATGTCCCTCTCATGTTAGAGTTTTGGTGGATCACAGAGAGTCGTGTCAAACACTTTCAGGTAAAAGTGTTTCGATGGTTCTATCGAAATCTCCAATCGGATAAAACTCATATTGCGAACTGTATTTGTGCTTTTGTGTTATGAACAGAACCAGACCATGAAGATGATGATATGACCAATAAACTGAAAATCAGTTCTAACTGCTATAGCAGTTACCAACCACAAAACCAGTTAATTTAATAGGCAAACCGGGTAGTCAAAACTGGGTCTAGTTTTCTGGGATTTTTATTTTCAACCCTAGCCAGGGGCGCTGACCCTTGGACCCTGCCCGGGGCTGCCGCCCCATGGACCTTGCTACCGGGGGCGCTGCCTCCGGACCCTCGTCGTACGGGGGATTCGCCCCATATGATTTGCGCACTAACGACATACAAGTGTGCTCTCCGCACAATCCCTGACTTGATGAACATTTATCACGATTACGCATTGGTCAATTAAGTCAATCCATTACACTTAAATCATCACATTGGTAATACGAAGTCACCAAAATCCTCCCCCATTTAAGTGTAAACTTAAAGAAAATCGTAACACAAACAAACTGATGCATAAATGAAATGTCGATATGATTGAATTTTACATTACTATGTTAGCATTCCAAATATTTGAATATCAGAGTGTCACTAAGGATTGAACTCTTTCTATTCCTAATGAATACATGAAGATAATATACACAACAGTTTACACATTTACATGTTCTACTTGACACTATTTTTACTAGCTTGTGTCTTATCTTTCAATAAGCATAACCAAGCCAAGTCCCAAACTTATTGAAGCAACTAAACTTCATTCTTATATAGGTGATCTTTTCTTCTTGCACATGCACATGCAATTTGTCAAAAGATCATTAAGAAATATAATTTCAACCTCCTTTGTCTTACAGTTCTGAACACATACTGTGTGATGATGTAATTATGCGTTCCAATCCAAAATATCAAGCTTTACACATTGAATTCAACACCTAACATAGAGTTAGATGAGAATTGGGTATCTTGATGCAAGGATTTAATTAGTTGGACTTTAAACCCATCCCAATAGCCGCCTTGCGCACGAGATCTCTTACTAACACTTTGGTTAAATGGTCGGCTAAATTCAACTGAGTTTTCAAAAACTCCACATATATCACAACATTCATGATAAGCTCACGAATTATACTATGTCTAACACCTAAGTGTCTAGACTTACCATTGTACACTTGACTATATGCCCTAACTAAGGTAACAGCACTATCACATCTGATAGAAATGGTAGATACCGGTTTAGGCCACAAAGGAATTTCATAAACCAAATTCCTTAGCCACTCAGCTTCATTACCAACTACAGCCAAAGCCACAAACTCAGACATCATTGTTGAGCTTGTAATACAAGTCTATTTCTTAGAAGCCCAAGAAACAACACCTCCTCCAAGAAGGAATACCCAGCCACTCGTAGACGAGTGATCCTCCATGTTATTAATCCAACTAGCATCTGAATAACCCTCTGTAACATAAGGGTAACCGCTATAAGTCAAACCAAAATTCATGGTTCCTTTCAAATACGGAAACACTCGAGACATAGCTTGCCAATGCAGAGCACTAGGATTGCTAGTCTACTTACTAAGTTGTCTTACAACAAAAGCTATATTCGGCCTAGTGCTAATCATGGTATACATGTAAAACCCGCATGCTTTTACCATGAACAATACACTTAGTAAACATACGTACATTTAAAAACTTTCCTTTTATAGCATGAACACATGTCACGATTAGTAATTATAGAAGTTATGTACGTATTATTATTACGACAAGTATTAAGTACGTGTTAGTACATGATAATTATTATAAATAATAATTATAATCACGAACATGGAATCATGAACGTAAAAATCACGAACACGTAACTATGTGCTTAATTAATATTATACGATTTATATCGTTATGACAAGTATTTAAAACACGAACATTTAATAATAACACGAAAGCATGAGAATACGAACATGTAAATTTAGAACAAGGGAAAATTTTGGGTTTCCCTTGTGGGCCCTTGTAGCCGCGGCACCAAAGAGAAGGAACGGGCCGAGCCCATTTGATTTTTAAGAAATAAACAAAAAGGAAGGAAACCTTTTTCACTTTACAGAATTTTACAGAAAAATTAAAACCCTACTCCACTTCTTCTCTCTTGTGGTCGGCGACATACATCACCACAAAGGGGTGATTGGTTTGATTTTTATCTAAGCAAATCCTAGATCGTGTTCGTGTTATTCTCCCTTAATCTTTTCACGCATTAGGTAATCCGTAAACCCTTTTTTTCTTTTATTTAATTAATTAGCATATGAACATTAATTAAACAAAACATGGATTAAAAACATGCCATGAGATCAAGGAGTAAAAAGTAAGGGTTTGTTCGGGTTTGGTTGTTCGGCCGCCACTCAAACCGAGAGCCCCGTGGCTCTAGGCGTCGTTTGGTTCACACCACCAACCGAGACTTATGTCTCGGTGGTGTTTGGTTTGGTCGACAGCAGGGACAAGGCACTCCGACATGCGTCGGGGGTGTCCTAATGGTTTTGGTTGGGTCTCGGAAGCAGCAGCCCACCACCGGTACACAGCCGATGGCAGCTTGCGGTCAAGCAGGGGGAACGCAGCAGCGCAGCAGGGGGCCACCGACACACAGCCGGTGGGAACTCCTTGTGGTCAGCGGCTAGCCGAGAGCAGGGGAAACCACCGGCTTAAGCCGGTGGCAACGTGACTCGAGCAGGGGAAACCGGCTCGACCGGTTTGCCACTGTTTTAGGGGTGTTTGGTTCGGGCCGGTTCACCGGTTTTCACAGGTCCGGTTCACACATGTTTAATTAATTACATGGGTCCGGTTCATGACTAAAATAGAACAAGTATTTATTTTACAAGGTATAAAATTTTACAACTTAATTAAATTAATTTAACATGGCGTATAATTAATTTAATTAAAACATGAACTTAGGTTAATTATTATTTATTTAATAATACATGCTATAACCTAAGTATTTAATTATTTAAATTTAGACTATAATATTAATTAATTATTAAAACATGAAATAAAACAAATTAATAATCATGACTTAGGTTATTATTAATATAATGTTAATACATGTCTTAACCTAAGTATTTTATACACTTTAATTTAATTAAATCATGATTATATTTAATTAAATCATATAACCTATAGTTTATTTAATTAACATGTTATTAATAAACTATACTATAACTACATGACTTATGATACTAATTCAGCTTATTTTTAAATATGGAAACTTTCTAATTCAGGAAACTTACTATTTTTGGAAACCTTTTATTTTTAGAAACTGACCTATTTTAAGAAGTTAAACTATTTTTGAAAACTTTCTATTTATGGAAACTTTATTTTTTAGGAAACCTGTTATATTTAGAAAGTTACTTATTATTACACAACAAGTATAATAATACAAGAAATACAAGTGATACTTAATCAGAATATACATAATACATGATAAACACAGCATAACGTTAAAATCAGTAAAACAAGACATGAACATATAAAACAAGCTAAGATATATTAAAATCAGTTACGTACTCAGTAATCAGAATATTTATACACGTATACTATTTATGTAGCATTAGTGAGATCGAAGTAGGACTCTCTTCCGTTCGTCTACTTCGTTCACTGGACATAAGGTACGGATTTCCCGTCCTTTCAGTATGGACATTCTTTCCATATTAGGATTCTCCGTTTGCAGCCAACTGTTTTCGTAGTATTTGTTTTATATGTTTGATACTTATGTTAGAATAAGAGCCTAAGCCATATACATGCATGACTAGTGTCACCTAGTTATGGAGGTACCATAACCATAACACTAGAGACACCAATGTGATGACTTCCCCACGGCGAAGTGATTGCTCATGGCGTCCCTTTTCAGTTTTGTCCATTATATTATATTATCATGTGGGGTGTATGGGTGCATACTAGTTACATGTTTATCAGTAATATCAGAGTGAATGCGATGTGTGCCTTGCATCCTTTACTAGGAGCCGATCCCTCCTACCCAGACTATTTAATTAGAGGTAACCCCTCTAATTGCATGACGAGGTCTCCCCTCCAAGTATTTATGTATGGTGGAACCTCATGATCTATATGGGCTATTTGGCTAATTAAAACAGATTTTCATAGAAACATAAGTCTTTTCAAACTATAAAACCAGTGTTATGAACATGAATCCAGATTACTTAGAACATACGATATTCCGCTGCTATTAGTCTTATATGCTTACGTTATGCCATGTTATACTTGTATATCTGTGCACTGAGCTTTATGCTCAGCCTTTTTCCTTTCATGTTTAATACAAGACTTTTTGCTAAGCTTGCTTTAGCGTTTGTGTACTCGATATCGTTCTCGGTATCTAATCGAATTGATCACGGTTAATAGTGGAATAGTCGGTAATTGTCACTAAAAGGGGGAGTTGATTTTCTATTCTATTAGAAAGGATAAGTGCAAAATGTAATTAAAATAAGCTAAAATCAAATCTAGAAAAACTAAATTAAAGCTTTGAAAACTAAACTAAAAATCACTAGAAACACTTGGTAAAAATGTAGATTTCGGGAAGCGTACAAATTTTGGAAATTAAAACGTAATGAATTAAGAACTTGAAAACTTGGTAAAAATAAACTAAGATGAAACTTGTTTAAAATAATTCTAAGTTTAAAATGGCGGGAAAAGTTAAAAACTAAGAAAAATAAATCAAAAACCAAAATCAGATCACAATGCAATCGTACTCAGATCGCAATACGATCGTGACCACCGATCGCACTCACGATCGTAGCCTGGGGTCAGATCGCACTCAATGCGATGGGAAAGAGTGATCGCACTCACAGATCGCAACCACGATCGCAACAAGTGGATCCTGGTCTTTGATTGTGGTCGTGATAGTAACACAATGATCGCAATCTATGCGATCGAACTCAAGGATCGTGACACGATCGCACCAAAGATCGCAATATGTTATCATGGTGTGGATCGTAGCCAGGGAAAGAAGTGTAGATCGCACTCAATGCGATCGTAGCCAAGGATCGTAACCAAGTAAAACCCTTCTAAGATCGCAAAGGGATCCAAAGAGTAACAAAGCTTAGACGAATAAGCTGTTAATCCAATAAGCATTTACCAACTTAGACAAGAGTAATTAAGCACAAATTTGACAAATTTTGGAATCTAAAACATGGGAACTCAATAAAACAAACTTTAAAACGTTAAGACTTTTAGACAAGCTTAAAATTTAACAAGCTAAACATACAAATAAGCCAATAAGCACAAAGAGCTTATAGCTTAGACGTATAAGAGCTTATGGAGGAATAAAAAGATTAACTTTTTAATCACGAAAACACCAAAATCAATCACGGATCAAATGTATTTCGGATCAAAGGTAAAACAAAATCAAGAAATGTAGAAAGAGATTAATGAACAAAAATCTTAACTTGAACTTGTGATTACTGGAATCCAAATACAAGGATGATTAAAAGCTTAAACTTGAAAGATAAAAATAAAGAAAAGATGAAACTTAGTGAGAGAAAGCTTAAAACTTTCTCTCTCTAAAAACTAGAAAGGAAAAATGAAAATAAAACTAGCTAACCACCCTCCTAATGTGTTTAGGAGGGTATTTATAGGCAATGGGGGAAAGCATGTGTTGCCTCCTCTTTCTTTCTTCTTGGGTCGACTCGATTTAAATCCTTTGTCTTTCTCGACGTCGTCTCGGGATTTGTCGATGTAAATGGAACTTGTCTAGTGATTTTCTTCTTCTATTAGACTTGAGTTCTTTGACTACATTAAACTTCCGTCTTTAGACTTTTTCTTCGATAAATCTTCAGAATAGGCCTTGGACTTCCGTTCTTTTTGCACTCTTGATCTTTTGACTTCGTATTTTCTCGTTTTCTTCGATAAAAGCCCGTGAAAGCCCGTGTTTTCTTCCTTTTTCATCTTTTGGTCCTAAAACACAATAAAAACACAAACCACGCATAATTCAAACTTTTACGACATAAAATACACGTTTTGGTCTTGTTATTATTGGAAATAAGTGGTAAAAGGTAAGTGTTTTCACACTTAGTAAATCCCCTACACTTGACCATTGTAATGCCCTCATGCAATGCATTAATTTTAAAGCACGGTTTACATTTTCCATCATAAATAACTCACCTTGGCCTTTATTAAAAAGATAGAAATATATACGAAACAAGTAAAGAAATCAAAGACTTACATTGGGGTTTTGGCTGCCATGAAAGTTTATCATCCTCAAGTTTCACGTTCCCCATACCAAGCTGAAAAACGAGATAATTGTTATTATAAGTTAGAAAACTAACACGAATTCATGTGGGCCCATTATTTACTTAGACTCCCTTATTCTTAGGTGTATCTCTTATATTTTAATTTTGTCTTGAATGATCACGGGGATGCATTGTTTGACTTATTTCGATAGTTTATTTAGGCCGAAAATAAAGTGGGACGATTTAATCAATAGTTAGCTAAAGGACAAAATCTTTTAAAACTGCTTCTCGGGACCTCTTAAATTTCATATCTTGGCATAACTCGCTTCACGATTTGAGACCTTTCTCGGACCGATATTTGGCAGCGACTTCATACTTCAAATCTTGAGAGACGTTCTTGAAATTATGGTCTTCTCTTCATAATAGGAATCTCTTCACTTGAAGTTTTTGAGAGATTCTTCATATTTGGACCACGACTTCTTCATTTTTCTCCAATCTTTAGTTTGGACTTTGATATACAACGATCCGCCTCTTTTTAGGACTTGGATCTATTTATCCCCATACCTTGTTAGGGCCTTTTTGGATAGACTTCTCCATGATCTTTTGGGGAGTTTTTGCTTTTCGTCGTGTGTCTCCATCCTTCATATAGATTTTTGATAAATGATTCTTCACATCACTTTTGGATCTTTAGCAACAAAATGTAGCCCTCATGCCTTGTTAGGGCCTTTTCGGACTCGCCAATCTTCGCATCCCGCTTCAATAAGTTATGCCTTGGCTATGAACTCTAATTAATACCGAGCAACTTTTAAACGATCTTGTGCTAGAACCTAAGTAACTTTTCAAATCGTACAACCTTATTTATTGCAAATATATTTATTAGCAAGCGATGGGAGAATAGGATTATAATCAACTCACATAAATTCACGAAAGAATATCAAACTTATAATTGACTCTATCATCTCTCGTTCTCCATAATTTAAAATCTCAAGGAATGAGACTCGTGGATGCTTAGCCAATTAAATCAAAGTTTTGGGTTTTCGAGTCATCTATAGGATCTTGAAAATTCTTAGACATTTTCAAGTTTGGAATTCGCATTTTAAAGTTCCCTTGATAAACGACTCTCTAGGATCAATTATAGGAACTTGCGAAAAGTTCTTGTTCTTAACCCGTGAGAGTTAAGACTTTCGCGTTTTAAAGTTCCCTATATAAAAGCCTAGCAAAACTTGACTTAAACACGTTAAGGATACTAGCTAGAGTAAACTTAGATAAGTAAACTCGGGTTGAGTCAAAATATTCACGATTTTGAAAAATTTAAAACCACTTTATTAAAAAAATTTATTTTAGCAAAGAAAGAAAATAACGATAACAAAGGAAAATACTACTATACAACTAGGCCAAAATAGATTAAAATTTTTGAAAAATGTCGAAAAATTAAATTTTCCGGTTAAAATGAGGATAAATTCATGGAAAAGACCAATTACTTCGATAGAAGTCCCCCCTACACTTGATATAAACATTTTCCTCAATGTTTAAGTATGTGGGAGTAAACTCCCCTACACTTAGGACATTGTGCACTTTGTTTGAATCTTGCTAAGGAAAGGACAACTAAAGTGACTTCAATGTGAATATAGAAGATATGAAATATTGAATCACGGTAGTTTAGGATAGAACCAGGAAGATGGGAGCATGGGATCACGGTTCGTCAAAAGTCATCGAGAATGGATCTTTGAAGCTTTAATCCCCGCACATCATAAGAAACAAGACAACAAACACATACGGGGCTCCCCCTACACTTATTATGAAAACGGTAAAGGATAGATCAACGGGTTGCCTCCCGAGAAGCGCTTGTTTTTGTTAACTGAGTCACGAGCCTGACTCGACCCAGAACTAGTTCAAGGGAAACGTGGTGAGGGATGGTATCATCTCATGAGAGATGTCCTCACCAAAGTACAACTTCACGCGCTGGCCATTCACCTTAAAGTTGGGCCCATTTGGATGAGAAAGCTCAATGGTGCCAGAGGGGAAGACTTTGGTGACGGTGAATGGACCAGACCAACGGCTCTTCAGCTTGCCCGAGAAGATCTTCAACCGAGAGTTAAAGAGTAAAACTGGATCACCAACGTGGAACTCTTGGTTCTTAATCCTTGAATCATGGATAATCTTGGTCTTCTCCTTGTAGATCAATGAGTTCTCATAAGCTTCATTCCTTAGTTCATTTAGCTCATTGAGTTGAATCTTTTAAAGATCGCCGGCTTTGTTGATGTCAAAATTCGCCCACTTCAAGGCCTAGTATGCCTTATGTTCCAGCTCGATAGGGAGGTGGCATGCTTTCTCGTACACAAGACGATAAGGTGTATAACCAATCGGGGTCTTATAAGCGGTACGGAAATCCCACAAAGCATCATCTAACTTATCGGCCCACGCGGCACGATGCTCTCCTACAGTACGCTCAAGAATTCGCTTCAATCCATGGTTAGATATCTTGGCTTGACCATTGGTTTGGGGATGATAAGCAGTGGAAAGAACGATGATTAACACCGTAATTATCATGACTCTTGCAAATTGATCATTGCAGAAATGAGTCCCGCGGTCACTGATTATAGCACGAGGAACACCGAATCGAGCAAAAAGTTGCTTGAGAAAGTTCACAACCACCCTCGCATCGTTCGTAGGAAGAGCCTTAGCTTCAACCCATTTAGAAACGTAGTCAACGGCTACGAGGATGTACTTGTTCCTTTTAGATGATGGAAATGGCCTCATAAATTCGAGACCCCATACATCAAAGATTTCACATTCTTGTATGAAATTTTGAGGCATCTCATCTTTATGTGTGATCTTGCCTTGGCGTTGGCAAGCATCACAATTTTTAACCATCTCGTGAGCGTCACGATAAATGGTGGGCCAATAGAATCCCGAGTCAAACACTTTCTTCGCGGTGTAGTTGGGACCAAAGTGACTGATTGTAGTGTAAAATACACCTCTTGTTTAGGAAAACAAAAGAGTGTTAATGACCCAATTAAGTTCGTTTCCCAAGGAGGTATATGTGTGTGACTAAGATGTACAAGATTTGAGATTAATATTTGGTTTAGAAGGGGAATAGGAGAGAAAATGACGAAGACGTAAAAATAAAAATTGACACCAAATCACTAATAGAAAGTTAAAACGTAAAACCTTAAAAACCACAAAAATAAAAATAAATTCTAAAAATTACCAAAAATTTACCAAAAATCAAAAATAATAAACTAAGAGTTTACCAATTATCAAAACTTTTTCAAACCTTTTAAATAATTAAATATTCAATTTTTAAATGCTAATTAAAGCCCTAAAAATCAAATAAATTATCAAAAAGCCCAAATAAAGATTTTTCAATTGATAAACCTCTTAAATGACCTAAAAAGATTAAAAACTATTTTTAGAAATTTTAAAACTAATAAAAACTATTTAAAATGATTTAAAAACTATTAAAACTTAAAATAATTATAAAAATTAATCTAAAAGTGATAAAATTATTCTAAAAGTTGCTAAATTCCTATTTTAATTAATCTAAGAAAAATGTAAAAAGTTGGAAAATGTGAAATTTTAAAAATAATAATAAAATAATAATAAAATAATATTAAAAATCCAAAAATCATAAAAAATTATAAAAACTTGCAAACTAGTTTATTTTAACATAAATAATCAGAAAATCAAAGTGAAATTACCAAAATACCCCTAATGCGCCCTCAAATGGGCCAAATCCAAAAACAGTCAACCTAAATGGGCTTTTGGGCCCAAAAAGTCAAACTTGGCCCAATTGACTTGGAAAAGCCCTATCTGACTTAAAATTCAATTCTAAGAACAAAACTCTAAAGGCCCAAAAGCTGAAAATGTGCTTATCACAGCTTATTGAACACAAAGCTTATTCTTATTGGGCTTTTCAGCCCATTAAGCCATAAGCTAATGCCATAAGCTCTAATTTGACACACAACCCTCTTTTTGGATGCTTAAGAGATCTGTCAAAAGAAATTTCCAATAAGCTCACTCAATAAGCCAGAAAATAGAAAAGCAAAAATCCACAAAACGACAAAATAGTCGTTTTTGAGAAATAATGCACCTTAGAAGCTGATTCAACTTGCAAAAGCTTTCAAATGGACTCAATAAGCAATATCAATCATCAAAAATCCAATAAGCACAAGCAATAAGCCAGAATAAGCACAAATGAACTTATGTAAAAGTCAAAGGAGTTGGTTTTCTAGTCAAACCTAAAAGTCAACCACCCAAATGCTCCAGGATGAACAAATGGGTCAAAATATGAGCACCTATTACAAAAACAAAGTTGTTGCAGGTTAAAATAAGCTATTATAGCTTATTGATAAGCTGACACCAAAATTGCACTAGCAGTGGCAACCAGCAGGGGAAAGGAGTTCCCACTGCTTTGACTATTTGACCAAGCTTATTGAGAGTTCTGGTTTGATTCAATTGGAAACAAAGGCACCCTTGTGATCAGTGAACCACAAGGAGTCAATAGCAACAATAAAATCACAAAATGATCTACACAATAAGCCACAATAAGCCAAACATTCCACAGATATGCTCCAGGTATGCAAATAAGCAGTTAAGCACTTAATAAGCAGATTTAAGCAAAATAAGCCAACCAAACTTAACCAGATGCACACACAAGCTATATAAACTAACAATAAACACAAAGCAACAAGAATCAAACACTGAATCAAAGTAAATAGCAAGATCAAAGCACTAGAAGTTACTGATGAACAATGAACAATATGCAGAAACAGTTTGCTGTTATACTTGACACTTGATCCAATTTCAAGCCTCAAATCCCTCTACCCTGGTGTGATTAACTATGATTTAGCACTTGTTACCCTTAACCTATGCTTAGATCTAGGTGTCCTCAAAATCCTAGCCAATTTTACCAAGTTATGAAGATTTTATAGACAATCTATGAATCAATGTGTTCAAAACCTCAAAACCTGCAAACAGATGAACATATGCTCCCAAATAACAGATACCAATACTTACATACAACACACAAGCACTTAACAAACCTCAAATCCAACTTATGCAGTAATCCCAAACACCCTTTTAAAACTTATTTTCACAAATTTTCAAAGGCTTATGAAGATTCAACCCACAAATCAGATCAATAACACCTCAATAACATCAAACAAAGCCAAATCAACAATAAACAACCACAATAACACAGATTCAAGCACAAATCCACAAAAATCACAAATATTCAGAAACTTAAAGAGAAAATGAAAAGGGAAGAAGGTGCAAACCTCCAAGACCTACATCCAGGCCCTGGATTGTTTGAGCTGAGGTACTAGCAAAACAAGTACCAGCTTCCAATGCTGCTAAGATGAACAAACACAAAGTGAGATAAAAAATAATGCCAACTTTCTGATTTTTGATGCACAAGTTTTATCACTTAAAACCTTGCCTCAAAAATCTTCAAACAAGATAATGGAACTCAGATTTTAGCTTCTCAAACACCAAACTTTTATAAATAACAGATTAGAACTCAAAATTTTAAGAAATTCAAACTTTATTTCATAAAAAGGAATTACAAAGATTAAAAGCTAAAATCTGGAACAAAGGGACTCTCACAAGTTGAGGTCTCCTTTTATAGGCAAATGCCTGGCTAAACACTATTCACAAACCCTAGAAGTGATTTCTCTATAATGCCCTTGGTCTTCTAGACGTTTTCTTGGTGTGAGCTGTCCAAAATGCATCCAAACCGTTTAAAATAGCTTTGTGATGAAGCAAATGATGTGGGCTGTTGATCTTGACACGTGGCAAGCCTTGGTGAGGAAGTTGTCACATGATGGTGAAACGGTTTTGGTGGTGGGGTCTCTTGGTGAGTGGGAGTGAGGGTTTTAAGGTTGGGATAGGTTTTTAGGCGTGTGAATCAAGTGTGGGTAAGGGTAATTTCATTTTACCCTTTGTTTAAGTTGGTGTAAAATCTGGGTTCTTGACTGCTACAGTAACAACTTTTGATCCGTTTTTATAGGATTGGGGAAGTGTTTGGCGCATTTTTGTGTTTAAATGTTTCATATGCACAACATTAGCCCTCCTCTTTCCTTTCTTTTGTCACTTGGAGATAAAAGTCTGTCAGCGCCCAATTATACTTGTAACAACTTTCACCACTTGGCAATTTTGGCACATAACTTTTCAAAAGGGTTTTCAAAGGTTCTTTTTGCCATTTTGAGATATTTCAAGGACTGATTTTGAACATTCTTGATCTTCAAAGGTCTTCATTGTATCTTTGACTTTATGAGGGACCATTATTGGCAATTTTGATTTGTTGAGGGACTATTCTTGCCATTTCTTCAAAGTTGAAGGACCTTTTGTGTAATTTTGACAAACTTAAGGGACCAAACTTGTAATTATGAATATACAAGGGTTTTAAGTGTCATTTCTTCAATAAATGAGGATCAATCTTGTTTGTCTTCAAGTCTTCAAGGGTATTTGTTGAGAATTCCATGATTAAGGCCCGGTTCTTTGTACGGCTTCGTTTCTCGTGTCCGTTTTTCCTTGTAAATTGTGATCTTTTGTCTTTTTCACGATATCCATACCTAAAATATACAAGTAAACAAACACAAGCATATATATGGTATTTTATGACATTTTTGTGCATTTAAAGCCCGAAAAGAATGATGAGATCATGTATAAATGCCATCTCATCACTCCCCCATACTAAGCCATTGTCGTGCCCTCACGCAATGCTAGAATAAAGTATCTAAGCATCACCAAAGTTCGATTTTATTAACCTTTATTGAAGAGTAAAAGATTTGTAATATACTACGATGATGTGTAAAGACATAATGTATGATTTTCATCACAAAAGGTGACTTTTAGGGTCAAAGAATAGAAACAAGTAAATGTCCCTTAGAGTAAACTTCGTCATCCTTGATTGTCATACATTCCATGCTAAGTGCAAAAACAAGATCATTGTTGGTACAAGTCACAATGCTAACACTACTCATACGTCCAAATTGTGTAATACTTTTTCTCCCCGCAATCCTAGTTATTATAAAAGGAAATGGGTTACTAGCATTTTTTATCTATTTGTCATGGATCACAAGTGATTCATATTGACTTATTTGAGTAGTTATTAGTCCGAAAGCAAAGTAGCACGATTTGATCAATAGTTAGCCGAAGGACAAAATCTTTTAAAACGGCTTCTCGTGTATCTCCTTAAGTTCATATATTGGCATAACTCGTTTCACGATTTGAGACCTTTCTCAGACCGATATTTGGCATGTACTTCATACTTCAAATCTTGGGAAGACGTTCTCGAAATTATGGTCTTCTCTTCATATATTTGGAATTTCTTCACTTGACATTTTTGAGAGATTCTTCATATTGGACCACGACTTCATCATTTTTCTTCAATCTTTACTTTGGATTTTGATATACAACGATCCGCCTCCTTTTCGGACTTGGATATATTTATCCTCATACCTTGTTAGGGTCTTTTTGGATAGACTTTCTCCATTCTTTAGGGGAGTAATTGCTTCTCGTCGTGTGTCTCGATCCTTCATATTGATTTAGGAATAATGATACTTCACATCATCTTTGGATCTTTAGCAAAAATAGAGCTCCTCATGCCTTGTTAGGGCCTTTTTGGATAATCGCCAATCTTCGCGTCCCGCTTCAATAAGTTATGCCTTGGCTATGAACTCTATTCAACCCCGAGCAACTTTTAAACGATCTTGCGCTAGAGGCTAAGTAACCTTTCAAATCGGACGACCTTACTTATTGCAATTACGATTTATTCCTAATGCATTGATCTTATGGGAAGAAAAAGCCACAATTAAAAACATATGAGTTTTTGAAAGAACATTCTCATGTTCTACGTTTAGCATGATCACTTGTCTAACTCTATCATTTCTCTTTCTTCACTATATAAAGACCTCTAATTAAAGAGACTCGTGAATACTTAGCCATGCAAGTCAAAATTAAGCCAAATTTGGATTAGCTTTCATTAAGACTATATCAAATCAAAGTTTTGGGTTTTCAAGCCACCTATAGGATCTTGCACTTTCTTGGACTTTTTCAAGTTTTAGAGAATGCGTTTTAAAGTTCCCTTGATAAGTGACTTTCTAGAATCAATTATAGGAACTTGCGAAAAGTTCTTGTTCTTAACCCGAATGAATTAAGACTTTCGCGTTTTAAAGCTCCCTATATAAAAGTCTAGCAAAACTTGAATTGAGCGGGTTAAGGAATGTAAATGGCTCCAAATGCCCATCAAGTCAAAAATTAACTCTTATTCTACCCATCGGAAAATATACATTCGTGTCCTAAAAACACTTATGAAAACTAAGAAAAATTTTAAAATTTGGCCATTTTTAGCCTTATTAGCAAAACAAAACATTGAAAGTTGGAAAGCGTGAGGGCGTAGCAAAGTAAGTATCTATTCACCCCCCCATACTAAAAGTAAACATTGTCCTCAATGTTTCGAGTCTAAAGGTGGAGCACCCCCATACTAGAGACGAAGAGTCGAATGCTTAGGATCTAGCATGGAAAGGGTGATCAACAATATATCTAAAGCCGTTTATTAAGTATGCTAAAAGATAATTGTTAGAACAATAAAGGATATGTCATGGAATCGTGAAAAACTTCTTCAAACGAAAGATGAGGCTCACGTAAACGAACAAGAGAGTCTTCAATCGTAGATGATGATGATGATCTAGATAACACAATCACAAAAAACCACGAGACAACGAGTTGAAAGGGTACAAGTCCCCTTATTAGTGAAATAGTGAGCATAAAAGATAAGCATGGGATCTCCCCCACGAGGCACCTCGTTTTTTTATTACCGAGTCATGAGCTCGACTCGATCCCCTCAAAATGTGAACATTTAGGGAAAATCATGGTATGGTCAATTTTTGATGGGGCTTACATGATAAACAAGGCCCAAAAAGCAACCGGTATTAAGGACTAAGTCCTTAAATGATGCAAAATACCGGGATCGAAGACGGCGTTTTCGTTTTCATTGGAAAAACAAATTAACGCCACTTCAACATGTGCCATAAACTCAAAGAGTTTGAAGAAAAGAGATGAGAAGTAGAAGGGTGGGACAATTGGTAAGACAAACTTCTGAGCTACTCGAGGTAGACTCGCACCAAGCAAATAGATATAGTTTCCATTTATTGCATCGGTGGAAGACCGAGATTTCCCTTTACATGAAATTCCGGGATCGAATATCTCGTCCTCGGTGGACAAGGATGAGTGAACATAAGGGGCTTCCCCCATACTAAGACCACACAAAGCATCGTCAAAAGGAGTAGACGAGCTTGTAGCACTCAAAACACGTGGTGATGACGGAGTTAGATTTGTAGAAAAATCAATTAAATCACCTTAAAATCTTTTCCTTTGTTATCTTTTGAACTCTCCTTATGAAAACCCTTTTTGATTATGTCGAAAATATTTGGTGTTTCTAAGACGATGTTAGTTACACTAAAAATTCTCACATTTTGAAACCGTTTTGGTTTTGGTGGTGGCAAGTTCTCAAAACGTTTATCGACGAAGAAAACTTCCCCATCGGGGTCAACATATTCATCATCCGAAGGATCTTCCATAGAAACCGGCAACTTATCAATACTTTTCAAGAATGAATGTTCGAGGTTAGGCGAAGGATTTTTCGATTCAAGTATTGACGGTTTCTTCTTTGTAGGCTTTACACTCATAACCTCCACCGGCGGAGGAAATGGTAAATTGTTTTTGGCGACATTTCCTAAAACTCTTGGTGAAAATTCTTTGCAAACGACATTGGTTGAATCACCATGGTTTAAAGTTGCAATAGAATAGACATGAGAAAGATTGGAGTTTTGTGTTGCATTGATGACAAGTTCTTCTTCATTGAAACGAAGGGTGATTTTTCGAGCATGAAAATCGATAAGTGCTCTTGATGTATCCAAAAATGAACGACCCAAAATGAGAGGAAATTTTCGATCGATAGGAATGTCTACAACGATAAAGTCAACGGGATAGTAAAACTTTCCGACTTTAACGAAAACGTCCTCGGCTACTCCACATGCTAAAATCGTAGAATGATCGGCCATTTCGATAGACATGTTCGAAGGAGTAATAGCCGAAAGCGAAAGCGATTTGAAAATCTCAAGAGGCATTAAATTAATACTAGCACCAAGATCGGCCAAGGCGTAGCATTCCTCCATATCTTGAATTGCACACGGAATCAAAAATTTACCGGGATCACCGACTTTTTGTGGTATGCGGCTAAGAAAAACCGATGAATAACTAGACGATTGTTGTAACTTCTCTTTGTTGTTTAGCATACTTTTGAAGTTTGCGGCGAATCGAGGCATCATGATAAGAACGTCGGCAAAACTTATGTTAAAATGCATATTACGAAACATTTTAATAAATAGCTCAAATTGATAATTGTTCCGTTCTTGTGCCTTCTCTTTGTTTCGTCTCGAAGGGTAGGGTAAAGGTGGTGTGGGTTGGTCATTAGGCAACGGCCTTGGAAACTCGGGTTCCATAATTGGTATTGGTTCAACCGTAGGTGTGGTTTGAGCGGTACTTCGTGGGCTTGTAATGTGCTCCTTTTCGACCATCACCTCGGGTTCTTTCTCGATTTCCTTCTCCTTAGAAGTACTTGGACGAGAGATTGGTTCCTTGAAAGTTTTACCACTTCGTGTAGTAATAACCTTCATTTCTCCCCTCGGCTTGTTAATGGTATCACTAGGAAGACCACCCGAGGAAGAGGGTTTACACATGATTGCTTCAAACATCTTAGCCATTCGGTCCTCAAATTTTGATTGCCTAGCATCCGCTTTTAATAACTCTTGCTTAATCTCATGTTGTCCTAATTCTATCTTTTGTTGATTTTGTTGAAGACGTTGGACATTTCCTTCCATTTTGTTTGCATGAGTTTTAAGTTCATTAGCAAGTTCATTTTAAGCTCGTTTTTCAACTCGGACCTTAAGCTAATCATCTCACGTTGCATGTTATCAAATTTAGCATCATTTGCTTTTGCATAATCCAAAAATTCTCCTTGCAATTTTTTAGTGTGAGCATTTTGAAAACCTTGTGTAGTGTTTTGAAAATCACGGTTTTGATTTTGATTAGAAATTTGTCCATTCCCACTTTGATAATTCCCTTTGTTGTAATTGCGTGTATTGCCTTTGTAATTACCTTGGTTGTTGTTTCGATAATTGTTAACATTTTGGTTTGGTGGAGCTTGATTTTGGCGGGAACCTTGACCGTTTTGGTTGTAAGTTCCCGTTGCTACATAAGCACTTGAAGTGTTACCATCCGCGGTAATGCACTCGGAAAGATCATGAGCTCCTCCACAAGATAAACAACTCTTAGCAACCGCTTTAGCCGAAGCGGAATTAGAAGCTTCTTGAGCCTTCCAATGGGACATAAGATTAGCAAATCTATCAAAAAACCGATTTTCCTCATTAGCTTCATCATGTAAGGCGTTAATGCTACGAGACGATTGTGACGAAGATGACGAACCCATATTGGCAACACTCGGTGTGTTACGAGGGTTATAAACCTTAGATCTATTTTCAATGATTTGTAAAGCCTCATTTGTCGTCTTGCACAAAACATTACCACCCGCGGCGGCATTCAAATAATCTCGTTCATGATCATTAAGCCCATTATAAAAAGTATCCACTTGATGCAATTCCGTAAAATCATGGTGTGGACATTCATGTAACATTTCTTTAAAGCGTTCCCATGCCATTGAAAAACTTTCATTATTTCTTTGCACAAATCGTGAAATCTCATTTTTCAAGTGTGTTGTTTTAGATGGTGGAAAAAACTTGTTCACAAACTTAGAAACGAGATCGGCCCATGTCAAAATCGAATTTGGCGGTTCTTTCTCGAGCCAAATTTTTGCGGGTCCATCCAACGAGTATGGAAACAACATCATCTTAATGGCGTCATGTGGAACATCTTTAAACTTGCTAGTGGCGGTGAGACGGTTAAAATTCCTAATGTGGTAATGCGGGTTGTCTTTCTCGTGACCTCTAAACTTATTTGCTTGTAACATCGACATTAAACCCGTCTTAATCTCGAAATTCTCCGCAAGGATGGCGGGAATCACAATTGCCTCTCCAAAACCCTCGGTGGGTGCTTGTAGCAACTCCATCATAGTACGATTAGCCATGACGACTTCTTGTTCTACAATAGGTTCAACAATTGGAGGTTCTTCAACAATCAACGTCTCTTGATTGGCTTGCTTTTGAAGTCGTTTACGAGCTCGTTTTGCTTGATTACGAGTGATCATAAACTTCACGAAGAATGGGAGGTGAGCAAAGAAGATTCTTTTTGGGTGTTTTGTGAATTTTCAATTTTTTTGTGTTTTTGATGATATTTAATTTTTTTGGATTTTGGTGTATCTTCGTAGACAACAATCTACAAAATCTCTCCTCGAATCAAACTCTTGATTAAAGAATCCTCAAAGGAATGAAAACGATCACGTGGAGTGAACGCCTTCGAATGACTTAAGAACTTTGGTGAAAACCAAATTGTTCAAGAGGGTTTAATCACAAAGAAAACCAAGCAAATAACTTTGGGCGGCAAAACCCTCGATTAGCCTTCAATCTCAAAATACTCACAAGAAAGCGGGGAAACGAGGCGGCGCGAAGCACTTAAGAGCCTTTTTCCTTAGGGTATATTTTATAATACCCGCCTTATACCCACCTTATAGTTTGTATCTTTCAAAATCGAGCTTCACGAAAGTATTTATCTATTTTTGCCTTTTTCTTTTTGTTTGAGATTCGAATACAATAATTAGGAGATCAAATCCCAATTAAGGTTGTGTTTTCACACTTTTGGAGATATTGTAAATTTATTGTGATACTTAATACAATATAGTAATAATATTTGTACAAGAAAAACCAAGAAAACCGATAATACGTATTAGTAGAGTTCTACTAATACAAATACTATTTGGTTAATATTAAAAACAACAATGAAAATTAATCACGACACACCTCCCCGGCAGCGGCGCCAAAGTGATTGTAGTGTAAAATACACCTCTTGTTTAGGAAAAC
This sequence comes from Glebionis coronaria, assembly GCA_025667525.1. NCBI lineage: Eukaryota > Viridiplantae > Streptophyta > Magnoliopsida > Asterales > Asteraceae > Glebionis > Glebionis coronaria. Next base: position 540,579,811 of record CM046878.1, on the reverse strand, counting down.
AAAAGAGCGTAAATGAGCGGTAAGTATTAAACAAATGACTTTAGGAAAAATCAAGTGTTAATGACCCAATTAAGTTCGTTTCCCAAGGAGGTATATGTGTGTGACTAAGATGTAAAAGATTTGAGATTAATATTTGGTTTAAAAGGGGAATAGGAGAGAAAATGACGAAGACGTAAAAATAAAAATTAACACCAAATCACTACTAGAAAGTTAAAACGTAAAACCTTAAAAACCACAAAAATAAAAAAAAATTCTAAAAATTACCAAAAATTTACCAAAAATAAAAAATAATAAACTAAGAGTTTACCAATTATCAAAACTTTTTCAAACCTTTTAAATAATTAAATATTCAATTTTTAAATGCTAATTAAAGCCCTAAAAATCAAATAAATTATCAAAAAGCCCAAATAAAGATTTTTCAATTGATAAACCTCTTAAATGACCTAAAAAGATTAAAAACTATTTTTAGATATTTTAAAACTAATAAAAACTATTTAAAATGATTTAAAAACTATTAAAAGTTAAAATAATTATAAAAATTAATCTAAAAGTGATGAAATTATTCTAAAAGTTGCTAAATTCCTATTTTAATGTAATTAATCTAAGAAAAATGTAAAAAGTTGGAAAATGTGAAATTTTAAAAATAATAATAAAATAATAATAAAATAATATTAAAAATCCAAAAATCATAAAAAATTCTAAAAACTTGCAAACTAGTTTATTTTAACCTAAATAATCAGAAAATCAAAGTGAAATTACCAAAATACCCCTAATGGGCCCTCAAATGGGCCAAATCCAAAAACAGTCAACCTAAATGGGCTTTTGGGCCCAAAAAGTCAAACTTGGCCCAATTGACTTGGAAAAGCCCTATCTGACTTAAAATTCAATTCTAAGAACAAAACTCTAAAGGCCCAAAAGCTGAAAATGTGATTATCACAGCTTATTGAACACAAAGCTTATTCTTATTTGGCTTTTCAGCCCATTAAGCCATAAGCTAATGCCATAAGCTCTAATTTGACACACAACCCTCTTTTTGGATGCTTAAGAGATCTGTCAAAAGAAATTTCCAATAAGCTCACTCAATAAGCCAGAAAATAGAAAAGCAAAAATCCACAAAACGACAAAATAGTCGTTTTTGAGAAATAATGCACCTCAGAAGCTGATTCAACAAGCAATAAGCCAGAATAAGCACAAATGAACTTATGTAAAAGTCAAAGGAGATGGTTTTCTAGTCAAACCTAAAAGTCAACCACCCAAATGCTCCAGGATGAACAAATGGGTCAAAATATGAGCACCTATTACAAAAACAAAGTTGTTGTAGGTTAAAATAAGCTATTATAGCTTATTGATAACCTGACACCAAAATTGCACTAGCAGTGGCAACCAGCAGGGGAAAGGAGTTCCCACTGCTTTGACTAATTGACCAAGCTTATTGAGAGTTCTGGTTTGATTCAATTGGAAACAAAGGCACCCTTGTGATCAGTGAACCACAAGGAGTCAATAGCAACAATAAAATCACAAAATGATCCACACAATAAGCCACAATAAGCCAAACAGTCCACAGATATGCTCCAGGTATGCAAATAAGCAGTTAAGCACTTAATAAGCAGATTTAAGAAAAATAAGCCAACCAAACTTAACCAGATGCACACACAAGCTATATAAACTAACAATAAACACAAAGCAACAAGAATCAAACACTGAATCAAAGTAAATAGCAAGATCAAAGCACTAGAAGTTACTGATGAACAATGAACAATATGCAGAAACAGTTTGCTGATATACTTGACACTTGATCCAATTTCAAGCCTCAAATCCCTCTACCCTGGTGTGATTAACTATGATTTAGCACTTGTTACCCTTAACCTATGCTTAGATCTAGGTGTCCTCAAAATCCTAGCCAATTTTACCAAGTTATGAAGATTTTATAGCCAATCTATGAATCAATGTGTTCAAAGCCTCAAAACCTGCAAACAGATGAACATATGCTCCCAAATAACAGATACCAATACTTGCATACAACACACAAGCACTTAACAAACCTCAAATCCAACTTATGCAGTAATCCCAAACACCCTTTTAAAAATTATTTTCACAAATTTTCAAAGGCTTATGAAGATTCAACCCACAAATCAGATCAATAACACCTCAATAACATCAAACAAAGCCAAATCAACAATAAACAACCACAATAACACAGATTCAAGCACAAATCCACAAAAATCACAAATATTCAGAAACTTAAAGAGAAAATGAAAAGGGAAGAAGGTGCAAACCTCCAAGACCTACATCCAGGCCCTGGATTGTTTGAGCTGAGGTACTAGCAAAACAAGTACCAGCTTCCAATGCTGCTAAGATGAACAAACACAAAGTGAGATAAAAAATAATGCCAAATTTCTGATTTTTGATGCACAAGTTTTATCACTAAAAACCTTGCCTCAAAAATCTTCAAACAAGATAATGGAACTCAGATTTTAGCTTCTCAAACACCAAACTTTTATAAATAACAGATTAGAACTCAAAATTTTAAGAAATTCAAACTTTATTTCATAAAAAGGAATTACAAAGATTAAAAGCTAAAATCTGGAACAAAGGGACTCTCACAAGTTGAGGTCTCCTTTTATAGGCAAATGCCTGGCTAAACACTATTCACAAACCCTAGAAGTGATTTCTCTATAATGCCCTTGGTCTTCTAGACGTTTTCTTGGTGTGAGCTGTCCAAAATGCATCCAAACCGTTTAAAATAGCTTTGTGATGAAGAAAATGATGTGGGCTGTTGATCTTGACACGTGGCAAGCCTTGGTGAGGAAGTTGTCACATGATGGTGAAACGGTTTTGGTGGTGGGGTCTCTTGGTGAGTGGGAGTGAGGGTTTTAAGGTTGGGATAGGTTTTTAGGCGTGTGAATCAAGTGTGGGTAAGGGTAATTTCATTTTACCCTTTGTTTAAGTTGGTGTAAAATCTGGGTTCTTGACTGCTACAGTAACAACTTTTGATCCGTTTTTATAGGATTGGGGAAGTGTTTGGCGCATTTTTGTGTTTAAATGTTTCATATGCACAACATTAGCCCTCCTCTTTCCTTTCTTTTGTCACTTGGAGATAAAAGTCTGTCAGCGCCCAATTATACTTGTAACAACTTTCACCACTTGGCAATTTTGGCACATAACTTTTCAAAAGGGTTTTCAAGGGTTCTTTTTGCCATTTTGAGATATTTCAAGGACTGATTTTGAACATTCTTGATCTTCAAAGGTCTTCATTGTATCTTTGACTTTATGAGGGACCATTATTGGCAATTTTGATTTGTTGAGGGACTATTCTTGCCATTTCTTCAAAGTTGAAGGACCTTTTGTGTAATTTTGAAACTTAAGGGACCAAACTTGTAATTATGAATATACAAGGGTTTTAAGTGTCATTTCTTCAATAAATGAGGATCAATCTTGTTTGTCTTCAAGTCTTCAAGGGTATTTGTTGAGAATTCCATGATTAAGGCCCGGTTCTTTGTACGGCTTCGTTTCTCGTGTCCGTTTTTCCTTGTAAATTGTGATCTTTTGTCTTTTTCACGATATCCATACCTAAAATATACAAGTAAAGAAACACAAGCATATATATGGTATTTTATGACATTTTTGTGCATTTAAAGCCCGAAAAGAATGATGAGATCATGTATAAATGCCATCTCATCAGTGACCACCGGTGGGTCCTTTATGGCAAGCTTCGAGGATGTCGAAAGCTGCAGGTCCATCAACACACCGATGAATAATCAGATCAGCATATTGTTTGAAGAGATAAGGGTCATCCCAAAAGTAAGTCTTAAAATCTTTAAAGAACCTCTTCTTTTGTTGGGATGTTAACCTTTTGATGAGAATACCACCCGCTAAGTAGTTTGCAATGTCCGCAAACCACGGGGTGTCATCAAGACTGGAGTTGATAGACATTAAGGCCTCAAGGGGAAAAGAGTCATTGATCTCTTGATTCAGATGATCCCCTTGATAAGGACCCTCAAGTCTACTTAGATGATCCGCGGCTAGGTTTTCGGCTCCCTTCTTGTCACGAATTTTGATTTTAAATTCTTGAAGGAGCAAAACCCAACGAAGAAGTCTTGGCTTAGAATCTTGCTTAGTCAACAAGTACTTCAACGCGGAATGGTCGGTATAGAAAATTGTGGTGGAAAGAACAAGATAGGTGCAGAACTTCTCAAAAGCATACACTACAGCTAAAAGCTCTTTTTCGGTAGTGGTATAATGCAATTGAGTCCCCGTCATTGTCTTGATAGCATAATGGATTGGTTGGAAGTGTTTGTTCACTCTTTGGCCCAAAACCGCTCTAATAGCAAAGTCGCTAGCATCACACATCAATTCAAAAGGTAGCTCCCAGTTAGGGGTAACCAAGACCGGTGCCTTAGTTAGCTTGTCCTTTAGAAGATTGAAGGATTCAAGACACTCTTTGGAAAAGATTAAAGGAGTATCTTTTCTAAGAGGTGGGTCATCGGGCGAGCGATTTTAGAAAAATCTTGAATGAATCGACGATAGAAGCCCGCATGACCAAGGAAACTTCTCACACCCTTCACGGTTGAAGGTGGAGGTAATTTGGCTATGACATCCACTTTAGCACGGTCCACTTCAAGACCGACTTTGGAGATTTTATGTCCAAGCACAATGCTTTCTTTTACCATGAAATGGCATTTTTCCTAATTTAGAACAAGGCGAGTGTCTTCACACCGCTTAAGCATGCGTTCCAAATTGGCAAGGCAAGTGGAGAAGGAATAACCATAGACCGAGAAATCATCCATGAAGACTTCCATAGTTTCTTCAACCATGTCATGGAAGATAGCCATCATACACCTTTGGAAAGTCCCAGGAGCATTGCATAAGCCGAAAGGCATTCTTTTGTAAGCAAACGTTCCGTAGGGACAAGTGAATGTTGTTTTCTCTTGATCTTGGGGATCGATGGGTATTTGAAAATAACCCGAGAAACCATCTAAAAAGCAGTAATAGTTATTACCCGCTAGACGTTCAAGCATTTGGTCCATAAAAGGAAGGGGAAAATGATCCTTTATCGTAGGATCATTGAGTTTGTGATAGTCTATACAAACTCTCCACCCTGTAACGAGACGAGTAGGAATCAACTCGTTGTTTTCATTGGGCACAACAGTGATTCCGCCTTTCTTAGGCACACAATGGACCGGACTAACCCATGGTGAATCTGAGATAGGGTAGATCATTCCCGCATCAAGAAGTTTGATAACCTCTTTTTTGATAACGTCATGGATCTTGGGATTCACCCTTCTTTGGTTTTGAATAGTGGGTTTAAAGTCGTCCTCCATGAGTATTTTATGTTTGCAAAAGTGAGGATCAATTCCACGAATATCGGAGATTTTCCAAGCAGTCGCTTTCTTATGATTCTTTAGCACGGCGATAAGTCGAGATTTTTCTTCTTCTTTCAAGTCCTTTGCGATGATAACGGGTGACTTCTTATTTTCTTCAAGGAACACATATTCGAGATGAAACGGGAGGTCCTTAAGCTCTAAATCCGGAGGATTTTCGATGGAATGCGTAGTCAAATTCGGATCATCGATAGAGATTTCCTTAGGAGAAGGTGGAGAAATATGGTCCTCATTGAGAAGTTTCTTAATGGTACGAATGTCTTCATCCCAATTGGAGGGAGAATCGTCATATTGCAAGTTCACATCTCCCAAAGTTGCTTCAAATTCTTTCAAGATGAAATCACTTTCTCCAAATGGAGTTAGTGATGGAGCAATAGAGGCAACGGTCTCAACAATGGGTAGAGAAGAAGAACCACTTTTACAAGCGTCTTTGAAATTTTCTTCACAAGCTTCATCAAAACGTCAATAAAATTAACACTCTCGTTTTCAGAAGGCTGCTTAGAAAGTTTACCCATGTTGAAGACGATTTTATCATCACCAACTCTCATAATTAATTCTCCCGTGGCTACATTAATGAGAGTGCGACCGGTCCTCAAGAATGGACGTCCAACGATTAATCGAACACGGGGATCCATCTCTTAATCAACGACAACAAAATCCGCCGGAAAGGTGAATTTGTCGACACCAACGAAGATGTCTTCGGCTATCCCCACCGGATAAGAAACCGTACGGTTAGCTAATTCCAGTGTCATTCGTGTAGGGACTAGCTCGGGTAGAGAAAATTGTTTTCAAACGCTTAAAGGCATTAAGTTGATACTAGCACCTAGATCGGCTAGGGCCATACAATTATCTACCCCAGGGAAGTTGCAAGGAATGAGGAAACGACCCGGATCACCAATGTAGAAACTAGAAGGGGGGAGGGGGTTGAATAGTTTCTTATAATTTACTTGTTAAAAGGTGGTTTTCAAAAATCCTTTTTTCAAAAACTTAGACTTGAGGAAATGTGTGAAATCTTCTTATGCACAATATGAACAATGATAGTGTAACTAAGCTAATACTAACAAATATATATGCACAAAGAATAAAGAATGTAAAGAGTTAAGGTTAAAGAAAGATCAAACCGAACACCAAGGATTTATAGTGGTTCAGCAACGAAGCTCACTCCTCGTTCCTACTCCACTCCTCGAGTACTCCTTACTCGAGAGTTCACTACACAACAAGCTCCTTATGGTGGAGAAAACCGTACACGTCGCTTAACCAATTTCCGACTCTAAGCTAAAAGTCGAGCCCTAATCGTAGCTAGGACCAATCTACACAACTATACTTAGTACATACACAACTTCCAAATAGACACAACTACTTGGATCTTCTCAACTAAGACACAACAACAAATGTATAAAAGTAGATCTTCAATGGATCTTTGGTGGTGGACTCAACACTTCACAAGGATAGTGTTCTTCTCTTTTCACTTGGAGAGGAAGGGATGGAAGAACAAGATTCACTTCTTAAAAAAGTAGTAATCAAACAAATGATCAAAGATTTGAGTGACTAAAGAAGAGAGTTTGAATCTGGAAATAGATGTGCAAAAGAGGTGATTTGAAAAGCTGAGAATGGTCCACTAATTATAGGACAAAGGCCCAACGGATATATCTGGCCGCGGTTCCTTAGCTCAGTCGGCGGTTCCTTATCGATAAGGAACCGCCTAGGCACTAGAGAACCCCTGCCTAGACTCTGCTCCATTTTTTGTCCTTTAGTGATGGAGGTCTTATCTGGATATAAAAAATATCCTGAAAGGATATTCCTAACCAAATAAGAATATGCCATTTTCAAATTTCAAATAATTAATTTAATAAAACATATTCTTAAAAAGAAAGTTTAATAAAAACTTGTCACACTTAATAAAAAGTGAGTTTTTAAGAAAGTTTAAATCACTTGATCACTTGATTAAGGTTAGTACTTGTTTATTCATACCTTAAGTGAAAATGGGTAAAATGAAAAAATACTTGAACTCAAGAATTCGTTTTTCGTTGTTTTCGTAAATGCTTGTTTTTACATATTGTCGTAATCAAAACAAAGCGAGACCCAAAAATGCAAGTAACGTTTTTAGGCATTATTGCATTAACAATCTCCCCCTTTTTGATTCCGACAATACATAAACTCAATCACACAAAAAACAAGATTTTAGAAGACGAGTGTATTCATTTCTCCCCCTTTGTCAAAGCAAAAAGGTTGCACAAGTCGGTGTTGAAGAAACAGACTTAGCAAAGACTCCCCCTTGGTGCTTCCTCCCCCTAGCTTGGGGCACCGAGTAATCGAGATATGGTGACAAGCTACATAGAAGGGTTAGTTGAACAAAAGAAACAACCAACAATATATAGCAATAGGTCACAAAAAAATAAATGAGAAGAAAACACAAAGACAAAGATCCAAGATAGGTTACTAAAATAACATCATACAAAGAAGTATGGAAAAAAACAAGCCAAAAGCATAAATCTAATCCTAGTTATTCTAGAATTCTAAGATTTGCTTGAATTTGGTGTCTTGTGGATAAGCAACCAATGCTTATATGAAAGACAAGGTAATGGCGGAGGGTGGTGGTGGTGGCTTGTTGGAGGTCTCATAATCATAGTGAAGAGGAGGCTTGATTAAGAGACTCTTGATGTAGCTCAACTCCTCATAGATGTGTACCATAGCAAGATGTTGATATTGACAACAATGACAATATGTTCCATGGTGTATGACATTATCATGAGAAGGAGGAAGAACACTAAAGGGTGGTGGTGGAAGCAAAGAAGTCCCACAATCAACATTCTTGGTAGGAGAAATGTGATTAAGAGTGTTCTTGGGTGAATTTGGGTTGAAAGCAATTGGAGAAAATGGAGGAGATTCAAGGCTTTCATTGGGAGAATAAGACATTTTGGGATGTGAAGTATGGCAAAATGCTTAAGGTTTAAATAGGGAAGGTTTAAGGTATTTTGGGGTGGTCAAAGGGTTTGAAACAAAGATTCTCAAAAAAATGTTGGAGCAAATCTGGAGTTTCAGAGAAAAACCCGAAAAAGGAAGGCACTGTATGCGGTTCCTTATCATGCCCGGCGGTTCCTTATCACTAAGGAACCGCGGTTCACTTATGGAACCGCCTACAGGGGCTGTGTTTGGTGTTTGGTGGAAGATTTTTCAATTCATCAAATCTTATTTTTCTAGTCTAACTTATCATAGGGATATGCTTAAAAGCAAAGATAGACAAAGAAAACATATACAAACTTATCAAATAGAGATTTGACCAAATTACATGGATTAAAAAAATCGATGTAGGAGGTGTGTAAGAAAAGACCTTAAGTCATGACACAATGATCCTCCATGATTCTATCTTGTTCTTGCTATGTTTGAGAGAATCATACATATGAATTATGTAAGCTCTAGATTAATAGCGAGAATCTATGAAAAACCGTTTTTAGATTGAATTAACAATGTCAAAAGCATTTCTCAACCATTTTCGAAAGAGAGGGTTTATCAAAAAGAGTTTGGAAGACTCAATGACTCAAAGTGGTAAGGAAATGGTGTCGAATTTCTATGTGTTCGGTTCGCGAATGTTGCACGGGATTCTTGCTAAGGTCTATGGCGCCTTTATTATCGCACATGATGGGAACATCATCAAGAGAAATCCCGTAATCAACAAGCGCTTGCTTCATCCATAGAGCTTGTTGGCATGCTTTTCCGGCACTCACATACTCGGCTTCCGTGGTGGATATTGCAAGAGCGGTTTGTTTCTTGGAGAACCAAGAAGTTAAACAACAACCCATGAAGGTACAAACTCCACTAGTGCTTTTCTGGTCCACATAGTCTCCCGCATGATCCGAGTCCGCGTAGACAGTGGTTTCTACGCCGGTCCCTTTAGGATACCATAATCCTAAATGTATAGTGCCTTTAATGTATCGAAAGATACTCTTAACCGCTTCAAGGTGAGAGGTTTTGGGAGCCTCTTAGAAGCAAGCACAAAGGCAAACACTAAACATGATATCCGGTCGACTTGCCGTTAGGTACAACAAACTACCAATCATACCTCTATATTTGGTGTTGTCTACCGACTCACAATCATCATCTACGGTGAGTTTAGTATCCGAGGCCATTGGGGTCTTCATTGGTCTAGATTCTTCTAATCCAAATTTCTTTAGCATTTCTTTAGCATACTTAGATTGACTAAAGAAAATACCATCATCCATTTGTTTAATTTGGAGTCCTAAAAAGAAGTTAAGTTCTCCCATCATACTCATTTCAAACTCATCATGCATGATTTTGGCAAAGTCATCACACAATTCTTGACAAGTTGATCCAAATATAATGTCATCAACATATATTTGTACGATTATGAGGTGAGAACCTTTCTTCTTTGTAAAGAGCGTGTTGTCTACCATCCCCGTGGTATACTCATTTTTAACAAGAAACGCTTTAAGTCTATCATACCAAGCTTTGGGTACTTTTTTGAGTCCATAAAGTTCTTTCTTAAGCTTGTAAACATGATCTGGTTTCTCAAAATCAATGAAGCCGGGAGGTTGAGCCACATATACCTCCTCATTGATCAAACCGTTAAGAAATGCACTCTTTACATCCATTTGTTGAAGCTTAAAATCTAAGGCACAAGCGTAGGCTAAGAGGATTCTAATAGATTCTAATCTAGCTACCGGTGCATATGTCTCGTCATAATCAATCCCTTCTTGTTGATTATAGCCTTGAGCTACAAGTCTAGCCTTGTTATGAGACACAACGCCATTCTCATCTAACTTATTCCTAAATACCCATTTGGTTCCTATAATGGTAGAACTTCTAGGTGGAGGAACAAGTTCCCAAACATCATTGGCAACGAATTGATTCAATTCTTCTTGCATCGCAATGACCCAACTCTCATCCGTCAAATCTTCTTTAACATTCTTTGGTTCAATCAAGGAGACAAAACAAAAGAAGTTGCTTTGGTTTTGGACTTGATATCTTAGGGTCCTTTGATTTAAGTCACCAATGATATTATTGAGAGTATGATCCCTAGATTCCTTAATGTTTACTTCCTTTTCAACACTAAGGTCTTCAACTCCTATTTTTCTAACCTCTTTGGCTTTAACTACTTCTAATTCATCCAAGTCATCATCAACCAATGGTGGTGTCTTGGGTGAAGGAGGGGTTTCATCAAAGATTACGTTGAGTGATTCTTCAATAACCCCCGTGGTTCTATTTAGGACTATGTAGGCTTTGCTAGTTTGGGAATAACCTAAAAGGATACTTTCGTAAGACTTTGGGTCAAACTTGGTAAGGTAGTCTTTGGTGTTGAGGATAAAGCACTTGCTTCCAAACACCCTAAAGTATTCCAATGAGGGTTTCTTACCTTTAAGAATCTCATAGGGGTTCTGTTGGGTCAAAAAGTTGATGTGGCAGAAACTCAAAATCGAAGAACATTTACTCAAGCGTTGACAAGAGTAATACAAGAGTTGACAAGAGCAATATAAGCGTTGACAGAAGTCAACAAAAGTCAAACGCAGTCAACAAAAGTCAACGCTGATGGATTTGATGGAGAATTCTATTTACAGAATATATTGGATATATTCTAAATAATATATTCAGTATATATCTATAGAAATAGAATATTTAGTTGTTTATTTGATTTGATCTCTTGTAAACCCTAATCCTTACACTATAAAAGGAACCAAGGGTCTTAGGTTTTATTCATATTATTTATTCACAATGTAAACCTAAAGTGTGTGTCGACTAGACGTGGGATTCAATGTATACACGTCTAGTGGTTGTTCGTTATTAATATAATGAGCAATCCATATGTTTTAATTCATGTTATTCGTGCCTAAACACCTTGTTAATGATTGTTGTTCTAATTCCGCTTTGATTGTATAATCATATGAACAATGATCATTCCTAGTAGCTTAAAAGATCCGGAAACCAAGGTTTCCACAATTGTTATCAGAGCCTCGTGGCTCGTGATGCTAGGACCAACAAAGTGTTCGTGTTTCGAGAAGAAAAGAAAAATCCGTCTAGGGTTTTTCTGGACGTTTTTGTGTGCGCAGCAGTATTCAGAAGGTCATAACTTTTGATTGAACCGTTGGATCGTCACCAAATTTTATATGTGTGTTCTACATACATAGATCTAAACATCCACCGGAGGGATTGTCGAGTTTTATCCCCAGGCAAAAGTTATTAAGCGTCAAAGTCAGCAGCAGGGTATATGCAGTTTTCTGTGGACAGCCATGTTCAAAACACGTTTTCTCCTTCGTTAACCGTTGGATCTTCGTGATTTTTGAACTGTAGATTCTTGGCACTTGTGTCTAGAATCTCACCGAAGGGATCTTCGATCTGAGCCCTAATGAAGAAGTTATTCAAGGTTGAAGTTCGCTGTTTAAGGTAATGATGTTCTTGCTTTTCACATGAAATCATGACCTAGGGTTTCTCAAACCCTAAATCGACTTAAAAGCAGAAAGATTGGACGTTTGTGGCTGTCATAATGCATTGTGATTCAAGATAATACACGATCTAAGCAACCTTGATTCCTATTTGGCTTCGAGTAATGAAGACATGGTATTACAAACACACAACAGATCATAAGCATACGATTAAGGTTGTGTGGTCCAGAACAGTAATCGTGTGCATCAAGTGATTTAAGGCTGCATGTTTTTCCTGGATCTGGGATAGTCAACCTTATAATATCACCAACAGTTAAGACATAATATTTGCTTTATTTTTGGATGCTGATTTTATGGGATACGGTTGTTCGCTGCGAGGAAAAGATGTGTGTTCACAAGGTATATGGAATATGATTGGCTAGTGAACTTGTGTTCACACGATTGTACAATTCATTCAAACAAACAAAGCAAGTAATGTTCAACTTATGCATTCACACGGTATAAGGATCATTATTGGTTGATGATATTGTGTTCACACGGTCCTTCAATTCTTATTGGTGGAAGAATGTGTGTTCACACGCTCAAGAACAAAAGGGTTACACGTTTTGTTTTGTTTTTGGAATATTACGTGATTTGTTTTGGGAACAAAAGGGTTATAGCTATGTGGGATCGTGAGAGCAAAAGTATCATATATACAGAATTTGCGGATCACGATTTACTCAGATGTAGAGTTTTCATGCATGATTTAAAGATCACAAAATATTTTGCATGGTTTTCACATGAATGAAAGTGATGAAACGTGATTTATGAGCTGCTGATGATGTCAGCAAAAGGAGACGCTGACAAGGTATATATTGACGCTGACAGGAAAAAGTTTGACGTTGACAGAATAAGTCAACGCTGATAGAGATGACAGTGTCATTCGATATATGAACTTCAACGCTGATAGGTATTGTCCGATATTGGACAACACATCTGCCAAAGATATTGGACAGAAGAGGATATTGGACAACACAAGGTTTGCTGCTGTTGAGAAAACTGGTACGTTTTAAGCATACAAAAAGGAGGATTATACACACAAAGGTACATGGAATCTCCATTTTAATATAGAATATCATGATGATATTAATGGCTCGGATATTTTGAAAGGGATTAATGATTTTTAAGTAAGTTAGCAACCATTCATAAAGAATTTTATTGGATTATGTAATCGGGATAGCCTTGTGAAAGAGTTATTCGCTAACAGCTTTTACATATGAAGATATTGACTTGTCATAAAGAGGTGTTAGCTTAACGGGAAGAGTTCTTATGGTAAGTTTGATGATTGAAGAAGATTTTCGTGAGTTTGTGTTCTATCATATCTTAAAGTCATGCACTTCCAGCCACTGACTTTAAAGGTAACTTGTTCGTGCTTTACATGGTTGGTGACGAAGACTTGTCATAACACTTGAAGGAGTTACATTATCGTGCTCAGTGTCTCACAAAGGATGAGAATATTGACAAGGGATCGAGGTCTACTTATATCCTCCTCTATAAGTTCTTAGTCACATGGATAGTACAAGACATGGAACACAAGATTGGGTTATTCTACTTCTACATCAAGAATATCTTATTTATTTTTCGTCAAGATCATTACATAGAGCCTACATATGGAGAATCTTCAAAGATTGCAACATTGTTTACTTCCTTGTTGATGTGACAAAAAGGGGAAGAAATACGTGCTACACTTGAGGGGAAGCAATTTGAAGATCATGTACAACTTACAAGAGATACACATAGAGTTTTGCCACTATCAACTAGGGGAAGATTGTTGGGTCAAAAAGTTGATGTGGCAGAAACTCAAAATCGAAGAACATTTACTCAAGCGTTGACAAGAGTAATACAAGAGTTGACAAGAGCAATGTAAGCGTTGACAGAAGTTAACAAAAGTCAAACGTAGTCAACAAAAGTCAACGCTGATGGATTTGATGGAGAATTCTATTTACAGAATATATTGGATATATTCTAAATAATATATTCAGTATATATCTATAGAAATAAAATATTTAGTTGTTTATTTGATTTGATCTCTTGTAAACCCTAATCCTTACACAATAAAAGGAACCAAGGGTCTTAGGTTTTATTCATATTATTTATTCACAATGTAAACCTAAAGTGTGTGTCGACTAGACGTGGGATTCAATGTATACACGTCTAGTGGTTGTTCGTTATTAATATAATGAGCAATCCATATGTTTTAATTCATGTTATTCGTGCCTAAACACCTTGTTAATGATTGTTGTTCTAATTCCACTTTGATTGTATAATCATATGAACAATGATCATTCCTAGTAGCTTAAAAGATCCGGAAACCAAGGTTTCCACAGGTTCTTTCCTAGGAAAGGTCGAATAAGAATTCGGTTGAGAATATAACTCGATGTGTCCATGGCATTGCACCAAAACTTTTGAGGCAAAGATTGCTCGTTTAACATCGTCCTACTCATCTCTTGGAGAGTCCTATTATTCCTTTCAACTACCCCATTTGATTATGGAGTGCGAGGAGCCGAGAAGTTATGGGTAATACCATGAGCTTCACAAAAGGCACCAAATTGCACTTCATTATCAAATTCCCTACCATGATCCGTCCTAATAGAGACAATTGAACATCCTAGTTGATTTTGAATTCTTCGACTAAAGATTTCGATGTGATCGAAAGCTTCATTCTTAGATGCCAAAAATCTAGTCCAAGTGAATCTAGAATAGTCATCAACTGTAACTAGGGTATAAAGGTTACCTCCATAACTCCGTATGGCGGAAGGTCCAAAAAGATCCATATGTAGGAGCTCTAAGCACCGAGAGGTCGAAACCAAATTCTTGGATTTGTGACTTGCGTGAACTTGCTTTCCAACTTTGCAAGCATCACAAAAGTGACTATCAAACTTAATCTTGGGGAGGTGTCTTACCAACTCCTTAGAGACTAAAGATTGAATTAAACGCATATTAGCGTGACCTAATCTCCTATGCCAAAGAGTAGAACTATCATCTATAGTCGCAAGACATATGTTGTCTTTTGACTTCTTATTGACCTTCATAACATAAAGCCCATGCTTTCTAATACCTTTTCCAATGACCTTTCCATCTTTTACGATTTCACTGTCATGTTCCAAAAAGATGACCTTACACTTATTATCAAAAATTTGACCTATACTTAAAAGGTTAAACCCTAAGTTATCTACGTGCTCAACATTATCAATGGTCATGGAGTCAAGAGAAACCGTACCTTTGCCAAAGATATTACCACGTAGACTACTAGCGAATGTGACGTTACCTCCATCATATGCTTTGTAATGCGAGAACAAACTTCGATTACCTGTCATGTGTTTAGAACATCCACTATCCTTAATCCACTCATCGGGATCCAAATCAATTCCCAAGCATATCTAGGTAACAACACACAAGATCAAACATTTGGTCCCCAATATCTCATGGGTCCAAAATTATTAGTTCCAAACATCCCTTGCATTTGGTTGGGATGCATGAATGAAGGAGGGGTTCCCCATGGAGAACAAAATGGAGGAGGGTAATAATTCATGTAACCATTTTGTTGTTCATTATTTCTCCTAGGTGTATTTGATCTAGGTTTAGAGTTATGATTATTCCTTCTAGGTGTTGGAGTTTTACTTCTAGGTCGTGAATTGTTTTGATAATCTTTTCTAGGAGTTGTTATTCTACTTCTAGGCTTAGACATATTTCGTACTCTAGGTGGAGTAGAAGATGGTCTTGATAAACTTCTATTTCCCATGAGAGGTTTACTTAATGGCTTGTAGAACTTATCAACGGTATTGTTGTCAAGTATGGGTAATTTTACTTTATTAACAATAAGATGCTTTGGTTTTTCATCTAACTTAGACTTTTCAGAAAGTTCAGGATTTTCACCAAAATCACCCTCTGGCCGCGGTACCTTATCTATGGCGGCGGTTCCATAGTGATAAGGAACCGCCCCATACAATTTGGAACCGCGTACAACAGAAGTTTTTTGTGAAAACCTGACTTGTTTTGGTTTACTAGTTAAGGCTTCATTTGAGTTAAAACCTATACCAAGTCTTTCCTTTGAATGAACTTGTTTGTTTAACATGTCATCAAGAGCACTAGTACCTTTCATGAATTTTTCCAATTTAATGGAGGTGTTCTTGAGGTCTTCATTTTCTAATCTAAGTTTCTCACAACTTACGCAACTTAAATCAACCTCTTTATTTTTCTCACGTTTAGCTAATTTCTCCCTAAGTTCATTGATCTCATTTTCGAGCTTAGTTTTGGTTGATTTTAAGGTTTTGTTCTTTTCTATGAATTTGAGACTAAGTTTGTGTAAACTATCATATTTGCCTTCAAATTCAATATCATCAAAGGTGGAGCTATCATAACTATAATATTCGGTTTCGGAATGTACCTCTTTAGAAGTGTGATCCATAAGACATTTCTCCTCTTTGGGGTTGTCATCATCATCTTCACCGCTATCGCTCCAAGCGCCACTAACAAACGCCGTGTGGTTCTTATCGCGAGCGGGCTTTGGACAATCACCAATGAAGTGATTTGGATCACCACATCTAAAGCAATTCCTATCACCTTTTCGTTCTTGGCAAACCGATTCTTTGAGAATGGTTTATTGTCATTGTTGGGTTGCCTAACGTGTTGACCTCGTCTCTTGAAGAACTTCTTGAAACCTCTCACCGCCAACGCATACTCCTCGTCATCGCTTTCCGAGGAACTATCATGGTCACTTTGTGCCTTCTTGGCTTTAAGTGCAAGAGATTTCCTTTCACTCTTGGCTTTCACTAATTCTGAGTCCTTCAAAATTATCATCTCATGAACCTTCAAGTTGCCTATGAGTTCATCGAGTGATAAAGTTGAGAGATCTTTCAATTCTTCAATCGCCGTGACTTTTGCTCTCCACTTTGGATGTAAAGCCCTTAGAAACTTCCTAACATTGTTCTTGCTAGAAAAACCTTCATCAAGTGCTTTTAGACTAGTAATAATGGTGTTAAACCTAGCAAATGCACTATCCATAGTTTCATCTTCTAAGATGACAAATTGTTCATATTGTTGGACAAGAAGATCGATTTTGCTTTCTTTGACTTGGCTATTACCTTGGTGGGTTACTAAAAGAGTGTTCCAAATATCTTTAACGGTTTCACACATAAAAATTCTTTCATACTCTTTCTTAGGTAAAGCATTATAAATCACCATTTTAGCCTCATTATTTTTTGAAAGTTTCTTTTTAGTATCGTCATTAGCTTTGTCAAAAGTGACCAATTCTTTTGTTTTAGAAACTTCATTAAATTGATAAGGTAAAAAATCACCATTGGTAATAACATGCCAAAGATCTAAATCTTTTGAGTTCACATAAGTTTCAAATCTATTTTTCCAATAGATAAAACTATCGGTTTCAAAAAGTGGTGGTCTTTGCATAGATTGCCCTTCTAGGTATTTGTTGGAGTCTATAGATCGATTCAAGTTTTAAATACAATATACTTTAAAAATTCTTGAGCAACCACGCTCTGATACCAATTGTAGAAACTAGAAGGGGGGTTGAATAGTTTCTTATAATTTACTTGTTAAAAGGTGGTTTTCAAAAATCCTTTTTTCAAAAACTTAGACTTGAGGAAATGTGTGAAATCTTCTTATGCACAATGTGAACAATGATAGTGTAACTAAGCTAATACTAACAAATATATATGCACAAAGAATAAAGAATGTAAAGAGCTAAGGGTAAAGAAAGATCAAACCGAACACCAAGGATTTATAGTGGTTCGGCAACGAAGCTCACTCCTCGTTCCTACTCCACTCCTCGAGTACTCCTTACTCGAGAGTTCACTACACAACAAGCTCCTTATGATGGAGAAAACCGTACACGTCGCTTAACCAATTTCCGACACTAAGCTAAAAGTCGAGCCCTAATCGTAGCTAGGACCAATCTACACAACTATACTTAGTACATACAAAACTTCCAAATAGACACAACTACTTGGATCTTCTCAAGTAAGACACAACAACAAATGTATAAAAGTAGATCTTCAATGGATCTTTGGTGGTGGACTCAACAATTCACAAGGATAGTGTTCTTCTCTTTGCACTTGGAGAGGAAGGGATGGAAGAACAAGATTCACTTCTTAAACAAGTAGTAATCAAACAAATGATCAAAGATTTGAGTGATTAAAGAAGAGAGTTTGAATCTGGAAATAGATGTGCAAAAGAGGTGATTTGAAAAGCTGAGAATGGTCCACTATTTATAGGACAAAGGCCCAACGGATATATCTGGCCTCGGTTCCTTAGCTCAGCCGGCGGTTCCTTATCGATAAGGAACCGCCTAGGCACTAGAGAACCGCTGCCTAGACTCCGCTCCATTTTTTGTCCTTTAGTGGTGGAGGTCTTATCTGGATATAAAAAATATCCTGAAAGGATATTCCTAACCAAATAAGAATACACCATTTTAAAATTTCAAATAATTAATTTAATAAAACATTTTCTTAAAAAGAAAGTTTAATAAAAACTTGTCACACTTAATAAAAAGTGAGTTTTTAAGAAAGTTTAAATCACTTGATCACTTGATTAACGTTAGTACTTGTTTATTCATACCTTAAGTGAAAATGGGTAAAATGAAAAAATACTTGAATTCAAGAATTTGTTTTTCGTTATTTTCGTAAATGCTTGTTTTTACATATTGTCGTAATCAAAACAAAGCGAGACCGAAAAATGCAAGTAACGTTTTTAGGCATTATTGCATTAACAACCAAGTTTGGTTGGTAATTTCCTTAAGAGCACTGTAGATCAATTCTCATTAAGTTGGGTCTGAGCGATATCAAGGAGTTTCTCCTTATCACTGAGAAGATCTTTAAACATTTTCGCATACTTCGGCATGTGAGCGAGAGCGTCGGCAAAGGAGATGTTGAAATTCAGTTGTTTAAACATTTTAAGAAAGTTAGAAACCTGAATATCATCCTTGTTCTTCAACTTCTTTTTCCTCAACCTTGAGGGATAAGGTATATTAGGTTGAGATGAAGGCTTTGTAATGGAATTCTCACTCACATCCTTGGGTGGTGGAGGGGTGGAAGTAGAAGGTGGAGGAATCGGAGAAGGGGACTCGTTTTTCTTTCTCACAATCAATGGTGTAGGTGTAGGAATCTCGGGTTCCTTTAAACTTTGCCACTTCGGGTGGTGATTGATTTCATCTCCCCTCTTGGATTAGCAACGGTGTTACTCGGAAGAGAACCCGAACCAAAGGCTTGATTACTTGGGAAAAAACTAGCCATCATATCCCTTAAGTTATTCGTTTGATTGCTCATAGAGTTTCTCATATCGGCTAGAAGAGCATTCCCTTGTTTTGCCATGTCATTCCTTAGCTCGGCTCGAATATCGTTCCCTTGTTTTGCCATGTCACCCTTCAAGTTAATGAATTGGCTTTGAAGATTCGTCACCATCTCTCTATTGTTCCTCATGTAAGCTTCGAGGTCTTGGTTCAATGTCGTGGGTTGATTGAGAGGTGGGGCTTGGTAAGCTGAATTATTTCCTTGAGGTGGATATGGGTTTCTTTAGGATTGATATTGATTGGTAGCTCGAGGTTGGCTTTGATTGTTGCGGTTGAAATTGTTTTGGTTTTGGTTTTGAGGAGAAAAAACGGGTGGAGATAGATAGTTGTTGGAACGATAACTTAGCAAGTTATGGTCTCCTTGAGGACGTGCTTGGTAGCCTCATGTAGAAAAGTTACCGTTAGTGGCATACATATTTTCCGGATTGTCAAGAGTAGAAGGACAATCGGTGTATGAATGAGAAACCCCGCAAATCTCACAAGAAGTTGCTATAACTTTAGCTTGTTGAAATTGGTTTGTAGCCATGGTTAAGAAGTTTTTGTTCATCTCAGCTATTTGGCGAGTAAGTTCAGTTATCTCTGAGTTGGATGATGTAGAAGAAACATTGGCCCTCTGGTTATTCCTTGAAGATGCAGATGAATCCCAATTTTTGTGCTGAGTGGTCATGTTCTCTATCAGCTCTCTACACTCCTCAGGTCTTCTCTTCATGAATGTACCACCGGCGGCAGCATTAATCGTATCACGATCATGAAAAGTTAGACCATTATAGAAAGTATCAATCAAAGTAACAGGGAGCATGTTATGGTTTGGACAACGGTCGATCAAGACATTATAGCGTTCCCAAGCATCGAAAAGCGACTCATCAGGTTCTTGTGTGAATCCACTGATTTGGTTGCGAAGACTAGTGACCATGGATGGTGGAAAGTAGCGTGACAAAAAATTTTGAGTCATGTCATTCCATGTTTGAATTGAATTTTTGGGAAGACGGTCAAACCATTTTTCGGCATGGTGGGATAAAGTGTGTGGAAAGAGGTGAAGGCAAAGAAAATCCATGGAAGCACCGGGTAGTTTCATGCTTTGAGTGACGGTAATGAACTTGTCGAGATGTTTGTTGGCATCATCATCCGGTAATCCGCGAAACGGGCAAGCGTTTTGAACTTGCTGGATCATGTGATGCTTCAACGAAAATTCAGGAGCCGTGATTTGCATTGGCGCAATCATTCCTCCGCGTCCGTTCATGGTTGGTTGACAAACATCCTCCATTGTGCGTAGGTCGGGTGGGGGGAACATTGTTGTTGTTGTTATTGTTATTCAAATTGGGGTGGGGTGGGTTGTTGTTATTGTTATGCACACCGGCCATATCTATGTCTCTAAGAGTCTCGGGCTCAGGATAAGACGTAGATCGAGTACGCATACACTAAAAGGAAATAAAATATTTTTGATTTTTTATCTTTTTTTTATTGTTTTTGGATTTTTTTTAAAATTTTAAATTTTATATTTTTTAGGATTTTTGAAAATTTTTGTGCTTGAAAATAACGTTCCTAACAGAACGGATCCCAAAATCCAATTTCTCACTAAAAACCGTTAATCTTTACGAAAAGAGCCGGCAGCGGCGCCATTTAATACAAGACTTTTTGCTAAGCTTGCTTTAGCGTTTGTGTACTCGATATCGTTCTCGGTATCTAATCGAATTGATCACGGTTAATGGTGGAATAGTCGGTAATGGTCACTAAAAGGGGGAGTTGATTTTCTATTCTGTTAGAAAGGGTAAGTGCAAAATGTAATTAAAATAAGCTAAAAGTAAATCTAGAAAAACTAAACTAAAGCTTTGAAAATTAAACTAAAAATCACTAGAAACACTTGGTAAAAATGGAGATTTCGGGAAGCGTACAAATTTTGGAAATTAAAACGTAATGAATTAAAAACTTGGAAAAAATAAACTAAGATGAAACTTGTTTAAAATAATTCTAAGTTTAAAATGGCGGGAAAAGTTAAAAACTAAGAAAAATAAATCAAAAGCCAAAATCAGATTACAATGCGATCATAATCAGATCGCAATACGATCGTGACCACCGATCGCACTCACGATCGTAGCCTGGGTTCAGATCGCACTTAATGCGATGGGAAGAGTGATTGCACTCACAGATCACAACCACGATCGCAACAAGTGGATCGTGGTCTTTGATCATGGTCGTGATCGTAACACAATGATCGCAATCTATGCGATCGAACTCAAGGATCGTGACACGATCGCACCACAGATCGCAATATGTGATCGTGGTGTGGATCGTAGCCAGGGAAAGAAGTGTAGATCACACTCAATGCGATCGTAGCCAAGGATTGTAACCAAGTAAAACCCTTCTAAGATCGCAAAGGGATCCAAAGAGTAACAAAGCTTAGACGAATAAGTTGTTAATCCAATAAGCATTTACCAACTTAGAAAAGAGTAATTAAGCACAAATTTGACAACTTTTGGGATCTAAAACATGGGAACTCAATAAAACGAACTTTAAAACGTTAAGACTTTTAGACAAGCTTAAAATTTAACAAGCTAAACATACAAATAAGCCAATAAGCACAAAGAGATTATAGCTTAGACGTATAAGAGCTTATGGAGGAATAAAAAGATTAACTTTTTAATCACGAAAACACCAAAATCAATCACGGATCAAATGTATTTCGGATCAAAGGTAAAACAAAATCAAGAAATGTAGAAAGAGATTAATGAACAAAAAGCTTAACTTGAACTTGTGATTAATGGAATCCAAATACAAGGATGATTAAAAGCTTAAACTTGAAAGATAAAAATAAAGAAAATATGAAACTTAGTGAGAGAAAGCTTAAAACTTTCTCTCTCTAAAACTAGAAAGGAAAAATGAAAATAAAACTAGCTAACCACCCTCCTAATGTGTTTAGGAGGGTATTTATAGGCAATGGGGGAGAGCATGTGTTGCCTCCTCTTTCTTTCTTCTTGGGTCGACTCGATTTAAATCCTTTGTCTTTCTCGATGTCGTCTCGGGATTTTTCGATGTAAATGGAACTTGTCTAGTAATTTTCTTCTTCTATTAGACTTGAGTTCTTTGACTACATTAAACTTCCGTCTTTAGACTTTTTCTTCGATAAATCTTCAGAATAGGCCTTGTACTTCCGTTCTTTTTGCACTCTTGATCTTTTGACTTCGTCTTTTCTCGTTTTCTTTGATAAAAGCCCGTGAAAGCCCGTGTTTTCTTCCTTTTTCATCTTTTGGTCCTAAAACACAATAAAAACACAAACCACGCATAATTCTGACTTTTACGACATAAAATACACGTTTTGGTCTTGTTATTATTGGAAATAAGTGGTAAAAGGATAAGTGTTTTCACACTTATTAATGTTCCCAAACAGCAGGTACTCAAGGGCGCTCGTAGACTTTAAGCGTACGTGCATATGGATTGGAAGCTATCTAGCCTTCTCTACTTTATGCATTTCGTCATACATTTTGCTACTTATTTCTATGGACATTGTTTAGTCCTTTTCCTTTACAGTACTTATGTTTGTGTGTGATGATCTTATACTTTGGGGTACCGATGTTTGTTTCTGGTATTTCCTTTTATGGTCATGTAATGTTTTAAGAGATTTTCCTTGCATGCTTTGATGACACGCCATAATCACGTGTGACATTCCATTTACCAAAATGGGGTGTTGCAATTATGGTATCAGAGCAAAGGCTTCGACCTGTAGGCTCTCAAAACATGACTTGTGATTAGTGGGTAGTCACTATGGTCTTCCTAGAACTGACAGTCGGTTTTCATGCATTCATTGTTTTCATGCATTCATGTGATATGTCATTGTCGCAGGTTTATGTCTAAGTAATGGTTGGTACAGGACTGACCCTATTTAGTCGCATGTGCTTTTATCGAAACTTTTAACTTTGGGACCGACCCATAGAGGTCCCCTCGCCATGCCTTTTGTTTTGGGTGAACTGACCATAGGCGTTCACTCTCGCGCATATAAAAGTTTTCATAAACTGCATCATGCATTCATGCAATGTTTTTCCTGCATAAAATTTTTCTCATGATTTAATGACATAAATATTTTTATCATGTATATATTTTAGGTTTTGATCAGTTTAATCATGTATTTTGTTTTATACTGTCAGATGGTTCTCACACGCGAGCAGGAACAACTCAATGCAGCAGTCCAAGCTGCGATGCAAGCATTGCTTCCTCAGCTGAGGAACAAAATCAGGGCTGAGGTACAGGCTGCCAACAATCAGCAACCGCACCCAGTTCCTCCTCCTCCTCCTCCAGCAACATTGGTCACATGGCTAGAGAGATTCAACAAGCAACGTCCTCGATCCTTCGAGAGAACTGACAGCCCCAGTGAAGTTGAAAGCTGGTTGGCTCATATCAAGAAGATATTCGATGCAATGGGCTGTGACCCCGTCTTTAAGTCGAGGTTATCCTGTTACAAGTTCGAAGGCGACGTGCTAGGATGGTGGAAGGCAGTGAAGCAATCTGAGGTAGGTGACAATTGGGTGGCTGGTTTGACTTGGGCTCAGTTCAGGGAGTTAGTGATGGGACAGTTCTTCCACAAGGCTGAGCAAGACAAGTTGAAGAGGTAGTACCATGGAATCAGGCAGAGAGCTGGGGAGAACAACAAAGAGTTCATGCAGCGCTTTCTTCGTTTGGCTGGTTTTCTTGGCGCAGCAGCAATACTGCCGAAGAGCAAGCATACCACTTCCGGTGGGCTCTTCGTACATCGGTCGCCAAAAACTTGGTGTGTGTTACCTTCAACATGGTGGCACAAGTTGCCGATGCAGCACGTAAGCTGGAGATGCTGCAGGAAAGAGAGGAGTTCGGGGAAGAAAAGAGACCCGAGAAGAGGTATTCATCCGTTATTAAGCGGTGACAATTTCAAATTCAGTCAGTACTATCCTATATTTATATCTCTCTTTAAACTACATCTTTCAGGCAGAAGACTGGGGATCGGTCTCAGTCGGCTACCCAGCTACAGCCTACTCAGCCCAAGGGTAACGGTCAGACTCAAGACCGTTCTGCTACGGATAGGCGTGGCGGTAATGATAATTACCGTAACAACGCTAGAAACTCCAACAACAACATGTCCTTACACTTACTCATTCTTTATGTTACATGTGATAATTCATAATTGTGACACATTAGCAATCTTCTACCCGGAATCATGGTAACGGGAGGGAGCAGAACCAAAGAGGTTCACAGCCTAACCGTCCAGCTATCACTGGTATTACATCTTACGATCTTTCCGCATTGTCCTTTTGTACCTATAAATCATGTCTCATGTGTACTTTTCCAAACAGGCTCCTAGCCAGCACGGGCACCTACTGGAGGGTATACTCACCCTCTCTACACTACCTGCAACCGTAGGCACCCAGGGCCATGTCGCCGCGATAGCGACGCTTGATACAAGTGTGGCCTTACTGTTCATCGCATGAAGGACTGCCGTAAGGGCGAGATGGAGGGCATATCTGGACATGCTGATCCCAAGCCAACTCCTACTAATGGGCGGGTATACACGACTTCTCGCGATCAGGCTAACAAGTCTAAAGGTACCATCACTAGAATCTTGTATATGTATGGTCAAGGTGCATGTGTTTTATTTGACACGGGTGCTACTCACTCAATCATTTCTACTGTTTATGCCAAGAATGTTAGGATTTCCCCTATGCCTTTAGAGAACGTATTAAACAGTTCCACACCTTTAAGAGACTTTGTACGCATAACCCATGGGTACAAGAGCCTTCCCCTAGAGTTTGACGACAAGATTCGTCCGGTTGACGCACTTCCATTGGATATGTGTGATTTTGACATGATATTAGGCATGGACTGGCTATCCAAACATCACGCCACCATAGACTGCCATACATATCGGGTCATCTTCGGTGATGTAAATGCACCAGAATACATTCACAATAGGTTCGTACCCGAAAGGTCTATACAAATAATTTTGACCTTGCAAGCACGTGCACTACTGTCACGTGGTTGTGAGGGCTATCTTGCGATTGTTCATGATTTGGAGGCTGAATCTCCATCTATCCAGAATCAGCCGATCGTGTCAGAATTCCCAGGCGTGTTTCCAAAAGAACTTCCGGGCATACCACCTGCTCGTGAAGTGGAATTTAATATTGAGCTCGTCTCAGGAGCTGAACCAATTTCCAAGGCTCCTTATCGCATGGCTCCTATTGAGCTGAAGGAGTTAAAGGAACAACTACAGGAACTGTTAGAACGCGGTTTCATTCGACCTAGTGCTTCTCCATGGGGCGCACCTGTTCTGTTCATAAAGAAGAAGGACGGCAGCATGCGTCTGTGCATAGATTATCGTGAGCTCAACAAGATCACCATCAGGAATAGATATCCGTTGCCACGCATTGACGACTTGTTTGACCAACTCCAAGGGGCCAAACATTTCTACAAGATTGATCTGAGGTCGGGCTATCATGAGTTACGGGTTAAAGAGCAGGACATCGCCAAGACTGCTTTCCGTACACGTTATCGGCACTACGAGTTTGTAGTCGTGCCTTTTGGCCTTACCAATGCTCCAGTTGTCTTCATGGATCTGATGAACCGTATCTTCCATGAGTTCCTAGACAAGTTCGTCATTGTCTTCATTGACGACATTCTGATTTTCTCTAAGTCCATGGAGGAACACGAAGACCATCTTCGTACAGTACTACAGATACTTCGCCAGAAGCAGTTGTATGCTAAATTCTCCAAATGTGAGTTCTGGTTAGACAAGGTTGCGTTCCTAGGCCACATTGTATCAGCAAAAGGAATCACCATGGATCTAGCAAAGGTTGAGGCTATTACCAAGTTGCCAAGGCTGACATCAGCGACTGAAGTTCGCAGTTTCCTAGGCTTAGCTGGTTACTACCGTAGGTTCGTAGAGAACTTTTCCCGTTTAGCACTTCCATTGACCAAACTGATGCGGAAAGGGGAGAAATTTGTCTGGACTGAAGAAATAGAGAAGAGCTTTGAAGACCTAAAGCAGAAGTTAGTATCTGCACCGATTCTTACTCCCCCGTCTGGTACAGGTAGATTTCAAATGTACATTGATGCTTCAGGGAAGGGACTTGGCTGTGTTCTCATGCAACATGGGAAAGTGATTTCGTACGCTTCACGGAAGCTTAAGCCATATGAGGAGAATTACCCTATGCATGACTTGGAACTTGCAGCATTCGTGTTTGCATTGAAGAGATGGAGGCACTACTTGTATAGAGAATCATGTGATATCTTCACAGACCACAAGAGCCTGAAATAAATCTTCACTCAACGTGTACTGAATATGAGACAGAGGAGATGGTTAGAGCTTTTGAAGGATTAAGACATTAATCTATAGTATCGTCCCGGAAAGGCGAATGTAGTGGCAGATGCAGTTAGTAGAAAGTCCGGTATGATAAACGGCATTAAAATTAAGGAGGAAATTATAAGAGACTTAGAGCGACTAGACATCAAGATCATGGTACGTGGACAGCACGGTTACTGGGCTAATCTTAGAGTGGAACCCGAGTTACTCTCTAGGATCAAGGAAGCTCAGAAGGATGATGGTGAAATTTGGGCGATCATTCAGAACTTAGAACAGCAGATGGAGTTTTGGTTGGATGACGATGGTATCGTATGGCAGGGCACCAGACTTTGTGTTCCTGATGATCCTACTCTTAGGGAAGTGTTATTAGCTGAAGCTCATAGGTCCCCATTCTCCATTCATCCTAGTTCGGCCAAGATGTACCACGACATCAAGCAATACTTTTGGTAGAGTGGTATGAAACATGATGTTGCGACTTACGTCTCCAAATGTCTTACCTGCCAGCAGGTTAAGATCGAGCATCAACGGTCTAGTGGTTTACTACAACCATTAGACATTCCAGAGTGGAAGTGGGACAAGATCACCATGGATTTTGTTACCGGTATTCCACAGAAAAAAGAGGAGGCATGATGCGATTTGGGTTATCATTGATTGACTTACTAAGTCAGCTCATTTCTTACCGATCCGCAAGGATGATCCGGTCAGCAAACTCGCCGACACTTACAAGAAGGAGATCATGAGACTTCATGGTGCTCCATCCAGTATCGTCTCGGACAGAGATACTCGTTTCACTTCGCGATTTTGGAGGAGTCTACAGAAAGCTTGGGGTACAAAACTTAAGCTTAGCACGGATTTTCATCCTCAAACAAACGGGCAATCGGAGCGAATGATTCAGACATTAGAAGACATGTTGAGGTCATGTGCGTTGGAATGGACAGAAGATTGGGACGATTACATTTGTCTGGTAGAGTTTGCATACAACAACAGTTGGCACGCTAGCATTAAGTGTGCACCATTCGAGATGTTGTATGGCAGAAAGTGTCGCGCCCCAATCTGCTGGGATCAGGTTGGTGAGCGAACACTTGAAGGACCAGAAATGATAGAGTTGACCAACGAGAAGGTCGCTGTAGCTAAGCAGAAATTGAAAGAAGCACGTTCACGTCAGAAGAGTTATGCCGACAAGCATCGTAGGGACTTACATTTTAATGTAGGAGATCACGTCTTTATTAACGTATCGCCGGTACGTGGTGTTAGATGTTTTGGAATCAAAGGGAAACTCAGTCCTTGATTCATCGGACCGTTTGATGTCATCGAGCGAGTCGGTGAAGTATCTTATCGTTTAGCGTTACCTCCGCAGCTTTCTCACGTCCATGACGTTTTCCACGTGTCCTTACTCAAAGGGTACAAGTATCATCCCCTTCACATGGTTTAGTATCCACTGGAACAGATTCATGAAGATCTTACCTTCATAGAGGAACCCGAACGAGTTCTTGACAGGCAAGAACGAGTCATGAGGAAGAAGACGATTCCATTCGTCAAAATCCTTTGGAGGGATCATACCGAGTGGGAAGCCACTTGGGAAACAGAGGAGTCTATCCGGGCTTCTTACCCTCATTTCATATTTTGAATTCGGGTATGTTCCTCTTTCAGCTTATTTTATCTATAATTCGGGGACGAATTATTCTTTTTAGGGGGGAAGAGTTGAAAAACCCGCATGCTTTTACCATGAACAGTACACTTAGTAAACATACGTACATTTAAAAACTTTCCTTTTATAGCATGAACACGTGTCACGATTAGTAATTACAGAAGTTATGTACGTATTATTATTACGATAAGTATTAAGTACGTGTTAGTACACGATAGTTATTATCAATAATAATTATAATCACAAACATGAAATCATGAACGTAAAAATCACGAACACGTAACTACGTGCTTAATTAATATTATACGATTTATATCGTTATGACAAGTATTTAAAACACGAACATTTAATAATAAGACGAAAACACGAGAATACGAACATGTAAATTTAGAACACCGGGAAACATTGGGTTTCCCTTGCGGGCCCTTGTAGCCACGACACCAAAGAGAAGGAACGGGCCGAGGCCATTTGATTTTTAAGAAATAAACAAAAAAGAAGGAAACCTTTTTCACTTTACAGAATTTTATAGAAAAATTAAAACCCTACTCTCCTTCTTCTCTCTTGTGGCCAGCGGCATACATCACCATAAAGGGGTGATTGGTTTGATTTTTAGCTAAGCAAATCCTAGATCGTGTTCGTGTTATTCTCCCTTAATCCTTTCACGCATTAGGTAATCCGTAAACCCTTTTGTTTTTTTCTTTTATTTAATTAATTAGCACATGAATTTAATTAAATAAAACATGGATTAAAAACATGTCATGGGATCAAGGGGTAAAAATTAAGGGTTTGTTCGGGTTTGGTTGTAACCACCAACCGAGACTTATGTCTCGGTGGTGTTTGGTTCGGTCGACAGCAGGGATAAGGCACCCCGACATGCGTCGGGGATGCCCTTGTGGTTTTGGTTGGGTCTCGGCAGCAGCAGCCCACCACCGGCACACAGCCGGTGGCAGCTTGGGGTCAAGCAGGGGGAACGCAGCAGCGCAGTAGGGGGCCACCGACACACAGCCGGTGGGAAATCCTTGTGGTCAGCGGCTAGCCGAGAGCAGGGTAAACCACCGTCTTAAGCCGGTGGCAACGTGACTCAAGGCATGGGCAACCGGCTCGACCGATTTGCCATTGTTTTAAGGGTGTTTGGTTCGGACTGGTTCATAGGTTTTCACGGGTCTGGTTCACGACATGTTTAATTAGTTACATGGGTCCAGTTCATGACTAAAATAGAACAAGTATTTATTTTACAAGGTATAAAATTTTACAAGTTAATTAAATTAATTTAACATGGCATATAATTAATTTAATTAAAACATGAACTTAGGTTAATTATTATTTATTTAATAATACATGTTATAATCTAAGTATTAATTATATAAATTTAGACTATAGTATTAATTAATTATTAAAACATGAAATATAATTAATTAATAATCATGACTTAGGTTATTATTAATATTGTTAATACGTGTTTTAACCTAAGTATTTTATATACTTTAATTTAATTAAATCATGCTTATATTTAATTAAATCGTATAACCTATATTTTATTTAATTAACATGTTATTATTAATAAACTATACTATAACTACATGACTTATGATATTAATTCAGCTTAATTCTAAATATGGAAACTTTCTAATTCAGGAAACTTACTATTTTTGGAAACTTTCTGTTTTTAGAAACTGATCTATTTTAAGAAGTTAATTTATTTTTGGAAACTTTCTGTTTTTGGAAACTTTCTATTTTCGGAAACTATCTATTTTAGGAAAAATGCTATTTTTAGAAAGTTACTTATTATTACAAAAAAAGTATAATAATACAAGAAATATAAGTGATACTTAATCAGAATATACATAATACATGATAAACACATCATAACGTTAAAATCAGTAAAACAAGACATGAACATATAAAACAAGCTAAGACATAATAAAATCAGTTACGTACTCAGTAATCAGAATACTTATACACGTATACTATTTATGTAGCATTAGTGAGATTGAAGTAGGACTCTCTTCCGTTCGTCTTCTTCGTTCACTGGACATAAGGTACGGATTTCCCGTCCTTTCAGTATGGACATTCTTTCCTTATTAGGATTCCCCGTTTGCAGCGAACTGTTTTCCCAGTATTTGTTTTATATGTTTGATACTTATGTTAGAATAAGAGCCTAAGCTATATACATGCATGACCAGTGTCACCTAGTTATGGAGGTACCATAACCATAACACTAGAGGCACCAGTGTTATGACTTCCCCACGGCGAAGTGATTGCTCGTGGCGTCCCTTTTCAGTTTTGGCCATTATATTATATTATCATGTGGGGCGTATGGTTGCATCCTAGTTACATGTTTATCAGTAATATCAGAGTGAATACGATGTGTGCCTTGCATCCTTCACTAGGAGCTGATCCCTCCTACCTAGACTATTTAATTAGAGGCAACCCCTCTAATTGCATGACGAGGTATCCCCTCCAAGTATTCATGCACGGTGGAACCTCATGACCTATATGGGCTATTTGGCTAATTAAAACAGATCTTCATAGAAACATAAGTCTTTTCAAACTATAAAACCAGTTTTATGAACATGAATCTAGATTACTTAGAACATATGATATTCCGCTGCTATTAGTCTTATATGCTTACGTTATACCATTTTATATTTGTATATCCGTGCACTGAGCGTTACGCTCAGCCATTTTCCTTTCATGTTCCTAAACGGCAGGTACTTAAGGGCGCTCGTAGACTTTAAGCGTACGTGCATATGGATTGGAAGCTATCTAGCCTTCTCTACTTTATGCATTCCGTCATACATTTTGCTACTTATTTCTATTGACATTGTTTAGTACTTTTCCTTTACAGTAATTATGTTTGTGTGTGATGAGCTTATACTTTGGGGTACCGATGTTTGTTTCCGGTATTTCCTTTTATGGTCATGTAATGTTTTAAGACATTTTCCTTGCATGCTTTGATGACACGCCATAATCACGCGTGACATTCCATTTACCAAAATGGGGTGTTACAATACATAAGACATCCAACAACACTAGAGTATTCTAGCTGAGACAGTGCAATTCCTTTATTGGGAATCAACTTCACTGTAGAATCGAATGGAGTATGAGCAGGAATACAATCAGCAAAGTTCAACTTTGCCAGTATTTTCTCAATATAATGAGATTGAAAAATCGAGATACCATTGTTTCCTTGTTTGATTCTAATACCAAGAATCACCTCAGCCTCCCCCAAATCTTTCATATCAAACTTAGATGACAAAAATTCCTTTGTCTTATCAACTTGATCTTGATCTGTACCAAAGATCAACATGTCATCTATATATAAGCAAATTATTACTCCTTTCCCAGAAGCATCAAATCTGCCATACACACACTTGTCAAACTAATTTAAAGAAAACCATTAGACAATACCACATCATCAAACTTTTGATGCCATTGTTTTGGTGCTTGTTTTAGACCATACAATGATTCTTCAATTTACATACCTTGTTTTGATGTCCATGCATCACAAATCCTTCAGGTTGTTTCATGTAAAATTTCTCATCCAAATCACCATTCAAGAATGCAGTTTTTACATCTATTTGGTCAATAACTAGATCATTTATAGCTGCAATAGCTAATAACAATCTAATAGTGGATATCCTGGCAATAGGAGCATATGTATCAAAGAAGTCAATTCCATCCTTTTGTCTAAAGCCTTGGATTACCAATCTGGCTTTAAATTTATCTATGCTTCCATCCACATTCATTTTCCTTTTTAGGATCCATTTACATCCTAATGCCTTGCATCCAGGAGGTAAATCAGGTATTCCCAAGTATCATGTTGCATGATGGAATCAATCTCATTTTGAGTTGCTTCTTTCCAGAAGGCAACATCCCTAGACGTCATTGCCTCACTCAAGGTCCTTAGATCTTCCTAAATAACGAAACAATATTCGCGTAGAGATACAGTCTTATCTCTCGTTCCTTCAACCAAATAAATTTTAAAATCAGAACCAAAAGACTTCGCTTTTCTTGCTCTAGTGCTTTTCCTAGGAACCTATGGACCGGGTACATCATATGTACCTTCAATCTCATCTTTAGCTATTTCACTTGTAGATGGCTGAATCCTACCTCTTGGTCTAGGTATAGATGAAAAATGTTCTTCATCAAATATTGCATCTTTTGACTCTATTATAGAGTTCACCGATACACAATCATTAGGTTCTATAACATAAAACATGTAACACTTGGAATGCTAAAAATACCCAATGAAGATACAATCTATACCTTTCTCACCCAGAATTTTCATTTTGGGTTAATTCAACCTTACGACTGCTCTACAGCCCCAAACCCTTAAATAAGCCAAATTTGGTACCTTCTTGGTCCAAATTTCATAAGGAGTTTGTTTACTATGTTTGTTTGGAGTTCTATTCAGAATATAA
This sequence comes from Glebionis coronaria, assembly GCA_025667525.1. Lineage (NCBI taxonomy): Eukaryota > Viridiplantae > Streptophyta > Magnoliopsida > Asterales > Asteraceae > Glebionis > Glebionis coronaria. The sequence goes on along the minus strand of CM046878.1, from coordinate 540,547,300 downwards.
CAGGCTGTTAACATTGCCTCACCCCCAAAACCCTTCACTTATACCAAAATATGATAACATGGAATTCACTATTTCTTTTAAAGTCATATTCTTCCTTTCAGCCACCCCATTTTGTTGTGGTATGTAAGGAGCCGTGGTTTGATGTATTATACTAGTAGATTGAAAATAAACTGGATCATAATACTCACCAGTCACCACCTCGATCAGTACGAAATACTTTTATTGAATCTTGTCTTTGAAGTTGTACTTCTTGTTTATAAATTTTAAATTTATCTAGAGCTTCATTTTTAGCATGAAATAGATATACATAACAATATCTAGAAGCATCATCAATAAAAGTAATAACATACTTATTTTGTCCTAGTGAAGGATTGGCATGAAAATCACACAGATCACTATGTATGAGATCTAACACCTTGCTTTCCTGATTAACACCCTTAAAAGGTTGTCTAGTAATCTTTGTTAACGTACAAGTCTTACAATTTTTATTTGTCATGTCAAAAGCAGGAATTAAACTTATTTTAGCCATATCTATCATTCTCCTATAATGAACATGTCCTAGTCTAGCATGCCATAATTGATAATTGCTTAAATCATTACTATGACAAGAAGTAATCATACAAACAGAAGAATTAAACAAAGAAGAATTCATATTTAATCTGATCATTCCATTACATACATAACCAAATCCAACAAAAGTACCATGTCTTGACAAGATATACTTGTCACTTTCCAACACTTGTTTGTAACCACACTTATTTAACACAATTTCAGAAATGAGATTCTTTCGAATCCCGGTAACATACAACACATTATCTAAACATAAAGTTTTTCTAGAAGTGAAAGTTAATAAAACATGCCCTATTCCTTTGATTGGTTCAGTTGCAACTTTTCCCATCTGTACAAATGATCCATCTTCAATTGATTTACAGACTTGAAACCAACGAAGATCCTTGCAAACATGACTTGTTGCACCTGAATCAACCCACCAAGCAACATCATCATCCTTGTTGCTTTTCAGGATCCTTAGACCCTTTTGAACCAACGTCATTATTGCCCTTAGAGCGACAATCCTTTTTCATGTGACCAGTTTTGCCACATTTCCAACAAGCCCTCACAACCTTCTTGTTGGCAGACTTATTATCACCATTGTTGTACTTTTGTTTGTTCTTATTGTTGTTTGAATTTTTGGCTCCATCTCCTTCAACCATGTTGAAAGAAGATAACCCAACTTGGTTCTTTCCTTTAGGGTTATTTTCAAGTTCCTGATTTCTTAATCCCTTCCTCAATTCGGAGAGCACTGCCGAGTTGAACCAAATTTAATTCTTCTTTCTTATGTTTCAAACCATGTTTAAATTCTTTCCAAGAAGGGGACAGATTATCAATGAATACTGCAACCGAGATGGCCTCATCCATCAACAGATGGTGTTGGGTAATCTGTCAAAGAATCCCTTAACATCTCATGATATTGGTCCATTACAGGCCTGGAATCAACCATCCTGTAATTCATGAAATTGCTAACCAGAAACTTCTTTGTAGAAGAATCTTCAGCCATGTATTTGGATTCTAGGGACTCCCACAATGCCTTTGCAGATTTAGTGTTTTGATAGATATCAAAGAGTTAGTCAGATATACTATTCATCATGGCATATGTAGTCGTCGTTTTCCCACTTCATCTGATGCCTAGTTGTTTCCAGTGTTTCATCCTTCGAGCATTCGGGACTTAGTGTACTTAGAAAGTACACAATCTTCAAAGTGGTAAGAAGAAAGTGCATTTTCTTTTGCCAACGACAAAAATCATGCCCTTTAAACTTAGCCAACTTATCGAACTTGCTCGTCATGTCCTTCACAGATTCTCCGTTCGTCATGATCACATAATACTTTGATATTTGTTAGAGTTTTGGTGGATCACAGTCATCTGAGAGTCGTGTCAAACACTTTCAGATAAAAGTATTTCGATGGTTCTATCGAAATCTCCAATCGGTTAAAACTCAGATTGCGAACTGTATTTGTGCTTTTGTGTTATGAACAAAACCAGACCATGAAGATGATGATATGACCAATAAACTGAAAACCGGTTCTAACTGCTATAGCATTTACCAACCACAAAACCAGTTAATTTAACAGGCAAATCGGGTAGTCAAAACCGGGTCTAATTTTCCGGGATTTTTATTTTCAACCCCAGCCAGGGGCGTTGCCCCTTAGACCCTGCTCGGGGCTGCCTCCCCTTGGACCCTGCTACCGGGGGCGCTGCCCTCGGTCCCCCGTCGTACGGGGGATTCTCCTCATATGATAATTGCAATAACGCCATACAAGTGTGCACTCTGCACAACCCCGATTTGATGAACAATTATCACGATTACACATTGGTCAATTAAGTCAATCCATTACATTTAAATCACATCACATCTCCTGCGTATCTTGAAGACGACTCAACTCAATATCTTGTTCTTCTCGCTTCTGAAGTATGTGACTATGTGAAACAAGATAAAGATGAGATGCAACAGAAGCTTGGCAACATAGCAACTTACAGTGACAAAATTCGCCCCATTCACTTGTAAATGGGTCGACTCGGGTTACTTTCAAATTTCCAATGGCTCAAAGAGATAAGATAAAGAAAATAACCTTTAAACACATTGGGTAAACATGGTTAAAAGTCAACCAACATTTAAGACAACTTTATAAATCCTTGAAATTTTGAACTAAGAAATTTGAGATGCTGGACGAGCTGATTCAGATGTTTCCACGAGAAGAGAAAAGACCCTTTACCCAACCACCCATTTTGCCACCTGTATTATTATTAGCGAGCAACACCAGGATAACTAGACACACTTCTAGTGATATATCTCTATCAAATTGTCTAAGTGGATGCTCGTGGGGCCATATATGATGATCCACAGCCTTGCAATACTCCAACAGGAATGAAGTCATCTCACAACATCCTCTACGCAAACAAACTTCAAAAAGGTTTCTCATTAGTAGTCATTATTATCCAAGCCAAGCTCGCATTAATGTATGCAACATCAGAAATCAAGGAAAATACATCAATAGACCCTCGAGATTTTGTATTGCTGCAAAAAACACCATTACCTAACCATTGTTTTATAAAGAACAATCACATAGAAGTCAAGTCTTCATAACCTATTTGTACTGTTCTTGGCCTTCGTAAGCCTATACCTGAACTAAAATAGATACTTTTCCATATTTGTCTGTGGGACCACCTTTAGCTTCCAATGGACAAACTTTGCGTACCAATGTTTCTAGCTCGTTTTGCTCCTCATCTCAAACAACAATATTTTCAAATTCAGAAGAATGAGCAACCACGTCAATTATCTGTAAAAAGAAAGTAATGGGCCATGAAAACCATCAGTTAAAGTATCAAACTAAATAAGGTCTATCCATGGTCTAACATGTCTTTTAAGAATATACATCAAAGAAAGACCATTATCTACTCAAGTGTGCTTGTAATCAGATGAATGGAATGTATATTGCAATAAATGGCTAAGAACGGTATGTATTTGGAAGTAAAACACGTATGTTGCATCTAACAGTTAGTAATCAACAGAATTGTTTTCTACAAGGGCAATAGAGGCTTTAGCTCTATCTGTATGAGCATTATTGATTTCTACTTTGTTTCTCGGCCCGCTTTATCTAATTTTCAAAAAGGTGAACCAAATGCCATAAAATTAAGAATCTCATGTATGTTAGTTCTGCAATTAGCAACTTTGCAGATTGACTAATTCAAGCTTAGCACTTTTACATCTTCATCGTGACCCATGTTATTCCACAGATCTTAATGCCCCCTTTTGTTATATGATAATAAATCCTTTATTAACCATATTCAACATACAACTTACAATGAACATACCAATAATCACATGTCGACTTCCAGGTAAAATGTTTATTCCACCCATCTTAGAGTAAACGGTGTAACAACGAAACAACCTTCGTCGTGCACATGTGGCACACTCGCTGGCGCTCGCCGGTCTTTGTTGCCACACCGACCCCCAATTCGCCGAGCCTTCGTCTTAACCGTAGAGGCATTCGACGAGGGAAGTGGATAATATTACCGTTGCTATATTTAATTTACTAGCCGCTGGATATTCGTTTGGTTTTAATTTTTTTTAACTCTTAACCTATATATATAACCCTCATTTAACAATTTTAAAACACACAACATTATTTTTGTTCTCTCAAATACAAAAAAATGTCTAACATCCCAAATGATCAATACCCACGTTTCAATTTAACCGGGCTTCTCAACACAAGCAACACCTCGACACCCCCGTCAAACCCCTCTACGTCATTGTCATAAAACTCAATATCATCGTCTTCCCAGGTTCCATCTAGCTCCCAATACCCATTCCGTCCATTTACTCAAAACTATTTTGAAAGTCCCTTAATATGTCAATTGTTGATAACTATAACTCTTGTAACCACGAAAAACACAATGAAATACTTTTCAAACGCGTAATGCTTTATTAACTGTTATAAACAAAGTATTACAAAGTGCTATGAATACACTCGTTGAATGACAACAAGAAATGAACCCTAGAACAAGTAAACTAGATTCGAGACTCAAGTTTACAAGGGAACCAATGAGACGCTGGTAGATAGCTGAGGGCTTAGCGGTTCCAAGGAGAGAAAGAACTTAGATGAATTATCCAAGCACAAGGGTTGATTTAATTCTCCTTTCTCACTCCTATTTATAGTGTATGAGGTTGCTTCCTTAGTGGGAGTAGTTGATACGTGTCACCTTCTGAATGGAAGAGTACAAGTATTAAATGTATGTCCAAATCAAGACATACCTTTAAACAACTTTAGGTGAACAGTTCTACCAACTGTTCATCTTTTGTCCCACTAGGTCGTACTAGGCTTTATCTTGAATCTCTTGTTTTGTCCCGCTCAAAACACTTGGTAGATTCTCCCGCCTAAACTATAAAGGATTGGACAAGCTTTGCTTGTCCCAGACTTCTAGGGTTCTTAAGTGATCTCTGAGTATTGTCAACTCAGAGATCCTTGAACACCAGCAAATTCCTTCTACATCCCAGCTATCCATAATCGCTGGTGAGTATGACTTCAGATTGTCTTCGACTTCTCTGACATTGTCTTTGACTTGAATGTTCCTGGTGTGCCAGCTGAGGCTTTGCCTTCCACTGGTCTGGTCTCTGTTGCTGGTCCTCTCAGCGATCAGTAACACTTACTCTAATTAAACAAATTTAGACTAGGCCATAGTTAGATCTTTCATTGGCCCAACAATCTCCCCTATTTGTTTATAAATTATACTAAGTCTAAAATTATTGTAAGTGAGTACACGGCTTCTTCTTACACATAATTTAACAAACATACCTCATAGTTTTATTAAACATAAAGAACCTAGTCTATTACAAGAACACCCAGTGGTGTAAACATAAACAAAAATAAAAGGTTCTTCAGCGATCAAGGCCTTGATCACAGATTTTCTGGGCTTCAACTTTGTCACTTCTAGAGTTGATGACTAGCTCAACTTTAAACTCAAAATCCTCAGCTAATTTGCAATTCCTTATGATGCCCTGTTTGAGTCTGATGAGCTGGATGGTTGATGCCAGATGTAGTTCATTCATTCACTGAAAGCAATACTCACAATTACCATTCATGAAGACCATACTTGTCTCTAGTTCTGAGTATACTTGGCCCCCTACTGGTTTAGTGATCTCTTTGGGCAGTACCAAGTTTTTGTTTATCCCATCTACAACAATATTCTCAGTGACCAACTTCTCCACCAGAGGCCCCATTTGGGTTTTTCTTTTCCTTTGTCATTGAGAAGGTTGTTGTTGTGAAAGTTGAGGAGGCAGAGGTACCTTCAGCTTCTTTGCTGTGTCTCTTAACCAATTCAACTTTGCTTGAATGTTTTTCATCATTTGGGCAGCACCAGGCCCAGTCTTCTTTTGGGCAAGAGACAGTATTTCTAACCATTCAGTGAGGCCTAGATCTCTGAGTTTAAAGTCACTGAAGACTTTGTAGTTGGTTAGTTGGTTTTCTCTGTAAAGGGTCATCACCACTCTTTTGTCTTTGTCAGTGTAACATGCATACTTGGTGATTTGACCGGGTTCAGCTCTTTGGTCCATAATTCTTTCATATTTCTTTTGAAGGTTGCTCCTTTTAACTTCCAGTTCTTTGAGCTTAACCATCTGAGCTTCCTTTACAGCAGGAGAGAATTTGTTCAGAGCTTATGTGCTCTTGAGTTCAGCTGCTCTATTGTTTGCAAGCCTTTTGTGTTCCAAGATTTGAGCCTTTGCCTGCTCAGGGGTAAGTGGTGGTTCATCAGCGCTCTTAAATTTGTTCAGGTCAGATTGTTTAGAGAGCTTGGTTGTGGATCTGCCTTCTTCTTGGAGGGAGTGAAAGGTTATTTCAGGTTCTTCAATGGCAATTCCTTTTCCCTTGTCCTTTACTGCTTTCGTGATGGGGTTGAAGGATCTGAGAGGTTTTGGTGTTGGAATCCCTGTTGAAGGTGTTGGTTGTTTAAGTGATTGCTCCCCCTTAGGTGGAGCGGTGTCTGCTTCTTCTTTAGAGGTGGAGGTTGCTGAATTCTCCCCCTCAGGCATAGCGCCGGTAGTAGCTGTGCCTGATCCAGGCTTGAGGAACTTAACAAATTCTTGATGGACAAATAAGAAGATTTCTTTTAAGTTCCGCTTGTAAAAGCTCCTGAAGAAGTTTTCTTGAAGGCTCAGACGCCTTGGCAATAGCTGCAACATTTGCTTTGACAGCTGTTGTGAGGACTGATGGTATGTATTGCTGAAGGCTCTAGTCTAGAACAGCTGGGAGGTGAGTTTGCAAGGCATTTCCCAGTAGTTGTGGAAGCAATGCAGAAATAGAGGACTCCACAGATGAAGTTAGTGAAGTCTCTAGTGTGGTGGTGAGTTCCTTAGCAGCATGGTGAGTGTTTGCAATTCAGAGAGGATGACATCATTTGTGACTTTGGGCTTGGTTTTACTGATGTCACCCCTCTTGACCCAGAGAACCTCGGCGGCGAGTTCCTGAACATCTTTCATTCGAGGAACATGGACAGGCTTGAGGTTTTGTAAGTGTTGCTTCTCCCCCAATTCCAAGACACTTGGTAAAGTTGGGAAGGTAACTGGGGTTGGTGTACAGAGCCTCTGGTCCAATAGCTTCTTTGCAGCCAGTTCTTACACATTTATCATTGATGGGAAGGAGATGGGTTTTAACTCTGATGTAACCTGGTCATCATCAGCATCCATATCAGCATAGTCTGAAATGGTCAAGTCATCATCAATAATGAAGACCTCATCCTCTTGCATGGAATCAATGTCTGACATGGTATCGAGATCTATGTGGGGGGCTTCAGCATTTTCATCACCATCAATGGAATAGGCATCATCATTATGTTGTTCTTCATGAAGATTATGATCCTGTTATGGCATTTGTTAGTAACCATTGTGAAAAATATGAATTTATAGATCGTCATTCACTGCCCCTAGGAAAGCTGGGTGTGATTATCCAGCCCCCCTAAGGATTTCTCCTTGTGACTCTTTTAAGTGTGAAACAGTTATGTTGAAGGGTCGCCATTCGCTGTCCCTAGGATAGCTGGGTGTGATTATCCAGCTCCCCCATAAGGATTACTACTTGGGACTCTTTTGATTTGTGAAAATTATGTGGTGAATGGTCGCCGTTCGCTGCCCCTAGGATAGTTGGGTGTGATTATCCAGCTCCCCCTGAAGGATTGCTCCTTGGGACTCTTTTAATTGTGAATTCCTGGAAGTTAAAGGTCGCTATTTATCGCTTCCCCTAGGAAGACTAAGGGTGATTATTCAGTCCCCCAAACGAATAAATTCTTTGGGACTCTTTTAGTTGTGACATATTTGAAGGTAAAGGTCGCCTTTAATCGCTGCCCCTAGGAAGACTGAGGGTGATTATTCAGTCCCCCCAAAAGAATAAATTCTTTGGGACTCTTTTCATTTGAAGGGACCCAGAGACTACGTGAAGTGCAGAGACTCTTGGTCGGGACCTATAGCATGCTCAAGTTGTTATTGACAAGAGCACAGTCTAGAGAGTGAAGGATCATCGGGGTACGTTATGAGCACAAATGAATCATATCCTTGTGTTAGGACAGAGTGTACAGATAATCCTAAGAGTTCTAGGTGCTGACACAGACACTCTTTGGGTTGAGGCAAACCCTAAGACTTCATCACTCTCTCCTACAGAATGTTGAGAGTGATTGTATGTGAACCTCCAAGAGAATAAAATGGCAAACTAATACCTAAGAGATATCAGCGTTGAGAAGGTTCTTAGTCGTCTCTGCTGACTGGGAGACGCTAGACTCAGGTTGTTTGTCAGCGGTGGGCTCTTCAACCACATCCTCCAGAGAAGGGGATGGGTTCTTCTTAGTCTTCTTAGTCTTGGAAGGATAAACAGGAGGGGTTTCAGAGGAAAGGGGGATGTCTTTCCTCTTCTTCTTCTTTTCCTTGGGCAACTTTGGGCTGAGAAGAAGACTGCACAGAGGTCTTCAACAGAGACTTGTCAGTTAGTCTTTCAGCATTCACCTCATTGTGAGGGATCAAGGGCTCTCCATCAGCAACAAGTAGCCCAGCGACCTGCATCATGTGCCTGCTGAGAGGCACTTCATCTTCCAAAGGAGTCTTTAGTGAAGCAGTAGTGATGTGATAAGGAGAGAAGGAGAGAAGTTCATCATTTGTGTAGCCTTCACCCAGCATATCTTCTAAGAGAAGAGAGAGATATCTTGGGTAACAGATGGTGGCTAGTCTATTCTTCTTCCCTTTGTTTTCTAGCTTAGCAATGAGGTCAGAGTAAAGTATGTGAGCGATCCCTATATCTTGCCCCCAGATTAAGCTGTAAGCAATTTCTTGCTGGGCTCCATTAAGTTGATCATGAGACCCCTGGTTTCCACCCAAGCATTTCACAAGGTATAACATTAGCCTCCTCTAGATGGGTGAAAAGTAGTTCACTTTGATTAGTGATTTGTTCTGGAAACCTTGGGTGGTGAAAGGTTTATCATTGTCGTCATGAGGACGAAGTGTAGCCAGAGCTTTCTTTACCGTGACGCTGGCAGGCACAGCGGACATGCCTTCATTGACTGGAAGTCCAATGACTTTGGCAAAGGTGTGAAGATCAAAAGTGAGAGTTTGGGGATGTGTGGAAAGGTTGAAGGTGATGTGTGAAGAGGTTTGATCAACTTCGGCGCTATACCAGAACTCCTTCAAGTATTGGTGGTAGCATGTGGAAGGTACTCTGGTAATGGCTTCAAAAATGGTGGAGTTCTTGAGGAAGGAGAACAATGGTTGGTAGAGGGAATTTTTGTGTTCCAAGAGAGATACACAGTTGTTCAAGGCAATCTTACCATCGTGTATCCCAAAATCTACGTTCGAGGCGGCCAGGACGGTGAAGGCTGTGTTTGTTGATGAAAACGCCATTGTTGATGTGTGGAAGAAATGGAGGTTTTGGAGAAGATGAATAGTATGTGTATGTGAAAGTGATGAGTAATGTGAAGTTTGAAAAATGAGTCAAGGGTTTTGATAAAAGGTTTAGCCGTTTTTCAATTAAAGCATTTAATGCAAAAAAGATTACCTTTTAAGAAAAGTGGGACCCCTTGACTCTTCATTATTTTTCAGTCCCTTGGAAAGCGAGAAAGTTGTTGACAATAAAGGATAATCATTTGAATTAAATATGGGAATATATTAATTCCTATTGGAATGTAACTACCTCGTTACATTCAATTCCCTTTAATGCCCAGAGACAGAGATCATTTATCAAATTTGTTTACCAATATTGAGCATACCCAGCTCAGCAACCAACCTAGTAAAACTTGGCTCAGCCAGAGGCTTGGTGAATATATCAGCGATCTGGTATTCAGTGGGTATAAAATGAAGCTCAATATTACCTTTTAAAATATGGTCTCTGATAAAGTGATACCTGATGTCAATATGCTTAGTTCTAGAATGAAGTACCGGATTATTGGAGATGGCTATTGCACTTGTGTTATCACAGAATATGGGAACCTTTTCATAAATAATCCCATAATCAGCCAGCTGACTTTTCATCCAGAGAACTTGAGCACAACAACCAGCGGCCGCTACGTATTCAGCTTCAGCTGATGACATGGCCACAGAGTTTTGTTTCTTGGCGCTCCAGCATACTAACTTTCCTCCAAGGATTTGACAACTCCCACAGGTGCTCTTTCTATCAAGACAGCACCCAGCGTAGTCAGAGTCCGAGTAGGCTTTGAGATCGAAGCCTGATCCATTAGGATACCAGAGACCCAATGTGGGAGATCCTTTTAAGTACCTGAAAATTCTTTTGACAGCTACAAGGTGGGATTCCTTGGGGTTAGCTTGGTACCTAGCACAGAGACATGTGGCAAATTGTATGTATGGTCTGCTTGTTGTGAGGTACATCAGTGACCCAATCATGCCTCTATATAAGGTCTCATTAACAGAGACCCCTGAGTCATCATCCCCCAAGTTGTTGGGAGGAAGCATGGGGCATTTCACTGATGCATAATTAGACAGATCATACTTCTTGAGCAAATCCTTAACATATTTTTCTTGACAAATAGAAATTCCTTTTGAATTTTGTTTAATTTGAAAACCTAAGAAAAAAGTTAATTTCCCCATCATGCTCATTTCATATTTTTTGGTCATTAGTTTGGCAAACTATTTGCTCAATGTAATATTGGTTGAACCAAAAATTATATCATCCACATAAATCTGTACTAAAATAACATCACCCTTGGACCTATAAGTGAACAGGGTTTGATCAATGGTACCTCTGACAAATTTATTTTCAAGTAAGAATTTTGATAGGGTTTCATACCATGCTCTAGGCACTTGTTTCAGCCCGGAGAGTGCTTTGTGAAGTCTACAGACGTGATCTGGATACTCACTGCTTTCAAACCCTGGGGGTTGATAGACATATACTTCCTCCGCAAGCTTGCCATTTAGGAAGGCACTCTTCACATCTGTCTGGTATACAATAAACCCCATATATGCAGCAAAGGCTAGGAAGATTCTGATATCTTCCAATCTGGCAACTGGTGTAAATGTTTCATCATAGTCAATCCCCTCAGATTGATTATATCCCAGCACCACAAGCCTAGCCATGTTTTTGACAATCATGCCAGCTTCATCCCTCTTATTTCTGTAGACCCATTTAGTTTCAACCACTTGCTTCCCAGCTGGAGCTTTTACCAGAGTCCGCACCTTGTTCTTCTTGATCTGATTCAACTCATCTTGCATGGCAACAACCCACCCTTCATCTAGAAGCGTAGCAGCCACATTCTTAGGTTCATCCTTAGAGAGAAAATCAGCGAAAAGGCATTCATTCGCTGAAGCGGTTTCCAGAGATCTTAATTTGCCTCTGGTGGTGACTCCCTCGGAGGGTTCACCAAGAATATTCACCAGAAGAATATCTTGGTTCCTACTCCATTTGGATTGAGGAGCAGGGGTCTTTGTGGGTTCAGGAATCACAGCAGGTTTAATGAATGCTGAGGGATCTTCACATATTATTTCTTAATCCATAATCTCTTCATCAGGAGGAGAGAATGGTTTGATGAGATCAGCATTCACTGTAATGGGTGGAGTGATTAGTTCAGCATTTTCAACCTCTGGAGTGATGTCAGAGATTGAATGAGGATCAAATGCATGAACATAAGGGAAATCCTTGTGACATGCCTTAGATGATTCCTTGGGATTTGAGAAATCATCCTCTGGATATGATTTAACTTCATTAAAGTCAATGTCACATTCTTCTATGTTGGTGTGATTGATGACAACATCTGCTTCATTGAAGGTGACATGGATAGATTCTTCAAGTTCTTGTCTGCGGATATTGAATACTCTATAAGCTCTGGAGGTGGGAGAGTAGCCAACGAAGAATCCATCATCAGACTTTTCATCAAATTTTCCCAGGTGATCTCTGTAGTTGTGAATGAAAATAGGGAAACCAAAGACATGGAAGTAGCTTACATCAGGGGCTCTCTTCCTATACACTTCATAAGAGGTCTTGTCGTGTCTCTTCTCTATAATGGATCTGTTTTGTGTATGACAGGCTGTGATCACAGCTTCACCCCAAAATTGTTTAGGAAGTCTTGATTCGCTGAGCATGGTTCTAGCAGCCTCTATGAGGGTTATGTTTCTTCTTTCAGCGACACCATTTTGTTCAGGGGTGCGTGGGTTAGAAAAGTTCTGTGATATTCCCTTTTCATCACAAAAGGCTTCCATGGCATGATTCTTGAATTCAGTGTAATTGTCACTTCTGATAGCCTTAACTCTGCAGTCATTGAGGTTCTCTATTTCTCTGATGAAGGACATTATTCTTTCAGCAGCATCACTCTTTCTTTTGAGAAAGAATACCCATGTGAATCTGGAGAATTCATCTACAATGACTAGAGTATACTTGTTGTGATTAAGGGATTGAGGTTTTACTGGTCCAAATAAGTCCATGTGAAGAAGATGGAGGCACTTATTTATGGAGAATGATTGTTTTGTCTTGAATGAGGCTCTGTGGTGCTTCCCTTTCTCGCAGGCTTAGTAGGGTCTGTCTTTGGTGAAGGTCAGAGAGGGAAGCCCAGCTACTAAATAATTCTTGGCCAGTTTGTTAATGTTTTTGAAGTTGAGATGGGAGAGTCTCTTAGGCTATAGCCAATTTTCACTATCAGATGCTTTGGCATAGTTTAACACCCCCAAATTACAATGCGCAGCGGAAATACACATTTGGGTGCTAAATACAAACATCATTATACAAGACACTTTGAACAATCTCAAAATAGTACGTTTGGAATATAAACGGAAATAATTTAACCATTGTCTAAAACTTTCGATCCCAAGCAAAACAATTTTAGAAATAATATCAGAGTACATTTAGATCCCCCAAAGATTTTATCAATCAACAAACAATTTACCAAAGTACGTGACCGTACATTATATTCTTTTTTATGACAAAAGGGGAAAGAAATTCGTTTTAGACCAATCATCACAAAAGCAATCCGCAATCCTTCTCCAGCAAGCTCCGCAAATCATCAACTTCAATCACCTGAAATAAATGCTTAAAATCATCAACACAATGGTTGAGCGAGTCTATAGGTTTTACAAATCATCATTTGAACACAAGAGAAAAATCAATCAAGATCATTTAATAGAATTGCTACTTATACAATCTATTAATCAGGCATTCTGGCATATAGCAATAGCTATTGAATTGTATTAAGCTCATGACACCGACCCCTTAACTTAGTCACCCACGCCTAAAGCCGGCATGACTAGATGAATTCCAGTGCCCCTACTAGGGTATCAGTTGCAAGTATACCACATTCTCATTCTCGTAAAATTATCTTTCCCAACGGGTTACTCAGCGTAAAGCCCTGGTCTCAGATAGGGTCGTCAGCCCAATAGTACTATTATTAGAATAAACGGCTATTCCCAACTCACAACATCAAGTCAGAAGATAGTTAACGGCTCATGAATTTAGGGACTTTTGCAACATAGGTACTTATACAATTCAAATCAACAAAGGCAACAAAGGGAACATTCGGGTCCAAACAATCAATCATGACTTGTGTTCATTTTACTTTCAAATAGCATGTATCCCCCTCATAGGTTTTAAAATCATTCAAAACAATTACAAAAGCGAGGCTATAGACTCACCTGGAGTAATAGCAGTAGTAAGACGATCTTCGACGATACTTGATGCCCGATAAACACAAAAACCGCAACCTATCAAATAAGGCGCGTTCATCAATAATAAACTAGAATAAAATCCATACTTAATAACATCGAACTCAAAATCATGAAATCACAACAAACCCAAAATAAAAACAATACAAGTGACCTATTACTTCATTCTATATGTTTACTTTATTAGTCAATCCCTTTGATAAAAATCTGTCGGTACATACCAAATGTACGGGCTCATTTACCCCATTTAAACACGTCAAATACTTATGATACCAATCAGAGATCTCACTTACTATATATAGAAAGACCTGTTAAAAGCCCATCAAAAGATTTTACTTTTAAAGTTCCCTGCCCGACACATCTTTGAACTACAAAAACCGGACTGTTTTACGTCACCGACTCGTACAACCATTTTGACCATTCTAAACAACCCCGTTTACAAATCCGACACTTGAGTTTGAAAATAGACTCACAACCCTTAGTTTAGAACCAAACATCAGAACTTGACCATTTTCACAACTCATTCTATAGTCCCCGAGATTCGATCCAAATATCGACGACAACTTTGGATTGTGTCGATACTCGTCTCCCGGTACACGAATAATCAAAACATCATAACTTCGCGCTCGTTTGGAGCTAGAAGCTCTATCTTATATCAAATCGAAGCTAAAAGAATTCTCTACAACCCTATGCTATTAGTTAAACCATTTTAAAACAGTAAGGTACCCAAAATTGGGCTTGAATCTACTGATCTAAAACACCACTTTAAAAATCATGTCAAATCAATTTTTCAACCCATTTTAACCATTCTCATACTCCTAATATCACCCTAATATCATTTTAAACAACTCATCTAACCCATAACACCCTTGGATGATCATACAAAAATTTACCCACTCAAATTTTCCAACATGCAATTGTTAATATATATATATATATATATATATATATATATATATATATATATATATATATATATATATATATATATATATATATATATATATATATATATATATATATATATATATATATATATATATATATATATATATATATATATATATATATATATAACACTACTTACAACACACTCACACAACAAAAATAAATCAAACAAGCATGGATCATATCAAAAAAATAAAAGTTCTTGCATGTGTATAAAATTTATACCAAAAGATACACAATTGAATTTCCAAATATGGTGTTTTGTTAGATTTCTTTGATTCAAGTTTAAAATCAAAAATCAAAAATCAAAAACAACTTTTTAACAAAATTTTGGCATGATCATCTCTTGATCATCACCAACAACACATGCATAATCATAAATTTGACCTACCAACTCTTGAAAAATCAACCTTCATGCATGTTGAAGATTTTTACACCAAAAGAAAGCCCTTGAAAATCTAAGATGTGGTCTTGTGTTGTTTTTAATTAGATCATAATAAAAATGGAAGAAATTTGATGGTAAAGGGGTGTTTGGGGTGACGGTAAAGAGAGGGAGGAGAGAGGGGTGGATTTGATTTTGTTTTCACACATTTTCTGTGTGTTTTTCCTAGTGGAAAAACCTTTTATAGTGGGGTGGAGGGTTAGATTTTACCAATTTGTGATAGTTTTGGTCCAAAATGCAATTAAATAGTTGTAAGGGTAGAAAATGTAAATTGTCAATTTTGAAAATATTTACGAGGCTCGGGTTTCGTAAAAATACTTTTCAAAAGTTAAAACGCACTCAAAATATGATAATAATATGATCCCGGTTCGACTTAATACGAACTTAAAATAAAAACGTCAAAAATGTAAACATCGAGACAACAAATGAAAAAACATAAAATCTCGGGCATCCGTCGATATCGTGGTCACTAATAATCCTCGCTATTAGTAAAAAGATAAAAATAAGATCTCCAACGTCGGTTTTAAATAAAACCATCAACCGTCATATCATTCAACTCATAAAAAAATTCAAAATTATTCGTAAAATAATATTATATAATATTAAATAAATGACCTCGAGTTTGGGTTGTCACATCCTACCCTCCTAAAATAGAGCGACGTCCCGGCGCTCGGCCCCTCTTATATTCACATTCCATACCTCCAGAACACAAGAGAACTCTTTTTCCTTAAAGAAATCCTCATGCTTCCTTCATAATTTCGGATTCCACTCCTGGAATTCTTGTATCCTCACAACATGATTCCCATTATGTTTTGACCTCATAAGAACTCTTCACAGTTCTTTCTATGAAAAACAACTTATCTTCAAGTTGAATTCTTTCCTTGTTGTTCCCAAAACAAATTTCCATTGACTTCCTTCGATTGCCAACATAACTTTTCTAACAACTCCTTGTTACTAATGAATGATCCTTAACCCATACAATCTTATCAATATTACCAATATCACTTCTAGTTCAGTCATTCAATTCCACTTATATTTGTGTAATACACCGAGAACCTAATCTTACGTCCATAACTCACGATCTTTAACCTTCACATATTGAAGTTATTTATGGCCTTCAAACAGTACATCCTCATTACTAGCATGACAATCATTGTCGTATAAGAATTCCAACAAGGCCTAAGTCAATCACACACGTACAAGTATACTGTTCGATGTTCGAATCGTTCTTTCACTCTGTCCATCATTCTCTGTATAACACACAGTACTCAACTCAACTTTCATCTTTACCCAAACCAAAACGTATCGATTACTTGACTTGTGAGATTCCTTCATCACTAAGTCTCACTCTCTCAAATTAGATATGTTAGTAGTGCTCAAAATACCACGTCTAAATTGACTTTACAACAAAATGCTTTCCATAAGTTTTACAGAATGTTGAAATCACTTACCTTGACATCCTTCTCAATTCAGACCACTAACTTAAAATTTCAATATCCTTTCTATCAAGTCCACACTTTTTGCAATTACCAAAACTCAATCCTTAGAAGATTTTTCCTTTTTGGTCCTGATAAGTGCATTAGCTACCACATTCGCCTATCCCGGATGGTAGCGAATCTCGTAATCATAATCACTCAAAGTCATAACTATCAACATACGCAAATACCCGAATATACAACTGGTAATCCTCTACTCATTTCCTTTTATCATCCCAAAAAATTAATTATGAAGCAAACTCTTATGATCCTTGATTAATACATACTTGATTCCATACAAGTAATATTTCTACAATCTCAAAGCAAACACCACGACTACATAACCCTTATGAGACGCATCACAACAAACTACAAACTATAAATACTTCAGATCCTTTCAACAATGACAACATCGGTGCAGAACATGACTTACCCTTCAGTGTTCAGAATACAGCTTCTTCATCTAATGAGGATCAGATCTCGAAACTTAAAAATTTAGATGTATAAGTGGGACTCACACAACTAATTCTTCTTAGTCAGCTTAATCAATGGTTCAACAATCAGTGAAAACCTTTCGATAAACCTCCGATTATTCCCAGCTTAGACCAAGGAATTAACAGATTTCGTCGGTGTCGTTGGTACTGACCAATCCTTAATCGTTTCAATCTTGGCAAGATTTTCACGAATAACTTTGTTGTCAAACAACTGCCTTAGAAAACACGAATATTTCAACCAACACTCACACACGAAACTTTACATACAGTTTCTCTTTTTCCAACCATCCCAAAATTATCCTCATATGCTACTTATGTTCCTCCTTTCCTATTAAAATAGAATATCTTCAATGGATATAATGACTAACTCATCCTAGTACATCTTACACACAAGATTCACCCAGTCCATGAATATGGCAGACGCGTTCGTCAATCCAAAAACATCACTTGCTACTTAAAGTACCCACATCAAGCACGGAAACCAACTATAGGAACATCTTATTCCCTTACTCTCAGTAAATGATAACCAGAACTCAAAGCAATCTTTGAGTACATATTGGATCCAGACAAGTTTCAAGGATCAAACGAATCATCAATCCTCGGTAATGGATACCGATTCTTGGCAGTTAATTGGTTAAGCTCTCGATAATCAATACACATCCGAAACAATCCATCCTTTTTTGACAAACAACACAAGCGATCGCCATTGGAAACAAAACTTAATCTAATACATCCCTTATCCATCACTTCTCACAGTTGACCGGATAAGTCATTCCACTCTGACGGTGCCAAATGATAAGGCATACAAATACTATTCAACGAAACGCAGAAGCACTACACGTATCGCTTACAACACTTAATAGGCACGAACTCCACTTCACAAGACGGCAGCAACTCTTCAAAACTTCAGGAAAACCTCAGAATACTCTCGAGTCATTGACACATGCCCCAACTACACTATCACTAGTTACCTGCGCTAGAAATACATCACATCTCTCTTCCATATACTTCCTTGTTTCCAAACAAGATACTTCTCAAACGGAAAATTCACTCATCACCTCTCATACAACACTCAGCTTCGCAGCAAAATCTAAACCAACAGCTATCAATTTATAGTGAAAATTAGTCCAATCTCAAGCATCAGCACTTCGCACCACTAACCAATCCATACCAATAATCCACATCCAAAGATTCCAACTCTTTGATCATCAAGTCGATACTAAACACCTACCTTCCTAAATTCAAGGAACACACTCTTAGTATAGAACTAATACTAGTAATCGTTCCATCGGCTAACTCCACATCATAGTTAATTGTCAATCTTACTAATTCTCCATTGATAAAGCAACTTAATATTTACAGTTCTATAGTTCTACCCGATCTGAAACCAAACAACATACTAACATAAAGAATCTCAAGTAAGAATATACCATTTACAACGTTCAGACCTTAAGGTTTGTTAGCATCAATCAAAACGTAAGATGGAGCGGCAGCATTCCTACCTTGTCAATTTCCTTTCCTTGGACAATTCCCTTACTTGTGTCCTTTCTTGCCATGGCTAAATCATATCACTACTCTAGGGGTACTAATTCCAATGACTAATCCTCTTGTCCTACACTTCGCAGCTTTATGACAAGGTTATCCTAACTCTAGTCGCAATTGTGGAAAATTACCTACATGGTATCGAGTACAACAAACACACTTGAGATTTATTTTGTCACTCCTAGACACAGTGGTAGCACGAATCCCATCATTCCTTCCATGGTTTGAATACTGATATCAGTTCTGTCTTTGGTTATTGTTATTACTATAATCCCCATTATTCTAACCTTGATTCTGGTTGGACTAAACAGATTCCCACTTTCTCTTATTGTTTTCAACAATACTATCCTTCCTATATTGCACTTTTACTTCCATTAAATCATGCGCCAGTCGAACAACTTCATCGAAAGATTTAGGTCTTGAAGAATTAATCTCACCCTTGATATCACTTAGACAATCCTCTAATGTACTACTTCCTTGCCTTACAGTCATTCACAAAAGTATCAGGACATAGCAAATATAGCTCAAAAAATTTCCCATTAAGCAGTAATAACATCGTTCCCTAGCACTAATTATCTCAATTCGGGTTCCAACTGTCCTAGTCCCTTCTTAGGATAAAACCTAGCAGTCAATAGTCCTTTCATCACGGTCCATGTCTTACCATTAGCCACAACTAATCCTAAAGTAGTCACTTGGTTGTTCCACCATCTTAGTGTACCATCCTGAAATATAGTAGCAGTAAATTTCACCTTATTAATTTCTAAACACCCGATAATCTCAAAGTACTCTCTATCTTATCAATCCAACTATGCAATTCTAATGCACAACTAATACCACAAAACTGCGCAGAACCACACTTCTGAAAACTAACATAAGTACATTCTCTTGAACTTGCAGAACAGCAGCAATACTATCATCTGGATCAGCAGCATCCTCATTATTCTTAGCAGTATCGCCATTATTTTCAACAGCATCATCATTATTCTCAGCATCGTCATCATTATTCTCGGCAACATCAACTGCAGCCCATTATCTCCATCACAATTAACTCCAGCATCTTGATTCCTTGCAGCACGATCAGCTTCATGTGCTCTAGCAATAACTTGTTCAATCATAGTGTTCACAGTAGCAGTCGTTAGCTTTGGCGACATATTTCAAGAAACTTAGTCACGTAGCGATCTACTTATGACAGAAATATGCTTCCCTTACTCCTTCTTCCATCATCACAGAAGAAAGAAACATGATAAGTATACATATCAAGATAAAAGAAGAATTCTTTATCAGGACATCCCATGGATACTACATGCACGAACAACATAATTAAAATGGTTCATCAACCAAAACTCAAAAGAGTTAATAAAGGCACATCATAGATCATGAGGGTAATTCAGACTGTGTTGAGGATTCAACTGGATAGTGGCAATGTTTGTCACTACAATCATCTACCGAACAAAATTAAAAGATAATAAGTTCCATCACAATGCTACGACACAAGGTTTAAATAAGTCCGATCACAAAAAGAGAATAAGATACAAAGAAGTCCATTACGCGATTAGTTCCTTAGACACCAGCTCCTCATCCTCCTTAACATTGTTTTCAACTTAATCACACTCGTCTATTTCTCCTTCGGACCTCAAAGTCAAATCCCTGACATGATGGTAGCTCATTCTCAAAATCTAAATACTCACTCCTACACGGCAGATTAATCACAAGGCAAATCTCATTACGACTTTCAACATTCCTAAACTTCCAAGCTTGACTCAGAAATGATCTCACATGAGGCTCCCACTCACTCATCCCTTCAAAACTTACCTACTTCTCTTTAAACCTTTCAATTCCAACACACAAATTCATCACAATCGACCCAAGACTAGCAATCTCATCCATCTTTAAGTCCTAACAGACTCAATTCTCCACAAACCAATTTCAACCTTTAAAACAACTTTTATTTCACATCAACCTTCTAATCACACCAATTTCAACCATATATCTATCATACATCAGCTAATCAAACTTCTTCATACCCGATATAAGTCGCAAGAAATCAGTTGTAAAATCGTTCATCATCTGGTCTACTGTCCTATACCCTCGGCAGTACATAAAGGTCATTATTTAAAATTATATACATATGCATTACATAAATAAAATTATGATAAGAAGTACTCAACGTACTTTCAACATCATCAATACATCATCCATACATCAACATAGTATTTACTTAATAAATACTCTAAAAATCGTTTCAATTTTAAGGGATACATCTAACTATAAAACAATACAAAACAAATAATCTTACCGGAGCCTTGCGGAGAAGTTGCGTGCTTTTGTAAAATATTTTCGACACCACAGTTATAGATTAGGACATTTTTCAAAAATCGACCTAATTCGCTATAACTAAAAAGCTCTGATTACCAATCTTTAACACCCCCAAATTACAATTCGCAGCGGAAATACACATTTGGGTGCTAAATACAAACATCATTATACAAGACACTTTGAACAATCTCAAAATGGTACGTTTGGAATATAAAAGGAAATAATTTAACCATTGTCTAAAACTTTCGATCCTAAGAAAAACAATTTTAGAAATAATATCAGAGTACATTTAGGTCCCCCCAAAGATTTTATCAATCAACAAACAATTTACCAAAGTACGTGACCGTACATTATATTTTTTTATGACAAAAGGGGAAAGAAATCCGTTTTAGACCAATCATCACAAAAGCAATCCGCAATCCTTCTCCAGCAAGCTCCGCAAATCATCAACTTCAATCACCTGAAATACATGTTTAAAATCATCAACACAACGGTTGAGCGAGTCTATAGGTTTTACAAATCATCATTTGAACACAAGAGAAAAATCAATCAAGATCATTTAATAGAATTGCTACACATACAATCTATTAATCAAGCATTCTGGCATATAGCAATAGCTATTGAATTGTATTAAGCTCATGACACCGACCCCTTAACTTAGTGACCCACGCCTAAATCCGGCATGACTAGATGAATTCCAGTGCCCCTACTAGGGTATCAGTTGCAAGTATACCACATTCTCATTCTCGTAAAATTATCCTTCCCAGCGGGTTACTCAGCGTAAAGCCCTGGTCTCAGATAGGGTCGTAAGCCCAATAGTACTATTATTAGAATAAACGGCTATTCCCAACTCACAACATCAAGTCAGAAGATAGTTAACGGCTCATGAATTTAGGGACTTTTGCAACATAGGTACTTATACAATTCAAATCAACAAAGGCAACAAAGGGAACATTCGGGTCCAAATAATCAATCATGACTTGTGTTCATTTTACTTTCAAATAGCATGTATCCCCCTCGCGGGTTTTAAAATCATTCAAAACAATTACAAAAGCGAGGCTATAGACTCACCTGGAGTAATAGCAGTAGTAAGACGATCTTCGACGATACTTGATGCCCGATAAACACAAAAACCGCAACCTATCAAATAAGGCGCGTTCATCAATAATAAACTCGAATAAAATCCATACTTAATAACATCAAACTCAAAATCATGAAATCACAACAAACCCAAAATAAAAACAATGCAAGTGACCTATTACTTCATTCTATATGTTTACTTTATTAGTCAATCCCTTCGATAAAAATCTGCCGGTACATACTAAATGTACGGGCTCATTTCCCCATTTAAACACGTCAAATACGTATGATACTAATAAGAGATCTCACTTACTATATATAGAAAGACCTGTTAAAAGCTCATCAAAAAATTTTACTTTTAAAGTTCCCTGCCCGACACATCTTTGAACTACAAAAACCGGACTGTTTTACGTCACCGACTCGTACAACCATTTTGACCATTCTAAACAACCTCGTTTACAAATCCGACACTTGGGTTTGAAAATAGACTCACAACCCTTAGTTTAGAACCAAACATCAGAACTTGACCATTTTCACAACTCATTCTATAGTCCCCGAGATTCGATCCAAATATCGACAACAACTTCGGATTGTGTCGATACTCGTCTCCCGGTACACGAATAATCAAAACATCATAACTTCGCGCTCGTTCGGAGCTAGAAGCTCTATCTTATATCAAATCGAAGCTAAAAGAATTCTCAACAACCCTATGTTATTAGTTACATCATTTTCAAACAGTAAGGTACCTAAAATTGGGCTTGAACCTACTGATCTAAAACACCACTTTAAAAATCATGTCAAATCAATTTTTCAACCCATTTTAACCATTCTCATACTCCTAATATCACCCTAATATCATTTTAAACAACTCATCTAACCCATAACACCCTTGGATGATCATACAAAAATTTACCCACTCAAATTTTCCAACATGTAATTGTTAATATATATATATATATAAAAAACACTACTTACAACACACCCACACAACAAAAATAAATCAAACAAGCATGGATCATATCAAAAAAATAAAAGTTCTTGCATGTGTATAAAATTTATACCAAAAGATGCACAATTTAATTTCCAAATATGGTCTTTTGTTAGATTTCTTTGATTCAAGTTCAAAATCAAAAATCAAAAACAACTTTTTAACAAAATTTTGGCATGATCATCTCTTGATCATCACCAACAACACAAACATAATCATAAATTTGACCTACCAACTCTTGAAAAATCAACCTTCATGCATGTTGAAGATTTTTACACCAAAAGAAAGCCCTTGAAAATCTAAGATGTGGTCTTGTGTTGTTTTTAATTAGATCATAATAAAAATGGAAGAAATTTGATGGTAAAGGGGTGTTGAGGGTGACGGTAAAGAGAGGGAGGAGAGAGGGGTGGATTTGATTTTGTTTTCACACATTTTGTGTGTGTTTTTCCTAGTGGAAAAACCTTTTATAGTGGGGTGGAGGGTTAGATTTTGCCAATTTGTGATAGTTTTGGTCCAAAATGCAATTAAATAGTTGTAAGGGTAGAAAATGTAAATTGTCAATTTTGAAAATATTTACGAGGCTCGGGTTTCGTAAAAATACTTTTCAAAAGTTAAAACGCACTCAAAATATGATAATAATATGATCCCGGTTCGACTTAATACGAACTTAAAATAAAAACGTCAAAAATATAAACATCGAGACAACAAATAATAAAACATAAAATCTCGGGCATCCGTCGATATCGTGGTCACTAATAATCCTCGCTATTAGTAAAAAGATAAAAGTAAGACCTCCAACGTCGGTTTTAAATAAAACCATCAACCGTCATATCATTCAACTCATAAAAAAAATTCAAAATTATTCGTAAAATAATATTATATAATATTAAATAAATGACCTCGAGTTTGGGTTGTCACACATAGAGTCAAGTGTTTGTCCCTTCTGGACAAGATGTCATGTCGATGACATACACATCCCTTCTTCTGGGTGCAATTGGAACAACATCATCATTTTGATTGAAGATTGTTCCTTGGGTCTTAGTGAACAGAACTTTGAAGCCAGCATCGCAGAGTTGACTAATACTGATTAAGTTGTGCTTCAGTCCATTGAAATAAGCGACCCTTGTGAAGGTTATTCCATTACAATCCACTGAGCCATAACCCTCATTAGCCCTTGAGGAGTCATCTCCAAAGACTACTTTTGGACCAGACTCCTTTTTATATCTATGCAGATACTGTTTAGCCCCTGTCTAATATCTGGAGCACCCACTATCCAGATACCAAACAGATTTCTTCAGATATTCCTGCATAGATATAACAAAGCCAGATTAGTTTCTATGATGAACCCACTTTCCAGTGGGTCCATGCTGTCGCTGACCAGCAACATTGGTCCTTCTTTGGTTTCCTCCCCCTCTTTGGTTGTAGTCTATGGGTTCATGACGCATACTTCCACAGATGTCACATCCGGGATAATGCTCGCACTCATCAGAGTGATGGTCGAAGAAGCCGCAGTACTTGCATGGGGGATTTGGTCTGTAACCCTGAGAATTGTCTCTGGGTTTAGGATCAGCTCTTCTTGAGGTCCTGTGAGGAGTTTTTGACCTCATTTGATTTCTGGTTCTTTGAACCGCAATGACCTCCTCATGCTCTCTAGAAGTGTGTTCATTAGACTCGCATGTGATACATTTTGGTTTCTTAGAGCAATCCTCAGAGGAATGATTCTTGAAACCGCAATGCTTGCAAGGTCTGAACAAAGCTCTCCCCTTAGAGCTACTAGATCCTTCACCAAGAGAGTTAATAGATGGACTATTAACTCTGGGGTTGATTTGTTCTTTCAACCCCTTTACTTCTTCCATCAAGGTGAGGAGAATTTGATTGATGGGTGAAAGCTATTCAGGGGTAGGAGTGGGTTTGTTGGAGTCCTTGGCCACAAAAACCTTTTTGTTCGCTTTATCAACGAATTTGAGAATTGAATTCCCAGGGGTTTTGGTTGGAGGTTTTGGGCGAAGCAAGGAATCAGATGGGTTAGTAATAAGTGTGAAAACACTTATCCTTTTACCACTTATTTCCATTAATAACATGACCAAAACGTGTATTTTATGTCGTAAAAGTCGGAATTATGCGTGGTTTGTGTTTTTATTGTGTTTTAGGACCAAAAGATGAAAAAGGAAGAAAACACGGGCTTTCACGGGCTTTTATCAAAGAAAACAAGAAAAGACGAAGTCAAGAGATCAAGAGTGCTTAAAGAACGGATGTCCAAGACCTATTCTAAAGATTTATCGAAGAAAAAGTCTAAAGACGTAAGTTTAATGAAGTCGAAGAACTCAAGTCTAAATTAAAGAAGAAAATTATTAAGACAAGTTCAAGTCCCGAGACGACGTCAAGAAAAGACAAAGAATTAAATCGAGTCGAGAAGAAAAGAAAGAAGGAAGCACACCACACATGCACCACACACTTAGCCTATAAATACCCTCCTAATCACATTAGGAGGGTAGTTAGCTAGTTAATTAGTTTTTAGTTTTTCATAATTTTAGTTTTATTGTTTTCATCACTTTCTCTCTCTAAGTTTTATATTAAGTTTTGTACTTTTGAATCTTAATCTTTTTAATTCAAGCAATCTTTTGATAATCTCTCATTCTTCCTTTCTTAATGATCTATGGTTTGATTTAATAAGTATGTAGTGGTTCTGATTTGGTTGATTTTTGTATTGGCTTATTGATAATAAGTTGATTTAAAAAGTTTAAGTTTTTGGTAAAAAGGTGATTTTTGATTTTTAGCTTATTATGGTTTTAAAAGTTTTTAAATTTTAGCTTAATCATTTTTTTCTAAAAATCTTTTGGTTTAGCTTTTGGCAAAGTGCTTATTGAGATTTGGCTTATTTACTTGTTGTGCAAGTTTCGGAAATTTCAAAACCCTCTTTTTCTGGATAAGGAAATTAATTCCTAATTCCGGATAAGAGTTGTAGTAGCCATTTTTGCGGATAAGGATTCTAGCCTCATTTTCCGGATAAGCGTTTTCCGGATAAGGAGATTCATACTTTTTCCGGATAAGCTTGTTAATGTTTTTTCTTTTCCGGATAAGACCCATTATTTCATTTTGCGGATAACGCCTAGAAAACCAGATTCCGGATAAGACGTCCTAGGTCTTTTCCGGATAAGCATCATCATTCTGTTTTCCGGATAAGGGTCGTTTATGTTTTCCGGATAAGGGTCCTTATTATCATTTTCCGGATAAGAAGTTTCGTTTGTTTTTCGGATAAGGGTTCTAATCACGTATTGCGGATAAGGGTTCGTTCATGTTTTCCGGATAAGTCCATTTCGTTTTCCGGATAAGAGATTGAAGTTGGATTGCGGATAAGGGTTCGAATCACACATTCCGGATAAGGCACATGTTACGTTTTCCGGATAAAGTTGTTGAAGTGTTTTGCGGATAAGAACCTCGTTACCTTTTCCCAGATAAGGCCTTTTACATATTCCGGATAAGCTTGCATTACTTTTTCTGGATAAGGGTGTTGAAAATATATTGCGGAGTAGGAACATTTTTGCGGATAAGATCCTTGTGTAACGTTTTCCGGATAACACCAGGAAGGTGGATTCCGGATTAGCTTTCAATTCCAAGTTTAGTTTTCCGTTTTCCCGCCAAGTAAGGTTAGTTCAATTTACTTTATTTTTATCTTGTCATTTAATTATTTTATTGTTTAAATCACGATTAGACATAGATAATCCAAAGCTCCCCCTTTTAGTGACCAAGAACAACAATTCCACTTTGAACCGTGATCGATTCGAGAAGATACCGAGAACGAAACAACGACATATATAATTGGGTACGAGTAACACAAAGAAAGATCTTGCAACCAACCCTTTTTATTAACTAACCAAAAATCAGTTATTAAAATGGCGCCGTTGCCGGCTCTTTTCGTAAGGATCAACGGTTTCTTGTGAGAAAATTTGGATTTTGGGATCCGTTCTTTCGGGAACGTTATTTTCAAGTACAAAAATTTCAAAAACCCCTAAAAATATAAAATTTTCAAAAATACAAAAAAAAAACCTATAAAAACCGAAAATATTTTCTCTTGCATTTTCTTTTTAGTGTATGCGTACTCGATCAACGTCTTATCCCGAGCCCGAGACTCTCGATAATTTAGACATGGCCAGTGTACACAACAACAATAATAATCCACCTCACCCCAACATGAATAATCCACCCCTACCCGACCTACGAACCACGGAGGAGCTATGCCAACCTACGATGAATGGACGTGGAGGCCCGATTACGCCGATGCAAATCACGGCTCAGGAGTTTTCGTTGAAGCATCACATGATCCAACAAGTGCAAACTAATCCATTTCGCGGATTGCCGGATGATGATGCCAACAAGCACCTCGACAAATTCATTACCATTACTCAAAGCATGAAGATGCCCGGTGTTTCTATGGATGTACTTCGCCTTCAACTATTTCCCCACACGCTTTCTCACCATGCCGAAAAATGGTTTGACCGTCTCCTAAAGAATTCTATTCATACTTGGGACGACATGACTCAACGCTTTTTGTCGCGCTACTTTCCACCATCCATGGTCACGAGCCTTCGTAACCAAATTAGTGGATTCATGCAAGACAATGATGAATCGCTCTTTGATGCTTGGGAACGCTACAATGATTTGATCGACCGTTGTCCAAATCACAACATGCTCCCCGTCACTCTCATTGATACTTTCTAAAATGGTCTCACTTTTCGTGATCGTGACACGATCAACGCCGCCGCCGGTGGTACTTTTATGAAAAGTAGACCGGAGGAGTGTAGAGAGTTGATTGAAAACATGAATACTCACCACAAGAATTGGGATTCATCCGCATCCTCAAGATCTAATCCGAGAGTCAATGTTTCATCTACTTCTTCCACCACCGACATGTCCGCCATGGAACGAGCCATTATCGAAATGAGCAAAAATATGCAAATTTTGGCTAATAACCACACTCAAAAAGCTAAAGCCGTTGCTATTTCTTGTGACACATGTGGTGGTCCTCATTCTTACAATGATTGTCCTTCCACTCAAGGCAATTTTTGTGAAAACGTTAACGCGGCATACGGTACTTATCCCACGGGAGGCTATCAAGCTCGTCCTCAAGGAGACCGTAACTTGCTAAGTTATCGTTCAAACAACTATCTTGCACCACCCGGTTTTACTCCTCAAAACCAAAACCAACAACAAAGCTATAACCGAAATAACCAAACCCAACCTCGTGCTAACAATCAATATCATTCCCAAAGAAACTCATACCCACCTCAAGGAAATTCTCAAGCTTACCAAGCTCCACCTCTCAATCAACCAACGGCGTTGAATCAAGACATCGAGACGTTCATGAGGACTAATAGAGAGATGGTGACGAATCTTCAAAGTCAATTCATCAACTTGAAGGGAGACATGGCAAAACAAGGGAGCGATATTCGAGCCGAGCTAAGGGATGACATGGCAAAACAAAGCAATGATATTCGCGCAGACATGAGAGACTCTTTCAGCACTCAAGCGGATAATATACGTGATATGATCGGTTCGCTCTTCCAAGGTAATCAACCCTCTTCTTCGGGTACTCTTCCGAGTAACACCGTTGCTAATCCAAGAGGGGAGATGAAAGCAATCACCACTCGTAGTGGAGAAGGTTATACGGAACCCGAGCTTCCTACACCTCCACCCGTGATTGTGAACAAGGAAAAAGAGCAACTTTCCTCACCTCCTTTACCTTCTACCCCCATTCCTCCACCACTCGCGGTTGTGAGTGATCCTATTCCTCTTAAGCCTTCCTCTTCATCCGATATACCTTATCCTTCAAGGTTGAGGAAAGAGAAGTAAAAGAGCAAGGATGATATTCAAGTTTCAAACTTTCTCAAAATGTTTAAACAATTGAATTTTAACATCTCCTTTGCCGAGGCTCTCGCTCACATGCCTAAATATACGAAGATGTTTAAAGATCTTCTAAGTGACAAGGAGAAGCTTCTTGACATTGCTCAGACCCAACTTAATGAGAATTGCTCTATGGTTCTCTTAAGGAAATTGTCCACCAAACTTGGTGATCCGGGTCACTTCTTGATTCCTTGCAACTTCCCGGGAGTAGAGAATTGCATGGCCCTAGCCGATCTAGGTGCTAGTATAAACTTAATGCCTTTAAGTGTTTGGAAGCAATTATCACTCCCCGAGCTAGTCCCCACCAAAATGACTTTGGAATTAGCTAACCGTACGGTTGCTTATCCAGTGGGGATAGCCGAAGACATCTTTGTTGGCGTTGACAAATTCACCTTCCCGACGGATTTTGTTGTCGTTGACTACGAGATGGATCCTCGTGTTCCATTAATCGTTGGACGTCCCTTCTTTAGGACCGGTCGCACTCTCATTGATGTAGCCGCGGGCGAAATAATCATGAGAGTTGGTGACAACAAAATTGTCTTCAACATGGGTAAGATTTCTAAGCAACCTTATTCATATGAGAGTGTTAATGCTATTGATGTTCTCGATGAGGCTTGTGAAGAACACTTTAATGATGCTTGCAAAAGTAATCTTTCTTCTCTACCCAATGTTGAGACCGTTGCCTCAATTGCCCCGTCATTGACTCCATTTGGAGAAAGTGACTTTCTTTTGGATGATTTTGAAGCTAGCTTGGGTCCACTTGATCTTAAGTATGATGATTCTCCCACCAATTGGGAAGAAGACATTCGTACAATTGAGAAACTTCTCAATGAAGACCCTTTCTCTCCTCCTTCTCCTAAAGAGGTGACTAATGATGATCCATCGTTAGTTACACCATCTATTGAGGATCCTCCCACTCTTGAGCTTAAGGACTTACCTCCTCATCTCGAGTATGTTTTCTTAGAAGGCATTGATCAACTTCCCGTTATCATTGCTAAGGACTTAAAAGCCGATGAGAAAACTCGTCTCATTGAAGTTCTCAAGAAACATAAAAGAGCTATTGCTTGGAAAATCTCCGATATTCGCGGAATTGATCCTCACTTTTGCACACATAAAATTCTCATGGAGGACGACTTTAGGCCCACCATTCAAAGCCAACGAAGGGTGAATCCTAAAATCCATGATGTTATCAAAAAAGAGGTTATCAAACTTCTTGATGCGGGCATGATTTACCCTATTTCGGATTCACCATGGGTTAGTCCAGTCCATTGTGTGCCTAAGAAAGGCGGAATCACCGTTGTGCCCAATCAAAACAACGAGTTGATTCCTACACGTCTCGTTACTGGGTGGAGAGTTTGTATAGACTATCGCAAACTCAATGATGCCACGAGAAAGGATCATTTTCCTCTTCCTTTTATGGACCAAATGCTTGAATGTTTAGCGGGTAATGAATATTACTGCTTTCTAGATGGTTTCTCGGGTTATTTCCAAATACCCATCGATCCCCAAGATCAAGATAAGACAACATTCACTTGTCCCTATGGCACATTTGCCTACAAAAGAATGCCTTTTGGCTTATGCAATGCCCCCGGGACTTTCCAAAGGTGCATGTTGGCTATCTTCCATGACATGGTTGAGCAAACCATGGAAGTCTTCATGGATGATTTCTCGGTCTTTGGGGATTCATTCTCTACTTGCCTTGCCAATTTAGAACGTATGCTAAAGCGGTGCGAAGACACTCGCCTTGTTCTGAATTAAGAAAAATGCCATTTTATGGTAAAAGAAGGCATTGTGCTAGGACACAAAATCTCAAAAGCCGGTCTTGAAGTCGACCGTGCTAAAGTGGATGTCATATCCAAATTACCTCCACCTTCAACCGTGAAGGGTGTGAGAAGTTTCCTGGGTCATGCGGGCTTCTATCGTCGATTCATTCAGGATTTTTCTAAAATCGCTCGCCCGGTGACCCACCTCTTGGAAAAAGATATTCCTTTCATCTTTTCTAAAGAGTGTATTGAAGCCTTCAATCTTCTTAAGGATAAGCTAACTAAGGCACCGGTCTTGGTTACCCCTAATTGGGAGCTACCTTTTGAGTTGATGTGCGATGCTAGCGACTTTGCGATTGGAGCGGTTTTGGGCCAAAGAGTGAATAAACACTTCCAACCAATCCATTATGCTAGCAAGACAATGACGGGGGCTCAATTGCATTATACGACAACCAAAAAAGAGCTTTTATCTGTTGTCTATGCTTTTGAAAAATTTCGCCCCTATCTTGTTTTATCCACCACCATTGTATACACGGACCATTCCGCGTTGAAGTACTTGATGACTAAGCACGACTCTAAGCCAAGACTTCTTCGTTGGGTTTTACTCCTTCAAGGTTTTAACATTGAAATTCGTGACAAGAAGGGAGCTGAAAACCTAGCCGCGGATCATCTAAGTAGACTTGAGGATCCATATCAAGGGGATCATCCGAACAAAGAGATCAATGACTCTTTTCCCTTTGAGACCTTAATGTCTACCAATTCCAATCTTGATGACACCCCGTGGTTTGCGGACATTGCAAACTACTTAGCGGGTGGTGTTCTCATCAAAGGGTTAACATCCCAACAAAAGAAAAAGTTCTTGAATGATGTTAAGACTTACTTTTGGGATAACCCTTTTCTCTTCAAACAATGCGCTGATTTGATTACTCGCTGATGTGTTGACGGACCGGCAGCTTTAGACATTCTCGAGGCTTGCCACAAAGGACCCACCGGTGGTCACTTTGGTCCCAACTTCACCGCGAAGAAAGTGTTTGACTCGGGATTCTATTGGCCTACTATTTATCGTGATGCTCACGAGATGGTTAAACATTGTGATGCTTGCCAAAGACAAGGCAAGATCACACATAAAGATGAGATGCCTCAAAATTCATACAAGAATGTGAAATCTTTGATGTATGGGGCATCGACTTTATGGGGCCATTCCCTTCTTCTAAAGGAAATAAATACATCCTTGTCGCCGTTGACTACGTTTCAAAATGGGTTGAAGCAAAAGCTTTACCCACTAACGACGCAAGGGTGGTTTGTAACTTTTTGAAACATCTATTCGCTAGATTCGGTGTTCCTCGTGCTATAATCAGTGACCGCGGGACTCATTTTTGCAATGACCAATTCGCAAGAGTCATGGCTAAGTACGGTGTCAATCACCGTCTTTCCACCGCTTATCATCCCCAAACTAATGGGCAAGCCGAGATATCCAACCGTGGATTGAAGCGAATCTTGGAGCGTACTGTGGGAGAGCATCGTGCCTCATGGGCCGATAAACTTGAGGATGCTCTGTGGGCTTTCCGTACCGCCTATAAAACACCGATTGGTTGTACACCTTATCGTCTTGTGTACGGGAAAGCATGCCACCTCCCTATCGAGCTAGAACATAAGGCATACTGGGCCTTAAAGTGGGCTAACTTTGACATCAACAAAGCCGGTGATCTTCGCAAGATTTAACTCAACGAGCTAAATGAATTGAGGAATGAAGCTTACGAGAACTCATTGATCTACAAGGAGAAGACCAAGATCATCCATGATGCAAGGATTAAGAACCGATAGTTCCACGTTGGTGATCAAGTCTTACTTTTTAACTCTCGGTTGAAGATCTTCTCGGGCAAGTTGAAGAGCCGCTGGTCTGGTCCATTTACCATCGCCAAAGTCTTTCCCTATGGCACCATTGAACTTTCTCAGCCAAATGGGCCCAATTTTAAGGTGAATGGACAGCGTTTGAAGTTGTACTTTGGAGAGGACATCTCTAATGAGATTCCATCCCTCTCCACTTTTCCTTTGAATTAATTCGGGACCGAGTCAGGCTCGTGACCCGGTGAACAAAAACAAGCACTCCTCGGGAGGCAACCCGTGTTTCTACCCTTTCCTGTTTTTACCCTAAGTGTAGGGGGAGCTTGTAGGTGTTTGTTGCTTTGTTTCTTATGATGTGCAGGGATTCGAACTTTCCATGAAGCACTTTTGATGACTTTTGATGACCCATGATCCCATGTACCCGTCTTCCTGGTTCTATCCTTAAACTGTCGTGATTCAATATTTCATATCTTATATGTTCACATTGAAATCACTCTAGTTGTCCTTTCCTTAGAAAGATTTAACCAATGTGCACAATGTCATAAGTGTAGGGGAGTTTACTCCCACATGCTTAACATTGAGGACAATGTTTATATCAAGTGTATGGGGGACTTCTATCGAAGTAAGTGGTCTTTTCCATGAATTTGCCCTCATTTTAACCGGAAAATTTGATTTTTCGACATTTTTCAAACTTTTTAATCTATTTTGGCCTTGTAGTTTTTCTTTGCTGTTGTTATTTACTTTCTTTGCTATAAATAAAGTTTAATAAAGTGGTTTTAAATTTTTCAAAGTCATGAATATTTTGACTCAACCCGAGTTTACTTATCTAAGTTTACTCTAGCTAGTATCCTTAACGTGTTTAAGTCAAGTTTTGCTAGGCTTTTATATAGGGAACTTTAAAACGCGAAGGTCTTAACTCTCACGGGTTAAGAACAACGACTTTTCGCAAGCTCCTATAATTGATCCTAGAGAGTCGTTTATCAAGGGAACTTTAAAATGCGATTTCTAAACTTGAAAAAGTCAAAGAATTTGCAAGATCCTATAGATGACTCGAAAACCCAAAACTTTGATTTAATTGGCTAAGCATCCACGAGTCTCATTCCTTGAGATTTTAAACTGTGGAGGACGAGAGATGATAGAGTCAATTATAAGTTTGGTATTCTTTCGTGAATTTATGTGAGTTGATTATAAGCCTATTCTCCCATCGCTTGCTACTAAATTTATCTGCAATAAATAAGGTTGTGAGATTTGAAAAGTTACTTAGCTTCTAGCACAAGATCGTTTAAAAGTTGCTCGATATTAATTAGAGTTCATAGCGAAGGCATAACTTATTGAAGCGGGATGCGAAGATTGGCGAGTCCGAAAAGGCCCTAACAAGGCATGAGGGCTATATTTTGTTGCTAAAGGTCCAAAAGTGATGTGAAGAATCATTTATCTAAAATCAATATGAAGGATCGAGACACACGACGAAAAGCAAAAACTCCCCAAAAGATCATGGAGAAGTCTATCCGAAAAGACCATAGCAAGGAATGAGGATAAATAGATCCAAGTCCTAAAAGGAGGCGGATCGTTGTATATCAAAGTCCAAAACAAAGATTGGAGAAAATTGAAGAAGTCGTGGTCCAAGTATGAAGAATCTCTCAAAAACTTCAAGTGAAGAAATTCCTATTATGAAGAGAATACCATAACTTCAAGAACGTCTCTCAAGATTTGAAGTATGAAGTCGCTGCCAAGTATCGGTCCGAGAAAGGTCTCAAATCGTGAAGCAAGTTATGCCAAGATATGAACTTTATGAGGTCCCGAGAAGCAGTTTTAAAAGATTTTGTCCTTTAGCTAACTATTGATTAAATCGTCCCACTTTGTTTTCAGCCTAAATAACTATCAAAATAAGTCAAACAATGCATCCTCGTGATCATTCAAGACAAAATTAAAATATAAGAGATACACTTAGGAATAAGGGAGTCTAAGTAAATAATTGGCCCACATGAGTTCGTGTTAGTTTGCTAACTTATAATAACAATGATCTCGTTTTTAAGCTTGGTACGGGGGACGTGAAACTTGAGAATGATGAACATTCATGACAACCTAAAACCCCAATGTAAGTCTTTGATTTCTTACTTATTTTGTTATTTTAGTTTTCTTAGTGTTTAGTATTTAATAAAAGCCAAGGTGGGTTATCTATGATGGAAAATGTAAACCGTGCTTTAAAATTAATGCATTGCATAAGGACATTGCAATGGTCAAGTGTAGGGGATTTAATAAGTGTGAAAACACATCCTTTTACCACTTATTTCCATTAATAACATGACCAAAACGTGTATTTTATGTCGTAAAAGTCGGAATTATGCGTGGTTTGTGTTTTTATTGTGTTTTAGGACCAAAAGATGAAAAAGGAAGAAAACACGGGCTTTCGCGGGCTTTTATCGAAGAAAACAAGAAAAGACGAAGTCAATAGATCAAGAGTGCTTAAAGAACGGATGTCCAAGACCTATTCTAAAGATTTATCGAAGAAAAAGTCTAAAGACGGAAGTTTAATGAAGTCGAAGAACTCAAGTCTAAATTAAAGAAGAAAATTATTAAGACAAGTTCAAGTCCCGAGACGACGTCAAGAAAAGACAAAGAATTAAATCGATTCGAGAAGAAAAGAAAGAAGGAAGCACACCACACATGCACCTCCCACTTAGCCTATAAATACCCTCCTAATCACATTAGGAGGGTAGTTAGCTAGTTAATTAGTTTTTAGTTTTTCATAATTTTAGTTTTATTGTTTTCATCACTTTCTCTCTCTAAGTTTTATATTAAGTTTTGTACTTTTGAATCTTAATCTTTTTAATTCAAGCAATCTTTTGATAATCTCTCATTCTTCCTTTCTTAATGATCTATGGTTTGATTTAATAAGTATGTAGTGGTTGTGATTTGGTTGATTTTTGTATTGGCTTATTGATAATAAGTTGATTTAAAAAGTTTAAGTTTTTGGTAAAAAAAGTGATTTTTGATTTTTAGCTTATTAAGGTTTTAAAAGTTTTTAAATTTTAGCTTAATCATTTTTTTCTAAAAATCTTTTGGTTTAGCTTTTGGCAAAGTGCTTATTGAGATTTGGCTTATTTACTTGTTGTGCAAGTTTCGGAAGTTTCAAAACCCTCTTTTTCCGGATAAGGAAATTAATTCCTTATTCCGGATAAGAGTTGTAGTAGCCATTTTTGCGGATAAGGATTCTAGCCTCATTTTCCGGATAAGCGTTTTCCGGATAAGGAGATTCATACTTTTTCCGGATAAGCTTGTTAATGTTTTTTGGATAAGACCCATTATTTCATTTTGTGGATAACGCCTAGAAAACCAGATTCCGGATAAGACGTCCTAGGTCTTTTCCGGATAAGCATCATCATTTTGTTTTTCCGGATAAGGGCCGTTTATGTTTTCCAGATAAGGGTCCTTATTATCATTTTCCGGATAAGAAGTTTCGTTTGTTTTCCGGATAAGGGTTCTAATCACGTATTGCGGATAAGGGTTCGTTCATGTTTTCCGAATAAGTCCATTTCGTTTTCCGGATAAGAGATTGAAGTTGGATTGCGGATAAGGGTTTGAATCGCACATTCCGGATAAGGCACATGTTATGTTTTCCGGATAAAGTTGTTGAAGTGTTTTGCGGATAAGAACCTCATTACATTTTCCCGGATAAGGCCTTTTACATATTCCGGATA
The DNA here is from genome assembly GCA_025667525.1 of Glebionis coronaria. Lineage (NCBI taxonomy): Eukaryota > Viridiplantae > Streptophyta > Magnoliopsida > Asterales > Asteraceae > Glebionis > Glebionis coronaria. The sequence continues at coordinate 540,511,120 of CM046878.1, read as the reverse complement.
AGCTTGCATTACTTATTCTGGATAAGGGTGTTGAAAATATATTGCGGATAAGGAACATTTTTGCGGATAAGATCCTTGTGTAACGTTTTCCGGATAACACCAGGAAGGTAGATTCCGGATTAGCTTTCAATTCCAATTTTAGTTTTCCGTTTTCCCGCCAAGTAAGGTTAGTTCAATTTACTTTATTTTTATCTTGTCATTTAATTATTTTATTGTTTAAATCACGATTAGACATAGATAATCCAAAGCTCCCCCTTTAAGTGACCAAGAACAACAATTCCACTTTGAACCGTGATCGATTCGAGAAGATACCAAGAACGAAACAACGACATATATAATTGGGTACGAGCAACACAAAGAAAGATCTTGCAACCAACCCTTTTTATTAACTAACCAAAAATCAGTTATTAGTTAGCACCAGCGAGTCTTGGTGCGGCTGGTACCTCTGATTTCTTGTCAGAGTTTTTCTCATCCACAGAGGTGGAAGATGGAGAAGAAACATCTGAAGGGACAAATTTAACATTGGGAACAGGTATATGGTTTTTTTATCTACCCTTTCCCCCAATAGCCTGAACCACATCACCAGGTATGGATTCAGCAACTATTTCTTCCACTGTGGATTGAGCCAAATTCCATTTTTCAATGGTTTTTCTAAGTTTTGAGTTTTCATCAGATAAAGACTCATTTTCAATGGATAATTTGCTTACTTCATTTTGAAGTTGATTAGCAAGATTCACAAATGGTTTAAGATTTTTTAATTCAGATTGGCAAAGATTTAACTCTGTTTTAAGACTATGAAATTTGTTTAACAGGTTTTTTCTTTGCTTTTCCACAAAGTGGAGGTCAACCAGGGTATAGTCACTGACATGGTCTCTATCAGGACCTTCAGCCATAGATAACATTCTTTGTACCTTTTTCATGGTGATGTCCACCCATTGACCAGATCTTGCTTCACTTTTACCCACAACGGGTTCTTCATCAGCGACAGCCATAAAGGCTCTGACGGTAGTGGTACCTTCATCCTCAGATGTGAGGGGTTCATCATCCTAGTCGAATGAGGCAGCAATCAGACCTTTTTCAGTCTTCTTAACATCCTTTTTCTTTGCTGCATCATCAGCTTTCTGGTTGAGTTTTAACAGCTCAGCTTTCAAGGCTTTGTACTTAACTTTGTAGTCCTTCTTCCCCTCTGAGTCAGAGTGAGAGGTTTGCTTGAAAGGTGTGGTGGAAAACTTCTTCTTGCTGCTGTTGTTGTTGGATGAAGGAAAGATTGGAGAAGAGGTTTTGTTTGACCAACAATCCTTCTGAATGTGACCAGTCTTTCCACAAGTGTAGCATGACACCTTGGATTTATCAACCTTTGTAGCTCCAACTCTACCAGATCTCTTGTAGTACCTCTTTTGGTCAGCTAGAAGAGCTCTGTCATGGAACTCAGCATGTAATTCATCAAGAAATTCTTGACTGCTTCTAGTGTCCTCTTCTATGTCAGAGTCGCTGTCCTAAAAGGAATGGTTAGCAACAAGAGCTTTTAAACCAGTGATATTGGTGGTAAACCTGACAGTCTCTAATTTGTAAATGGAGTCAATTAGCCCTTCTTCATAGTTATATCTACCAAATAGTTGGGCTAAAGTATAATTTTTTATAGCATTGTTTGCTCTTAAGGTCTGATTTAGGCTAAGTCATTTTCTAGGTAAACTATTGACAAATGTAGCATTAACCTCATCGTTAGGTAGAACAACTCCATTGTTTCCCAAATCATTCAACAAAATCTTAATCCTAGTATAAGTTTGAGCAACAGTTTCTGTTTCCAAATATTTAAAAGCATTAAACTTAAGTCTAAGGGCTTGGATTTTGGTTTCTTTTGTTTCCTCTGGACCTTCATACCCTAGAACTAACTCAGTCCACATCTCCTTAGCAGAGTTGCATTTAATGATGGACTTCATAATGTTCTTGAGTAGGCAAGAGACTATGATACTTTTGAGTCTCTTGTCCTGGTTAGCCAGACGTCTATCCGCTGGAGACCATTGCTTAACAGGCTTCTTAATGGGTCTCTCAGGGGTAGAGGAAACGGCCAGTGGTACATAGGGACCATTTTCTAAGATTTCTATCAAGAAGGGTTCTAAGCCATCTAAATATATAAGAAATTCACTTTTCCAACTTGAAAAATCTTCTTCATCGAATGCTGGAACATTGGACACATGTGACCCCCCCTCGAACATCAAGTAGTTGGGGAAGGTCATACGACTGGTGTAGGCATGGTAGTAGATGTGGTGGTTGGTGCGGTGGTCGAAGTTGTACCTAGACTGGTTTGACCAAAAGGGGGAGGAGGTATAGTATCAGCCATATTAAGATCTTGACTTTAAAAACAAGAATGATTTATGAAAAGTTTTATAAATCAAACCGCTCTGATACCAATTGAAAGTACCTTAATATGTCAATTGTTGATAACTATAAATCTTGTAACCACGAAAAACACAATGAAATACTTTTCAAACGCGTAATGCTTTATTAACTATTATAAACAAAGTATTACAAAGTGCTATGAATACACTCGTTGAATGACAACAAGAAATGAACCCTAGTACAAGTAAACTAGATTCGAGACTCAAGTTTACAAGGGAACCAATGAGACGCTGGTAGACAGCTGAGGGCTCAGTTTTTCCAAGGTGAGAAAGAACTTAGATGAATTATCCAAGCACAAGGTGTAGAAACTAGAAGGGGGGTTGAATAGTTTCTTTTCAACTAGTCACCTAATTTAAATTACTTTGAATTAAGTGTGTATCAAAATTATCTTTTACTTAAAGCTAAGTTGCATAATGATTAGGTTCAATTCAAATGCATTAGCAATGGTAATAGGTAAGTATAATGATAATGACATAAGTAAAAAGTAAGGAAATAGACAACCTAGTGACAATACACCAAGATTTATAGTGGTTCGACAACGAGGCTCTATCCTCGTTTCTACTTGACTCCTCGAGTACACCTACTCGAGATTTCCACTATATCCACAAGCTCCATTCTTGGCGGAGAAAGCCTTACATCGTCGCTTACATTATTTTCCGACACTAAGCTAAATGTCGAGACCTAATCATTAGCTAGGACCAATCTACACAACGTTGCCTACTTCACATTTTAACAACACAAGGCTAGATGTCGAGTTCTAATCTCAAGGTAGAACCAATCTTCACGACTCTTAACTTTGAAGCTAAGTGAGAACTTCACACAACACAACTACTAATCACTTTCAAGTTTAGTGAGAACTCACAAGACACAACCACATCACTTTATAGTTTAGTGAGAACTACTACACAAATCTATTACAACTCAACTATACATATCCAAGTACACACATGTAGCTTGGATCTACACAACACAAATCCAAGCAAACACATATGTAATGGATGTACACAACAAATCCAAGTATTTACAAATGGCTTGGATGAACACAACTAGTCCAAGTATTTCATAAATACAAATGGATTAACAAAAATAAAAAGGCTAACATGATGAACATGACTAATTCATGGATTCATCTTTATCACAACACTAGTGAGTGAGTGATCTTCTCATTGGAAAAGGTAAAGGAGGGGATCAAGAGGATAATCATATGTAAACATCCTTAACACTTTAAGTGATCATTTACTAATGATTATGCTATAGAAAAGGGAAAGGGGCTGAGAAAAACGTCCAAGAGGCTTATTGGAAAATGAGATTTGAGCCACTATTTATAGAAGACAAAGTCCAACGGCTAGCTGGGCGCGGATCCTTATCTAACCGGCGGTACCTTATCGATAAGGAACCGCCTAGGCTATTTAAGGTATCGCCCAGTAGAGTCCGCTCCCTTTTTTGTCTTTTAGTGAGGTAGGAATATCTGAGGTTTTTTAAACCTTCAAAGGATATTCTTATGGCATATGGAATATGCCATTTTCAAATTTACATTTTCCATTTTAATAAAACATTTTATTAAAAAGAAAGTTTATTAAAAAATCTTTTGTCATATTAACAAAAGTGAGTTTTAAGGATAATCATTTTGATGATCACTAAGTATGATTAAGAAAGGTTAGTGATATGATTATTATCTTGATGATAGTGTTAGTTAAATAATTCGTTTTGTGTTTTACACTAAATGTGTTGTATAGTTTGTTGTGATCAAAACTAAGAAAGATTAGTTAACACTAATAATGGTTTTAGGCATCACTTGCATTAACAATCTCGCCCTTTTTTATTACGACAAACTATAAACTCATTTACTTAGAAACACAAAATATCGAATTATTAACGAGTTTATCACTATCATTTCTCCCCCTTTGTCATAGCAAAAAGGTAAGCACAAGTATTTGAAGATATCCGGACTTTGCTAGTAGCTCCCCCTTGGTGGTTTCTCCCCGTTGCGTGGGGCACCAAGTGTATGAGCTAAGGTGACATGCTACACAAAGGTTAGTAGAAAAGAAAGAAACACCAATGTATATATGATCACTACCTACTAAGTAACTTGAGAGGAAGAAGGAGAAGAAATCTCAAATTAGAAACAAGTATTTGCTAAGTATGTCCAAAGAGGTAAATGACAAAATCAAGGTTCAATTGGTGGAGTGGAGGTAGAAAGGAAACATCCAACCAATGAAGATGATAAATTTGTCAAGGGGTTAAAATTTAGAATTGATGGAATCACACATAAACAATTGTAAAGATTAACCACGATCAACTCAAAAGAAAGAGAGAATGATCAAATAAAGAAAACAAAGACAACACAAAGATTTCATATTACATAAATATGAAAAAGACATGCAAAGTAGATAGTCATACACACAATATGAGTATCTAAAGCAAAAGATATGGAAAATAAACCACAAAGCATAAGCTAGTCTAATAGTGACAATTTTCCAAGATTGCTTAAAAAATGACTCTAAAACAACTAAAGTTTCATTGACTCCAATGGAGTGTAGCCCTTTAGTTGGAAAAATAAGACGACGATGCATCATTCGAAGTTTTGTCCACGGGAACGAAAACTTTGAGAGGAGGTCGAGTGAGGAGGAATTCAAGAAAGTTCAACTTCTTATACACATGAGCAAGTTCAATTTGTTGAAATCGACAACAAGCACACGAGGATCCATGATGCAACACAAATTCGGTTGATGGGGGAAGGCCATCACACCTAGGGTTTGGTGGTGGTGAGGAGAGTGAGTAGGTAATGTTTTCACAATGCCTTGTGAGGTTTGGGAAGGTTGAGAGATCATTGAGTTGAGGGGTGTCAAAGGGTTTTGGTGGTGGGGGATATTCTCCTTTTCTCTGGTGATTGGGTTAATGGAGTAGGTCTCATTCCAATACTTGATTGGAGAGAAGGTGGGGTTCTTGGGTGGTTTGGATGAAGAGGGTTCATTTTTCTTGATCTAAATAGGTTTAACCGAGATTTTCGGTTTCTTTGAAAGCTTTGATGAGGAAGCTTTGGGTGAGGAGGTTTGTGACAAAGAAATGTCAAGGTTATGAAAGGGAGAGTTAGGCATTGTTGAGGTGTGAGAATCAAATCTCAAGGTTAGGGTATAAGAAGAAAGTATACAAGGCAAAGGTTTGAAAAACAAATGTAAAGTGTCAAGGAATGTTTAGCCAAATTGAGTAAACATGAAATCTTGACTGGGAAAAGGGTGATGAAGGAAGACCAAAAACGAGCCAAGAAGTGGCTTTCTGTGCACGGTACCTTATAGGGACCGGCGGTTCCTTATCACTTAAGGAACCGCGCGTTCTTTAAGGAACCGCGTGCAGTGGACTTGAAATCTAGATTTTCCAGGGTATTGAGAAAAACTAAGACTTTTTCAAAAAATTGCAAATCTTGGAATTTTACCTCTATTAGCACTAAATTTTGCTAGGGTTGCACAAAAGCAACACATTCACCAAGAATGTCTTGACAAAGGGTGACAAAATTTTGGATAACATTTTGAACCAATTTTAGTCAGTTTTCAGAGGTTGTGATAGATTTAGGTTCAATTTCAATTTGGAGTTAAAGTTGATTAATGTCCACATAGAGATAGAAGCACATGATGCCAAGTCCATAATTCATTCCCATACAACATTCATGAAAGAGATACATAAAGAAAGACAATAACTATCTAAAAAACAAAACTAGATTAAAAGCTAGGTCTTGATTAGAAGTCTCCCTTGGCTTGGTTTAATGAAAGACTTATTAAGGAGAATCATCATTTATCTCCTAGGAGGATGATTGGCAAAGAGATTCAACAAAAAGCTTTGCAACTCTATGTGAGCCCCAATCATCTCCATTCTTAGGATATCAAGGAGATAGAAGTTGTTGAGGCAACAAGGGCAATTAGTGCCATTGTGCATGAAATACCCATAAAAGCTAGGATCACCCAAGTTTGGAGTGTTTGAGTGAGGTGGAGGTGGAGGAGGAAAGTTCTCCAAGGGTGATGTGGGTGAGTGTGGAGGCAAGCTCTCCAAAGGTGAAAAGGGTGAGTTAGGAGGGGTAAATGGTGAAGTCACCATGGTATCATCAAAGTCATTCACAATGGGAATGCTTTGGATGGGTTGTGGTTGGGTGGTCATATCCAAGAGATTACTTGGAGTGAAGGGTGAGGAAAGCTCATTCATCCTAGATTGGAATGAAGAGGAGGTAGAACTATGAGAATGGTTGGTCCCATGGGTTGATGAAGTCTTGCATGGAGCAAGAGGTGGTGAGTTGGATGAGGAAATGAGAATTGGGACAATCTCATTTTTGGGAGTGTGAAAGGGTGAGGAGTTGGGTTTAGCCATTTTAATCTTAAACTTAAGATTTTTCTTTGTGGTGGAGGTTTTGGATGAGTTTGAGCTTCTTGTAGAAACCATGGTTGAGATGAAGGGTTGAAGGTTTAAGGAAGAAGGTTTGATGTGTGAAGAACATGGCTAGCAAGGTGGGTTTAAAAGGGTGAAGGGATGATGCAAACTAGTAATGGGTTAAAAACATTTTATGTGAACAATGAATTTAGCTAACCTAGTTTAGGAAATGTGCAGGTTTTTGCAAAGAATCAAGCAAGGTTTACACAGATTAAGGAAAATAGTGTAAAGCAAAGATTCTGTCGGACACAGTAGCCGGCAGTTCCTTATCTAAGGGTTGTGGTTCCTTATCAATAAGTTACCGCGGGTTGATAAGGAACCACGACCAGTGGTGTTCAAAAATTGTATTTCCTTAAATTTTGGTTAGCCCGGATTTTTATCAAAGGATTTTCAAGCCAAAGTTAACTACTGACCAAAATCTAGGAAGCTAACTAACACATAGGATGCACAAAGCTATGCAAAACATAATCACAATGGAAAACATTTAGGATAAATAACAAATAATCCAAACAAGTAGAATATAGTTAATACACATCCAAGATAAAAATAAGAGGAAGCAAATGTTCAACACCACAAAACATGTTTACCAACATGTATACTTTGAAACAACTCAAAGTCTTCATCTTCTCTTCTTTCCCAATCCCTTGATCATTTTTCCTAAGTACTTGATTCCATTTATTGACTCAATTCGTTGTTCATGCAAGTCACCTTGGGTTCGAAGATTTTGACGGTAAATTCCTCTAAATTGTGATTATTAGGAACTTCACTAGTGGAATGATGAGGAGGGGAAGCAATGTCATCTAAGCCATCCACGAATGAGTTTGTGGAGTGGTGAGAAGTACTCGAAGAATCAATGGGAGCACTTGTGCCAATGCCATCACCATCACTTGTTGGCATGTCCATGTCCTCATCATTGGTTTCTTGTTGGTAGGATTTACGATCACATCTTGTCTTTCTCTTATATACCTCTTGAATAGGTATCATGACCCGTTTGACCGGTTGAAACTGAGAAAGATCAAGATTTGGAAAATCACGGCCAACCCTTTTAAAAAGGCGAGTGAGAAGCATTGCGTAAGGGAGGTTTGTTTTAGGCTTGTGAATAGCATAATTGATCCGTTGAGCGATAAAATATGCCAAATTGTAATTGGTGTTGGTAAAGATGCAATATAACATATGCACAAAACACGCCAGAACATGATCCCGGTTTCCACCAAGACAAAACACATTTTCCCTAAGGATATTGGTCCATTGGACCATATTATCAATAAGGTCGCTTAAGAGAACCTCATGACGTTTCACCGAACGTACCTTAGTATGAAGGCTTCTTTTAACGGGTCGATTACGCTTTTTGGAGACAATGTCAACAATGAAGTCAAGATCAATTTCCTCATGATCATTTGGAGGAAAATTGTAGGATTCAAGGAGAGCACTAAGCTTCCATTTAACCGTGAAGCGACAAGTTCCTACAAATGGGACATCAAGAATTTGACCAAAAACTTCGAGAGAGTATTGAATGAGTTGATCTTTCAAGATGAACCTAACAAATATTCCATCGTTGTTTTCAATGACGGAGTATGTGCTAAAGAAATCCAATAGGAATCGAGGATAGATGTCTTCCTTAATGTTCAACAAACAATCAAATCCAATGTTTTCAAACATGGACTTGATGTAGACATAATCCTTGATATCCTTTTGGACAACTCTACCCTCATGAAAGCAACGGGGTTTGAAGGGAGGAAAAAGTATGGGCAAGGTGAGTTGAGTGACAAAAGTCAGAAAGGTTTGGCATATACTTTTTGGTGAGTTGATGATCCTTTTGATATTGTGAAGGCATGATTAGTACCTAAATAAACACAAGAAAATATTTTTCCAATCACTCATATGAAAAATAAAATCAAAACTCAAAAAATATGAGAATGTGTTATATCAATTTCTTGACAAACAAAGGATTGAATCCATAACATTATCATGTTCACAATGTGTCTATTCCATTATTAACCAAGAACATATGACCTATGTTGGATCAACAATGGACAAGAACATTGGTTTTTCAAAACAAGATTTTTAGGTAAGCATTAACAATGCAACTACCTATTTGTTCATGGGTTCATCTCAATTCCATCTTTTAACCAAAATCATTTAGCCAAAATTTGGATTTGTTCTACAAGTGGGTTTTAGTGAAATCTTAATGAATATGAACCTAAGGAATCATATTAAAATAACCATGTCAACCAATATTCCTATTAAGGTTTTAATTCAATTTCAATTTTAAAAATCCCCAATTATGAAAGGATGAACCCTAGAACAAAATAGATGAAATTGAAAGAAAGTACTTACAATTAATTGATGTTTGATGAAGGATGATTGAAACCCACAACTTGGAATCAATTAGTTTGAGTGACTAAAGGTTTTTTAAGCTTCAACAATGGTGGAAAGGATGAAAAAGACGGCTGTGTGTTTTTGGGAGAGAGAGGGTTTGGTTTGAAAAAGGTTATTTTAATAAAACTGGCGCTCTGACAAACTTTACTGCCCGCGGTACCTTATCGATAAGGAACCGCAGGTTTGAGCCGCCAGAGATAAAGAACCGCCTGTAGTGGCTGGTTTTTATCAATGAAACACGCCAAAATTTTTAAAACCAAATTTTCTAAAACACTTAAAAATATATCTAAAACCTTTTAGAATATCATTTGGATCATCATCACACTAAGCAATATGCCTTAATGAAGGATTACGAGTTGAATCGAGATCGAAAAGAACTGAAACGGACAAACGACTACTCGTAGCGAAAAGTCAAAGTGGAGAGAAGTCAAGAAAATTGAATCAAGACTAAGATCAATGCTCAAGGGATTAATGACAATCTTCAAATCATGGAGACGAAGAGCTTGTGTCATATATAGTGGTTTAAGACGTGCCTTTCCGGCAAAACGTTAAACGACTTTGGTAATGAATAAACACAAAGCAATTATTCATGTATAGACTAAGATCACTTTCAACAATAGTCTTAGTCTAAACCAAACTATGAGCAAAGTATTAATTCACTTTCTCTCCCACAAAGGGCCTACTAACCGTATGGGTGCAAACCATGGAAATCATGCTTGATACTTTAAGCTACTACTAACTCACTCTACATCACCATAGTGAGTCAAGTATCCAAGCAATGAAAGTTTTAGATGATAAAAGAAAAGAGTCACAAACCACAAACAAATGCCAAGGCAAGGATGCCAAGAGCAAGCACATAGTCAAGTAATGATCAAAAGAATGATCAAAGGGCGTGTGGAAGAACGAAAGTGTACCTTGGCCACAAAGAGCAATCCATCAAGGAATCAATGCTATGCCCAACAATGACTATGATGAGTACTAAGTCTTCAAGGACTAGTATCATTCCCAATCATCTTTGTATCATCATTCAAGGATGTTGAAGATCAATGAAGATGAGTCTTCTACAAGTGCAAGTAACTAAATCCGCAACCAATTAAGTGATTGATCTTCATGAGTACTTACACAAAGCAAGATGCAAACTAGTAGATACATTTCAAGAGTAGATCTAAAATGCATAAAGACTACTAATCTAAGAGGGATGCAATATTACCAATTAAAAGACCTATTTTTCAAAAAAAAATAGTTTTGACCAAAGAGAAACTTTAGGACAACTTGACCTTCTAATTTGAGGAGACAATGTATCGATCCAATTTTTAAAGTACAACATACTTCAAAGATCTTGAGTGACCATCGCTCTGATACCAATTGTAGAAACTAGAAGGGGGGTTGAATAGTTTCTCTTCAATTAGTAACCTAATTTAAATTACTTTGAATTAAGTGTGTATCAAAACTATCTTTTACTTAAAGCTAAGTTGCAATGATTAGGTTCAATTCAAATTCATTAGCAATGGTAATAGGTAAGTATAATGATAATGAAATAAGTAAAGAGTAAGGAAAGATACAACCTAGTGACAAGACACCAAGATTTATAGTGGTTCGACAACGAGGCTCTATCCTCGTTTCTACTCTACTCCTCGAGTACACCTACTCGAGATTTCCACTATATCCACAAGCTCCCTTCTTGGCGTAGAAAGCCTTACATCGTCGCTTACATTACTTTCCGACACTAAGCTAAATGTCGAGACCTAATCATTATCTAGGACCAATCTACACAACGTTGCCTACTTCACAATTTAAGGACACAAGGCTAGATGTCGAGTTCTAATCTCAAGGTAGAACCAATCTTCACGACTCTTCACTTTGAAGCTAAGTGAGAACTTCACACAACACAACTACTAATCACTTTCAAGTTTAGTGAGAACTCACAAGATACAATCACGTCACTTTATAGTTTAGTGAGAACTACTACACAAATCTATTACAACTCAACTAGACATATCCAAGTACACACATGTAGCTTGGATCTACACAACACAAATCCAAGCAAACACATATGCAATGGATGTACACAACAAATCCAAGTATTTACAAATAACTTGGATGAACACAACTAGTCCAAGTATTTCATAAATACAAATGGATTAACAAAAATAAAAAGGCTAACATGATGAACATGACTAATTCATGGATTCATCTTTATCACAAAACTAGTGAGTGAGTGATCTTCTCATTGGACAAGGTAAAGGAGGGGATCAAGAGGATAATCATATGTAAACATCCTTAACACTTTAAGTGATCATTTACTAATGATTATGCTATAGAAAAGAGAAAGGGGCTGAGAAAAACGTCCAAGAGGCTTATTAGAAAATGATATTTGAGCCACTATTTATAGAAGACAAAGTCCAACGGCTAGCTGGGCGCGGATCCTTATCTAGCCGGCGGTACCTTATCGATAAGGAACCGCCTAGGCTATTTAAAGTACCGCCCAGTAGGGTTCGCTCCCTTTTTTGTCTTTTAGTGGGGTAGGAATATCTGAGGTTTTTTAAACCTTCAAATGATATTCTTATGGCATATGGAATATGCCATTTTCAAATTTACATTTTCCATTTTAATAAAACATTTTCTTAAAAAGAAAGTTTACTAAAAAATATTTTGTCATATTAACAAAAGTGAGTTTTAAGGATAATCATTTTGATGATCACTAAGTATGATTAAGAAAGGTTAGTGATATGATTATTACCTTGATGATAGTGTTAGTTAAATAATTTGTTTTGTGTTTTACACTAAATGTGTTGTATAGTTTGTTGTGATCAAAACTAAGAAAGATTAGTTAACACTAATAATGTTTTTAGGCATCACTTGCATTAACACAAGGGTTGATTTAATTCTCCTTTCTCACTCCTATTTATAGTGTAAGAGGTTGCTTCCTTAGTGGGAGTAGTTGATACGTGTCATCTTCTGAATGGAAGAGTACAACGTATTAAATACATGTCCAAATCGAGACATACTTTTAAACAACTTTAGGTGAACAGTTCTGCCAACTGTTTTTTTTTTGTAATGGGTTTCCCCGGTAAATAGATTAACCAAAAAAACAGTGAAGTACAAATGGAATGTGGCTAAAGTACCACATTAACCTCAAGCTAAAAACAGCTTGATAAACACCTAAATCTAGTGCTTATGACAGGCCAAAAACACTTACAAAACACCTAGTACACAATGAAACAAACCAAACTAGCTAACAGCTGCCGTGAAGGAGTTTCCACCTGCATTTGTCTTAGAGAATAAATTGGTTGTTTCATCATATACCATTTCTACCTCGTCATCTTCATCATCATGATCCAAAACAGAGTAAGTATTTGATGTAGATAAACCAGCACCTGACGATGACGTAACAATAGACTTCAACTTGGGCAAAGAACCAGTCTTCGCAATAGTCACCCCCTTCTTCGGGTTACTAATTGTAGCTTTAGGCACAAATTTGACATTCGGTTGAACCGATGGACCTGTAAACTTACCACCCTTAATAGAATTCGGCATATTCGTCTTTTTCTTTCTTTTGGTCACCGTTTGGAAACCATCATTATTCTCAACAACAGGAATAGCAATAGAAGTAGATGGACCAGTACTAGCAGTGGGAACTATAGGAGAAACAACCACCTTATTAGAGCATTTATCAAGAGAGTGACCAAAAGTCTTACACTCAGCACATCTAGGAGGTCTCCATTCATATTCAATACGGATAGTTTCCTTTGTAAAACCCTCCCCCAAAAGAGAAGGGACACTAATTGTAACAACATCCACAAAATCAGCCTCAGCATTAACCTTAATTAAGCATCTGGCAAAACTACTCCGACCCCATGACTCCTTACACATAGAACTATTATAGGAATCTAGCATTACAGGTTTACCAATGAAAGAAGCAATCAAACTAATTCCATCTTCTTCAAAAACTTAAATAGGCACATCATGTAATTTTACCCAAACAGGAATACGAGTCAATTCTTCTTTGATCAACCTAGTATCCATCGACCATTTTTTGAGAATGATCGGAGATTTCCGAATCAACCACGGGCCCTCTTCTAACACATCTTCCAACCCAGCAAGTAACTTGAGTTTGAAAAAGAAAAAACCCTTAGAATTCATCATGATCCGTGTCAACCCATGTTTCACCCAGTTGTTTCTAACAAAGTAATCCACCACCAGGAAAGCCATTCTCTTTCCAATAAAGTAACCATATAGAGTATGTTCAAGACGATTACTGACCTTCTAAACCACTTTACAAGGAATAGAGACATTTACACCTTCAAAAACATCTTCTGACACCAAGTGATGGAAACTACCAGTATCTGCGGACTGCTCCTTTTCTTTTGCACTAGTATCATGACTGCAAGTAGAAGCAAGCGTATCCATTTTATTAGAAAAATCAGCGGTAATATCCTCAATTGACTGTATACTTGCACCATCCAGAGTCAGACCAGTAGGCACATCATCAACCTTCGACAGGACATTCTTACTCACACTGACACCTTCTTCACTAGATATAGACACAGACATACTAACAAACTCATCTATTTGCTGCGAACCTAGCCCATCATTCTCCTTTCGAGCCACAAAGTCCTCACCAGCAAACAATGGTCCCTCATGCTCATGCAAACCCATAATAGGGTTTCCATCCACCTGCGACAAACCAGCATCCCCATCTAGGAATTGAGAAACCATAGAAGAAGACATAGTAACAAACTCATGTTGCTGCACATCAAATGACGGGTATGAAACCCTAACCGGTTGCGTGTTTGAGGAAACCCTAGTCTGATCAATCCCCTCCTTCGCTAGCAAAACGAATTCATAATAGCACAGCATATTAAATACATCTTGGGATCAAGCACTAGACACCAAGGACCAAAAGTCATATTCATTCATCTTCAAGTTGCGCAAAAAATCATGCACGTCGCTAGCAGTTTCCAGTTGCACCCCAAACACCTTCCTAATCACATCCATGTTACAGGACTGCATACTGTTGATAGCAGCAGCCTTGCCTCTTGAATCCAAACTCGCATAATCAATAGAATCCATCCCGAAAAAAGAAACCCTAAATCAAACAGTAACCAAACCCTAACCAACGAAACACAATCACAATCACAATCGCACAGGGAGACAAGACAACGAATCACATAATAAGGAATTAAGACCTTTAATAGATGTGACAACCGACCTAATTAAAAACAAAAAAAACGTTTTCACTATCTCTGCAAAAAAGGAAAAAAGAAACCGATTAAAAAAACCCTAAGATCTATCAACCGAATAAAAAAGTCTGTTAACTCAAGAGAGATCGAGAAAACATCCTTGTTAGACGGTATTAAGATTAAAGAGTATAAGATAATCGATTTTTTTGATGGAGAGAAATTTTGCCGCCATGGATGAAACTAGGGTTTTTTACAATTGTTAGTTCTTGAATCTCTTGTTTTGTCCCGCTCAAAACACTTGGTAGATTCTCCCGCCTAAACTATAAAGGATTGGACAAGCTTTGCTTGTCCCAGACTTCTAGGGTTCTTAAGTGATCTCTGAGTATTGTCAACTCAGAGATCTTTGAACACCAGCACATTCCTTCTACATCCCAGCTATCCATAATCGCTGGTGAGTATGACTTCAGATTGTCTTCGACTTCTCTGACGTTGTCTTTGACTTGAATGTTCCTGGAGTGCCAGCTGAGGCTTTGCCTTCCACTGGTCTGGTCTCTGTCGCTGGTCCTCTCAGCCATCAGTAACACTTAGTCTAATTAAACAAATCTAGACTGGGCCATAGTTAGAACTTTCATTGGCCCAACATATTTCCCCCAATTGACACCGGAACAAATTTACCAACAACAACAAATCTTATTTCACAATGCTCAATTTAATAGCCAATTTATCAGCTAGTTCTATCCCAGTGAACAACAGCAAGTCCCATAAACCCAATTCGAAGTTCCAAAGTCACGATCACGAGCCAGAAAAGTCAACCGCAAAAAAACAAAGCCAGTAAATCAAAAGTCGTTGATTTAGATGCAGACGATGATGACGTTGAATTTGTGGAAGCTTCGTCTCAGGAACCGGTACGTTGGACGCGGGTCGAGGAGGTACTATTGCCGAAATGTTGGCTTGGTGTTTCTGAGAACACCAAAATTAGAAACGATCAAAACCTTGATTGTTTTTGGGGCAGATTGTTCGAGATTTCAAAAGCAAACAACCGGGTTTCAGCGCACAAAGAACATGATTACTGGAAAATAGGATCGAATGCATCCCGATGCTCAAAAGTTTCAGGTGATTTACGAAGGAATTAATCGTAAGAGTAGGTGGAATGATGAAGATGTTGCGGAAAAAGCAAAAGATGAATTTTGTGCAGCACATACAGGAAGGAATAAAATTTACTTACTTGCACGCGTGGAAGATCCTTAAACTCCACCCAAAATTTGCCGGCTCAAAATCGGCTTCTGATGATCATACGGAAGTATTCGGTGACGATGAGCGTCCTCGACCCGCAGGAAAAGCTCGACCCGCCAAGAAGTCAAGATCTGAGACAACTGAGAGCACTAGAGGAACATCATACGGTTCGTCTTCGAAGGAAGTACTAGAAAATGCTATGCATCAAAAGTTTATCTCGGCTAAATCCGCGTATGATGCCCAAATGAAGTTGGTCGATTTTAGATTCTCGCTATTGATTACGAGACAATGAAGGAACCAAAGCGGTCGTTCGTGCGCCAACAACAGGAAGAAATTATAGCCCGATATGCCTCCAAAAATTAGTAGTTTATTTTTATTGTTGTGTTTTAAAATTTTCGTATTATTTTTTTTAATCGTATTTTTAATTTTCGTATTTGTAATTTTTATTTCCGTATTTTTAGTTTTTATTTTGACTGAAATGGATTTAAATTTGTGTGAAAATAAAAAATCAAAAAAAAAAGATAGTGGTGAGGTTAAAGTGAAAAGGGTTGGTGTGTTGTGAGTGAATGGGTATTTTTGTTAGTTGTTTTGTGATGATGTGGCGCTAATTTGACAGTTGTGAGGCCAAAGTGAAGAGAGAATGGTGCGTTGTGACACCTCTTACTCTTAGTGGCCTCTTCTGTTATATGATGTGGCTTTAATTGATTGGTTGAAATATGTATATGACTAACATTATTCTAACTTTAGAAAGTATACGGTCCAATAAGTTTTCATTCATTAAAGTGGACTAAAATAGACGTTTTTTGTGTTGAAAATCAGCAACTTGTTTTAAAACATGGGTAACTAGCTTAAAGACCCGTCTAACGTCGGGTTTAGTTTAATAATTTTTTTTTTGAAGATAACCCATAACTTTGCATAATTAAGAAAAAAAAGGAACTTAAGTATTCACCTTTTTTTTAATTAATAATTATAATTTACGTATTAGGAGAAGGCAAACGGGCAACAAGTTGCGCCGCTAGCCCTTTTTATATAGCAAAACCAAGTCTATTAAGTGATTTTTAAAAAAAACAAAATCAATAATTTAGATGTTTTTATAAATGACAAAATATTAAAAAGTATTTGACATTGTATATTGTACATATCATTAGAACCTTGATCGTAACACTTTTTTGTAACAATTTTCTTAGTTTTAATTACATTATTGTATCCTCCTTAGTTTTAATTCTTTATAATCTTTTAATATTAAAGTTCGTTTATAAACCAAAAAGATATCATCAAACTAAAAACAGTAGCGTGGATCTCCATTCAAATTCTCTTTTGAAATTACAATTCGGGAGATCAATACTTGTCACGATACTTAAGTATTTAGGTTAGTGTTCATATCATTCCATCCATTTTATAAATAAACACCAAGCGTGTACACGTATAAATAATAGTACTAGATATCACATAAAACATAGTTGTTAAGGTAACGTACCGTGTTATACCGTGGAATCACGACTATCTTAAAAGAAGTATTCAATTAAAAGGTACGTGAATAAATTAACAAACAAAAAAAAATATAAATAAGTTACACTGTTTTTTGAAGGGAAAACGTAACATGTTAGTCGTTACTTAAAAAATGGTTTCTAATTATTTGAGAAAATAAACCCATGCACGTATCGTCTTCACTAACCGATAAATAATTTTGAAATCCACTTCGAAAACGACAAACAATTTATTATTATACATATGATAAAAAAAATGGCTCTTAAATCTTGAAAGCCTTACACCCATTCTAACTTTAATCTTCCATAACCATATTGATGGTCCACGAATCTTGTGCAAACATCGAATCAATAAGGATATATATATCATAATATATATATATATCCATTTGCCTCTTCGCCAATTACTTTTGCATCTACCATCGATTCTCTTCCTATTCTCGAGGAGTTACCTAATCAACACTCCTCTAATGAGAATTACGTTTACCACATTCGTGAGGATTTAACTTATCAACAAATCCTACAAATGAATGATGGTTTCGTACTTGATCATGATCTCTTCAAGAGAATTTCTAAAATCCTCAATGAGGGGAACGACAAACCTTTGTTTGACGAGCCTATCTATGATGAAGAAATCGAAGAGATTCACGTTCATGAGGATGAATGCTTTGACCCGGGAGGTGACATTGACCATTCTATGATTGATACCCTTACGGCTTTGCCGAATAGTGACCATCCATTGTCTTTGGGGGATGACAATTTGTCTCCTTTACCCACCCCACCTCCCGTGGATCACGACCTCACATACTTTTCGTATGTTGAGAGGACCTTTTTACCTTCTAGGACTTATCCTCTTGCCTCTCATTTATTATGTTCCTCCGGGACCGAGGACAAAATCTTTGATCCCGGTATTACATTCGAGGCTTCCTCATGGACCATTTAATTCGGGGTCGAGTCAGGCTCGTGACTCGGTTAACAAAAGCAAGCGCTTATCAGGAGGCAACCTGATGATCTATCTTTTCTCTATTTTCACCAATAAGTGTAGGGGGAGCCATGTAGGTTGTTTGTTTTGTGTGTTGTAGGAACATGTGCTTTGATGATCCACTTTTGGTGCTTTTGACACGACCCGTGTTCCCGTGTTTCCCGTGTACCCGGTTCCTTTGATAAGTTTTTGTTATTGTGATTCTATCTTATATATAAATAAAACGAATAAATGTAATCACTTTAGTTGTCCTTTCCTTAGCTCGATTTTAAACAACGTACTCAATGTCCTAAGTGTAGGGGAGTTTATTCTCCCACATGCTTAAACATTGAGGACAATGTTTATATTAAGTGTAGGGGGGATTTTTATCGAAATTTTAGTGGCCTTTTCCATGAATTTGACCCCATTTTAACCGGAAAATTTAAAAAAATTTCAACGTTTTTTCAAATTTTTGATCTATTTTGGCCTAGTAGTATTTTCGTTTATTTTCTTTCCTTTTGTCATTGCATCGTATTAATAAATTTCCATTTCAAGAATAAAGTCAAAAATAATAAATCAATAAATAAAATGGTTTTAACAAGTTTAGATGTCTTTGATATATTAGGCTTGTCGTGAATATTTTGACTCAACCTGAGTTTACTTATCCAAGTTTACTCTAGCTAGTATCCTTAACCATATGGACCTTAATTGGTTTATTAGGCTAAGCATCCACTAGTCTCATTCCTTGATATTTTAAATCGTGGAGAACGAGAGATGATAGAGTTGATAATAAGTTTAAAGGTTAATTTTTGCTTATATGGTTTTTGTGGCTCTTTCTCCCCACTTGTATATTTAATTGCTTAATAAATGAGGATTTTTGCGGTGTCGATTCGATATCTTAACTCTTAGCCAAATCTTTAATCTCCTTGTAATTAAAGCATGAACACATTGAGGATGCCAGCGTTGTGGACTTCCGACTAAGGTGGCTCATAACCACTAAGTAGGAGGTATTTAGACCATGGGACCACGAATTTGGCCTACTATATATATCATAATAAGAAAGAATAAGATTAAAACATGACCTCAAGGAGCCTTAGGGTGTGGGGCATGTAGCACGAACCTTGTCATTAGAGCCTTAGGGTGTATGGCATGGTAAGTGTTGAATAAAAATTGATTCAAAAATCAATTCCCTCGTTTATCGTTCAAGGAGCCTTAGGGTGTGGACAATAGACGGGGAGCATTTTTACATCTTAAAGAGCCTTAGGGTATATGATGTGAATTTGCTAAACTCCACATAAATTCAACATGACTTTGGAGGAAATAATTAATAAGTAGTACTATTTTGCCAAATTTTGGGTCCGGGAATTTATTCCCCAAATCGTGTTAAATCATCCTTGATGTGGGCTTACTTTAGTGACAATGTTTTTGAGGACGAGGTTAGGTTTTGAGTGTCGGGTTTGCACCGTTTGGTTCATTTTTGGAATAATAATTATCAAATAAGTCAAATGAGCCTACGGGTGAATGACAATCAATAAAAACTAGAGATACAAAGTAGGAATTGGAGAAAGAGTTTACACAATTGTCTTATATAAGTGGTCTTAACCTAAGAACTTATGGTAAACAATGATCTCGTTTTTAAGCTTGGTATGGGGAACATGAAACTTGAGGGTGATTAATATTCATGACACCAAAGCCATAATTAAAGTTTTAGATTTCTTTACAAGTTTCTTCCATCAAATAATTTCCAATTTATAAATTGTTATAACTTTTGTCGCCTTTTAAGTTTTTATCTTTTCATCGTAGTAATAATAGTATATCTTAATAAAGGCCGAGATGGATTAATTATGAGAGAAACGTAACTTATGCTTTAAAATAATGCATTGCATGGGGTCATTGCAATGGTCAAGTGTAGGGGATTTAATAAGTGTGTAAACACTTATCCTTTTGCCACTAAAATCAAGGAAAAACAAGACCTAATCATGTGTTTTATATCGTTAAAGTCGGAATTACGCGTGGTTTTGTGTTTTTGTGTTAAAATAGGTACAAATGATCAAAAGATGAGAAAACACGGGATTTCACGGTCAAATGTTGAAGAAAAGTCCAAAAAGAGACGAAGACAAAGTCAAAAGACCAAAAGTGTGCCGAAATTCATGGAAACCGTCAAAATCAACACGGGATTGAAGAAAAGATCGAGAAAGCCAAAATCGAGCTCGTTTTAGTCATTTACGAAGAATTCGGGTCTTGTGGGTCCCACATTTGCTTATTGGGCCCACAAGCCCATTTAAAATACGTTTCGATTATTGGATCAAATGAGCCCAAAATGGCCCAAAAACAAAGTAAGATATACGGTTTGGAAGCAATTGGGCCTCAAGCCCATTTTTGATTAATAAATGTGGGACGGATGAAAAAGGTTATAGTGAAAAGTTATTCACTTTTTGTTCTACTCGGTCAAAAACTTGGACAGTCAACACCTCTACCCCCAGTCAACCCAATCCCACAACATTCACTCCCTCACGTTTTATCCTACCAACCCCACACGTGTCTCTTTTACTCCTCACCCCACACAACAAATAAAGAAAACGAATTTTTAACTTCACCCACTTTTTGATTCGATAATAACTAAGTCATTCACCCCATTCACTCTTTACCCTCACTGTTTATTCTTTCTCTCTTAAAAATCTAACACAGCCCCCATTTTTTTTACCAATCACCCAAACCCTAATCACCTAAATCAGTTAAATTCACAAGTAATAATTGGGGCTTTTTACATAAAAGTGTGATTCACACGTTTGCCATATAAAACCCCAAGAAAAACGGAAGATCCACCAAGGGTGATGGCCATCTCTCACCTACGTGGCCTATTGCTTTATTTTGATTGGTGGAGACACCACATCTCACCAATTCCTCCAATCATAACACACCAGGCTGGCAATCCATGTGAAGGGTGAGATTCTCAACCGTTGATTTAAAGAAAAAGAGAGAGAAGATTAAAGAACGATCCGGATTGAAGACCTTGGGCACCAAGTTTAGGATTTTCTCTATAAAAACCCATTCATTGTAATTTATTAAGGAGTCCATTTTTTTATTTTTTTTACTGTTTTCTTAGGAGTAGATTAATTTAGATTTAATTTTCAGCAAATTAGATTTAGGATTAATTTTGTATTTCTTTAAATTTCCAGTAATTGTAATCTTGATTTTAATTAATGAAAAGTTTTATTTAAATTATTCTCGTCTCCTTTAATTTCTTGCAAGTTTTATTTAATCTTGAAACCCTGTTTTTGTTACTGTTTATTATTATTATTTTCATTCGATATAAAAAAATAATATAAATAAATAAATAAATAAATAAATATTGTTGCTGTTCATTTGGATGCGTTTGGTTCGAGAACTTTGTGGTCGGAATCGAGATGATGGTGACGATGTTTGGGTAAAACGGTGGTGTTGATTCAGATTGTTAAGACGGCTCAGCGTCGCGTCTTCATCACAACGGTATCGACACAAGGTGCTTTCTCTCCTTTTAATTTTCTTGTTTAAGTTTAGTTTTGATTTAATTGTTAATCTGCTTGTTTCATTGTTTTGATAAGATTTAGGACTGATAGTTAGTACTGTATGGATCTGCTTTAGTTTAATTTAGGTTCGGTTGTTTTATCTGCTTCTTGTTACTGTTATTTTTTTTTATTTGGTATCTGCTTAATTTTGTAGGTTTATTTGATTATTATCTACTTAAGATTTATAAGTAGTTTAAATCTGCTATAAACTATTTTTCTGCTTGCGTTAAGATAGACTTTTGTTTTTGGATAATTAGCCCTTATAGCTTATCTCGTTTTATAGCTTATTTGGTAATTGTTATCTTGATTTATAGCTTATCAGTTTTCTTTTTTGCTTATTTACTGTGTACTGTATTTGCTTTTAAACTCAAACAATTTGGTCTAAGTAGTTATATAATTCCAAAACTTCCAAAATAAAAAGTCATAAAAATAATAATTAGTAAAAAAATAGGTCATAGTGGGTTTCGTCCCCGTGACCTCAAGCTCAACTGTCCTGCGCCCTAACCAACTCATCTAAGTACTTTATTTGTGTTTATTATCCACTTTTTAGTTAATATAGGTTTTTAAGTCTGGCAGTTTTTAAACTTAGTTTAAATTCTAATTTACGTTTTAATTAATTTCAAATTTTAAAAAGTTTATTTCAATTTTCTTTTGATTCAGTTTTTTTAATAAAAAATAAAAAGACAAAAAAATATTTAAATTACTTTTTTTGTAATTTTAAAATTAGTTTCCATTTTATTAATAATAGATTTTAGTTTTAAATTATATTTTTACTTTAATTAGTTTTGTTTTAAAAATAATTGTCATTTAAAAGTCTTTATTTTGGTTAAGTTTTATTAGAAAATATTTTTCATTTAATTAGATTAACGTTTTATTTAAAGTTCAAATTAATTTCCACATTTGTTTTAATAGTTTTTAAATATAGTGTTTTAATAGTTTTCAAAATAGTTAAAAGAGTTTTTATTAGTTTAAAATAGTTTTTATTTAAATTAGCTTTAAATAGTTTTTTTTTTTTTAAATATCGAATGAAAATGATAATAATAAACAGTAACAAAAACAGGGTTTCAAGATTAAATAAAACTTGCAAGAAATTAAAGGAGACGAGAATAATTTAAATAAAACTTTTCATTAACTAAAATCAAGATTACAATTACTGGAAATTTAAAGAAATACAAAATTAATCCTAAATCTAATTTGCTGAAAATTAACTCTAAATTAATCTACTCCTAAGAAAACAGTAAATAAAATAAAAAAATGGACTCCTTAATAAATTACAATGAATGGGTTTTTATAGAGAAAACCCTCAACTTGGTGCCCAAGGTCTTCAATCCGGATCGTTCTTTAATCTTCTCTCTCTTTTTCTTTAAATCAACGGTTGAGAATCTCACCTTTCACATGGATTGCCAGCCTGGTGTGTTATGATTGGAGGAATTGGTGAGATGTGGTGTTTCCACCAATCAAAATAAAGCAATAGGCCACGTAGGTGAGAGATGGCCATCACCCTTGGTGGATCTTCCGTTTTTCTTGGGGTTTTATATGGCAAACGTGTGAATCACACGTTTATGTAAAAAGGCCCAATTATTACTTGTGAATTTAACTGAATTAGGTGATTAGGGTTTGGGTGATTGGTAAAAAAATGGGGGTTGTGTTGGATTTTTGAGAGAGAAAGAATAAACAGTGAGGGTAAAGAGTGAATGGGGTGAATGACTTAGTTATTATCGAATCAAAAAGTGGGTGAAGTTAAAAATTCGTTTTATTTATTTGTTATATGGGGTGAGGAGTAAAAGAGACACGTGTGGGGTTGGTAGGATAAAACGTGAGGGAGTGAATGTTGTGGGATTGGGTTGACTGGGGGTAGAGGTGTTGATTGTCCAAGTTTTTGACCGAGTAGAACAAAAAGTGAATAACTTTTCACTATAACCTTTTTCATCCGTCCCACATTAATTAATAAAAAATGGGCTTGAGGCCCAATTGCTTCCAAACCATATATCTTACTTTGTTTTGGGGCCATTTTGGGCTCATTTGATCCAATAATCGAAACGTCTTTTTAAATAGGCTTGTGGGCCCAATAAGCAAATGTGGGACCCACAAGACCCGAATTCTTCGTAAATGACTAAAACGAGCTCGATTTTGGCTTTCTCGATCTTTTCTTCAATCCCGTGTTGATTTTGACGGTTTCCATGAATTTTGGCACACTTTTGGTCTTTTGACTTTGTCTTCGTCTCTTTTTGGACTTTTCTTCAACATTTGACCGTGAAATCCCGTGTTTTCTCATCTTTTGATCATTTGTACCTATTTTAACACAAAACCACGCGTAATTCTGACTTTAACGATATAAAACACATGATTAGGTCTTGTTTTTCCTTGATTTTAGTGGCAAAAGGATAAGTGTTTACACACTTATTAATGGTCCACGAATCTTGTGCAAAGATCGAATCAATAAGGATATATGAAGAACATTTGCACAATTAAACCAATTGACTAACTAATAACAAAGTTTGTACTTGTGATCATTTGTATATCTTATTAATAATGAATCAAAAAGATTTACAAGACTTGCCCGGTTGTTTCGGAATAACAACCAGGCGATGAATGACAAACTAAACTCCCATGTTCATAGCTAGCTAAGCGTATGTAACAATAGGAGGATGAAACCCTATCCACTAAAGTATTACATGTGTGTTTTATGTGGATGGAATTATTGGCCTATTCTATTACAAAGACCACATATATATATAGTGGGAAAGTGAAGCTTCCAAGAAAAGCTTCACCAAAGTACAAGTAACCACCTTCTACTTTCTTGTCTTCCTTTTTGCACCTTTGACAAAGTGCAAGTCACCCTCTTGAACCTTTGTCTTCATTGCTAATAAGACATGTTCCCACTAATAATTCAGACACTTCTTAATGTCTTCTAAGTTCATTAGGTCTTCGAATAAGTAATAGTCTCTAGGAGTTAGTAAGCTGTTATGTCATCACTTACTA
Organism: Glebionis coronaria; assembly: GCA_025667525.1. NCBI lineage: Eukaryota > Viridiplantae > Streptophyta > Magnoliopsida > Asterales > Asteraceae > Glebionis > Glebionis coronaria. Next base: position 540,486,531 of record CM046878.1, on the reverse strand, counting down.
ACTCCATCATCCTTGGTTTTTTGTATCACTTACTGAAATCCACCTCAGCTAATGACGAGTCTATCTCGTAGACTCCAAAAAACTCAAAAGAATGACACACTAAACTTATAACATAGTAAGTTCAGTGAGTAACACTACTTAGGCTGCTTTACATACAAATCATGTACAAGGGAAAAATCAGCCACTGAATTGATCCAACACATATGCGTCAACATCAAGCCCATTCATTATTTATTATACATATGATAAAAAGAAGTTTCAGTTTAATTGAAATAAAATTCAACGCCAATAACAAAAATTGTCATGAAATAAAACAGATAATAGAATAAAAATACTTACATGGGCACATTAGTGCAAATGAAAACTACATTTTATAAAAAGTCAACTGTTGATATGGAGCAGTTAATGAAAACTTCACAGCAACTTTTAACTTTTGAATATGTTTCATTACTCAAACACTCCATGAGGTGATTAACATAGTATCAAATAACATTAAATGGAATAACATAAAAGGCGTGCAAAGAGGTACTTCTATTATCCGAAAACCATTATCAAGAACCCTTATTAGAACCCGTCATCATAAACCCTCATCAGCAACTCCTCGTCAATATTATCCATCGAAGACCCCACACCAGATTTTCGTCATCAAAAACCTTATCAAAAACCCGTAATCATATAACCCTGTTTAGAAAAGCCCATTAACAACTCTTCATCATCAAATCCTCATCCTCATTGGCAAATACTCTTCAGAAAGTTCCCACCACAAACCCCACTCACCCACCACAAACCCCGCATCAGAAAGATGTCATCTAGAACCCTTATTAGAAGCTTGTCATCATAAAACCCTCATCTGAAACACCAATCCGCAAATCCCCCATGTTAATCGGGACAAATATTATGATTATTTGAATGTTTAGATGAACCCCACATTAGAAACCTCTAATGTCGCCACATAAGGTACTCCCATCATCAGAACTCCAAGTAGAGATGCACCCATCAAAAACGGTAATCAGAAACGGTCATCCGATACACACCATAAATCCATCAACAAACCATTCAAAACAAAAACCCTTAATCAGACCCTCCAGTAAAAATAGGTCATTAGAAAACTGACACAACCCCCCACCATTAGTAACATAATATCATAACACTCCATAAACACTTGCTCATCAAAAACCTTCATCACAAAATGTAACACCAACAAACCATCATTAAACACATTTATGAATAACCCCATCATCAGAAACATAATAGCAGCAACCCCCGCTTCCTTCAACAACACCTACGAAGAAGCAACATAAAAAAGGTAACATCAGCAACAACCCCTCATCAGAAACATTCATTAGCAACAATTCATAAAAAATGGTGTCGAAAATGAAAACTATGAATAAGAAAATTTTCATTATAAATTATTACCTTAAATGGGTAACTTCATAGCTAATGCGAGGACTCTTTTAGCTTCTTCATAATTTTTGCAAACAGTAAATTCTGATGATGCTTCTTCATATAGCCTTGAAGAGTCTGGAACAATCAGTCTCAAACTCATGATCATAGCGATCCCACCAATCCTCTGCTAATTCAGCCACTAATTGTGCATCAATAAGTATTATATACAACAACCATCAGTATATTATTATATAATTAACCAATGTATATATAAAAAAACAAAGTTTGCTATTTGTGTGATACCTTTTCCGGATCACGCGGTGCAATCCAGATGTTGGTAGCAATGTCAACATCCTCAGGTGCAGAACCGGTCGATATAGCAGAAATGCATTTCATCATTTAAACATGCCATTCTAATATGTATGTATTTTTCATAGATGCCATATTAAGCCTGAAAGTAAAACTCAGAACCAAATCAGTTCACTTGATAAGGACAAAAAAATTTAATACACTGTAAAAACTATAGATTAAAGAAAATGCAACATATAGGTGCCACTTTGTTTGGTTTCAGACCGAGGCACAATTTATTTAAGGACACTGCACTGTTGCAACACATAATTATTAATATTAGATAAAATAACATGTTGCGTATCACGTAAGATCCAAAGTCATAACATGAAAGGTCATGTGAGGCTTTCAAACCTGCACATTGTGACTTTTTATGTCTTAAAACTCTTCTATATTTACTTATTTATTAAAAAGGTCATTGCAAGGGAGTCATTGCATTGTGACTCTGACCCTGACCCGTGACTTCTCTAACAGAAAGTAACACATATAGCTGCTTAATTGTGCTTATATATATATATATATATATATATATATATATATATATATATATATATATATATATATATATATATATATATATATATATATATATATATATATATATATATATATATATATATATATATATATATATATATATATATATATATATATATATATATATATATATATATATATATATATATATATATCTTTGCAAACAAAATGAATGATAGCACGCAAAACAATTTACACGCTATATCGTTGCATTTTTTACCTCCAGAATAACTTAAATGCATGTGTATGAAAAACAACAAAAAAAACTAATAAACAACCAAATAAGCATACTTTTAACTTTGTGTTTATTTTCTAAGATGCACAAAAATAAGCCGAAACAAAAATAAGCTCACAAGCCACATATAAGCTTAAAATAAACACCCCCTAAGTATAAGTAGGGTGTATATATGTGTATCTAAAATTAAAGTCGAAACAGACAAACTCAATATTATTATAGAGTTTTACTCAACCAATCAAAGCAGAGACATGCTTACTTTAGAAACGGATCGAAACAAACAAAACATCAAAATAGTTTTACTAACAAGATTTAAATCCACATAAGTGAGAAATTTTTTATAAATTCATATCTATGTACTTATAAAGAGAACTCACTCGTACATTTGAAACAATCGATATAGCTTGAACTATTTCATTCTGGTGTTCCTAAAAAAAGAGCGTGAACGGAATCAAGATCAACTGGTCCTAAACGAATGTTTTAAAACCGAACGTGTTTTTTTTTTAATTGGCATACTTGACATTGTATTTATTGTAGAAGAAAATTGTAGGAGAAACAATTTATATACCTGAAGTATCACAGAAACATTTCATCGAACATCTTGACCTCTTTTAGCTGGTTACAAATATTTGATCTTCAAATTCCATCACGAACATGTATCATAGAAAAAATGAGGCCATTCTTTAGATCTATTCACTCATATTCATAATGAATGGACAATTTAATAAATAACAAACTAACGCATCAAATTAAACAACAAAATTAATACTTAAAAATGTTTAGATACGGTGATTGCATTTAACCTGCAAAATAAAATAAAAAAAATTTTTAATTGAATTTAGTAAAAGCCAAATCTATTATAAATTGAATCAGAAGAGAACATTAAAAGATACGTAAAAGTAAAGCCCTATTAATCTACTAACTGTAAACTGATAAAGAAGAGACCATGGATAGGATGAATCGGTTTCACCAAAAAAAACAATGGCATTGATCGAATCAGGTTTATGAGTTTAACTGGATTGGAGAAATCATTAAATAATTTTTCTTGATAGGTGAATGGTGAATCAAACATATCGAATGTTATCAAATGATTGTGCTTAGGATGCGAACCATAAAGGTTCACATTATCCTTTAAAGTGCTTAGATCATTGATGTATATCCTGTAACGAACATCCATTTGTTTAATGCCAGGAACACAAAGAATAGAGATTAAGAAGAGAGTTTTTTCATCTAAACGCTTGCAATATTTTTTCATAGAATGGAGATCAAGAAAACAGATTTGTAATGTGTGTAGTGTTTGTGTGATCATCAGGATGCAGAATACTGTGCAACGATTGAGCATATGCAGTTGTATTTAAATAGGACAACTGATTTTAGGGTTACCTATATAATATTGGAGAGGAGCGTCCCAATTGATTAGACGCGTTTTGTGTTATAAAGCCCATTAAAATAATTCCTAAAATATAGTAAACGTTTTAATCGTATGATTTTTCAAAATTTGAATTTGTTGTTAAGCTCCCCATCTGGTTTTTACCAAAATGTGAGTTATTTATGGGATTGGTTATGCAGCCCATCTGTTCCTAAATAATTTTTAAGTGCTTTTTGAAATGTTATGGGCTTAAAACTGCTTCTTTGAACCAAATTTTATGGGCTTTCAATGTTGGTATGCAGCCCATCCGGGTTTATGTCAAAAAAGTTGTTAAAATATGAAATGTTTTTATGACAATTTTAATGCTCAAGCATACATTGGTTGTACTTAGGGGTTATTTTAGAAAATGTTTTTAATTTTTCAAGCTTAAGGTGGTAGTACATTATTTTGATTTATTAGGATATATAGATATAGATAGAATTTGGAAGGAAAAATGAAAATAACAAATATATAGCTAAGGTAAAGTGGCATATCAGTAATATAGATGGCAGTGCAGGAACTAACCGTATATTCGGCTCTGAAATACCATTGCCCTCTAAAATAATTTTGATCAGCAATGTTGATCCTGCTATAATTTATACTCGATACGCAGATTGAAGTACTTTTATAACACAACATTGGGTACCTTTCGTTTTTTTGGGTTTCTGAGTAGAAACAGTTATTAAAGGGAGCAATATTTTGATGATCAAGTAAACGCATAATTTGAAGTTCTCTGTTCTTGTACCGCTTGTACTGCAACACCTTTTTTTGCGCGGTTAATCTAAATATCTCCGGCTTATCTAATTATTTCAAAGCATTTTTTAGTAACCATAGGATAAAAGATTCCAGGAGTACATTATCTTTAATCAGCTTATAAGTACGAACTTAAAACCTAAAGAAAAAAGAAATCCCAAACACACCATCAGAAAGCAAGAATATGATGTTTGACATGAGCGTATTACCATGTCCTCTATAATCAAAAATTGTTTTCACTGTGATACATCATAAAAAATAGACTCAAACTCGTCGAAGTTCAACTTAATAAAATCCTTAACAAAGATAAAATTTACTAACAATTTTCAAGCAAACAACCAAACCAAAGCAAGAAAAGATGGGAAACTGATTTAGTGTCGAGAGTTGAGAGTCGATTCATTCATAAATAACAAACGGCATAAATTTCTTAGTGGGCGTTATATCAACAACCGGATATCCAAATTGCTCCTATTTTGTAATCCTCTTGGGAGAAATGTCTGTGAATTGAATTGAAAATAAATAAAATAGCTATATTATGAGATATATATCGAAAATCTAATGTGAACACTTACCAATCAGATGATGTATAAGAGGATTTGTGTGTGTGTTTATGAATCGGTCAAACTCGGTATTAGGATACAATAAATCTGTGAAATGAAGAACAATTTAGTTTCATATACATTTCATCAAACAGGTTGTGGCACACAATTAGAGGGTGTTTGTTTTAGCTTATATAGCGGGCTTATAAGCTTATTAGCTTATATAAGCTAACCAAGTGTTTGGTTAAGCTTATATAAATGGGTTTATAAGTTTATATAAGGAGGTTTTGGTAAGGAAAAAATTTGTGGTTTATGTAACAAGATTATACCAACACACAGTGGCGGACTCAGAATATTCGACAGTGGGGGGCAATTTTTTTTTTTTTTGACAATAACAAAGCTAAAAAAATTAAAATTCGAATAAAAAAATCAAGTATTTCAACTTAAAAATGCAAAAAATTTAGGTTTTAGAGTGTTAAATGTCGGAATTCAATGTGTGAGTGGGGGGCAATTTGCGTTTTTAGTGGGGGCATTAAAAAAAACTGTCAAAATTAAAGAAAAACTACACTGTAATCTCGTCTTTTTAGTCGAGCTATGGGCGGCGTCGCCACTCCATAGCTAACATATGCGTCCGCCCCTGCCAACACACAACAACCACACCAAAATGAACCATCACTCTTTTCACCAAAGGGACATGAAACGGATCATGAACCTGCTTCGATAAACTTGGATGATTACAAACCAACTCCGGTAAACAAACTTTAGTGCGAGTATGAACTTGTTCAAAGGAAGGTTATGAAGCATTGGCAACTGCTACTTCATTGGTATAATCAGATTTTTCTAAGACAATGGTTGCATACTTTAATCAAATGAAAAATAAAATAAAATAAGGAAAATGAATAATGTGAAAATAAGAGGTAGATAAGGAATGAGTTGGAAACCACCCTTCTACCCATGCTATGGTTCTAAACACCTTTTCATTCATATATATGGTGTCTTTCATTAAATCAACTATATCCTAATGAGATTAAGACATAGCACAATGTAGTAACATTAACTGAAGTATACTCTTCAGTATCATTCGTAAAATTAAGTGAAGCAAAACAAACATTGGAACACTCATAGTAGAAACACGAACAGAAACATACCAGAAGTGCAAATTCTTATAACACTGAAATAAACAGGAAATACATAGAAGTAAAAACTAACATAACATACATGACCCTGAAAATAGGAAGTTAAAAATCTCATGAAACTGATAAGAGATAACAAGAAATACAACATATGATTTAGAACCCGTTCCCTTGATTGCCAGGCGACAATCCAGGCAGCAAGCAATTCTGCTGTTGCTGCTGTAACTTACAGCAGAGCAGCAGCAGCAGAATGGCTTGCCGCCTAGATTGTTACCTGAATATATTAAATCATATGTTGATTTCTTATTATCAAAGAGCATGTAAGCCAAGCAGATGGCCTTGATGAAACTGTTCCAGCAGTATTGCTGCATCTGAAGCAGAGTAAACCCACCACCATTTAACTGGATAACCTCCTATCAGATCGCTAAAACTATATAGACCTGAGTTACCGGCTTCAAAATAAAGAAAAGAGATATTTGTTATCTTCAAAAACACTAAATCCAAACAACTAGTTAAGACTTATGAAAGATATAAAACTAGAAAACAGCGCAGATGATGATTACCTATTGTGGACAAACTGGAGCAGCAAAAGTCTGATTGATATCTTCAAAATTCCCAAACTGATGTGCCTCATTAGGTAGTAGCTTAAACTGCAAAATAAGAACAGGTGTTAATTGTAATAATTTTTTTTGTTATCTTATAAACATTAGATCTAGTTAGATTTATAAAGAAACGCATAAATTACTTCTTGCATAAAACATCAATGCACGTCTTTTAATCAACCCTAAAGTTATAAGATTAAGCATATATGCATACATGCTATTTGACCAAATCAAAACGATAAAGGAATTTATACAACAATTGAAGACACAAATAACAAAAAGGAACTTATAAATCATAAGCCGAAAACGAATAACACTACAGATCGAAAAATATATGTACCTCTTCATTCAAACCATGCTCTGGATAACCTCTCCATAGAGCACTACCTCATCAGAAACCTGCTTCCAGTGTAGAATAAGAACAACAGACTCGTGAATCATAAGCCGAAAACGAAATAAGCCATAAGTCGGCTATATAAGCTACATCTAGATGGAATCAAAACCATAAAGGCATTTATACAACAAGAAGACACAAACAGCAAAAAGGAATTTACCGTTTATGAAGATAATCTAAACTCGAGAAAATTCCTTCAAGGGTACGCCATGCCACACGCCACACACGGCCAAAATCCATAGCGGCAGGTTTGTGATTTGGATGTTTGTCTTTCAGAAATAAAGAGTTTTGTTAGTGGTGGCGGCATAGTGGTTAGTTAGGCTGTGAGAAAAGTGAGTATTATATACACTCGAAAATTAGGGTTAGAAGAAAACAATGTGGTTGGGCCATGTAAAGACACAGCAATCTAAAAGGCCAATTTTTTTATTTTTTTTGTGATAATATGTTTGTGTGGGCTGAATGTGTAGTGTCATACAAACAATAACTATTGGGCTGAATTGATATTTTGGATTGCATTTCCAATTCGGCTGAAGTTCTGAGTTCATTGAATCTTTGCTACCGGGCTGTTTGACGAGAAACCGAGAAGACGGAGTGTTAGCCGTACCACGTATCTATATTCTATATACCCTATAAATAAAGGGTGTATCATGATTGTTGAAAATTGAAAAAGTTGAAAAAATTCAACAATTGGATATATATGGAAATAGTGAAAACAATTAAAGCAATTGATTAAAAAAAGCTGGAACATTAAAACTACCATTCATTTCATTTACTTTTATATTTTCTCTCACCCTAAAAAAACACACATCTCTATTTCATGATCCTCCACGAATGTAAACCCATCACCACCGAGCTTCGCCACCACATTAACACTTTCATCACCGAACATCACGACACCACTAAAACCTCCATATGAGGGTATGTTTTTTTGATGTTTTGATGTTTATTTTGAGTTTTTTTTTAAATACAAGTATAGATATTAAACAAGTTTTTTTTAAATTGAATTATGTAGATCTTAATATTTGTCATATTCTATTTTAGCCACCGTCTGCTCCCACATATTGTCAGCGCCGGTTACTGCTCATGAGGTTGCTGTTAGAAAACCTGCCATCATCTAATTTCAAGTTTTGAAGGTATCTATTTTAGAATGTATACATATTACAGATCTGAATTTCTATTGCATTTTTTACAATATTTTTAAGGTTTAGAATATTTACATATTACAGATCTGAATCTATATTGTCGGCACAACCTGGTAATTTCACTTGTATATGTATCTTCTTTCAATGAGGTTGTTAATTTTTGTTATAGCAACAGGCAATGACATCGTATCTCCTCGCCACCGGTTACAGGGGGTTTCTTTCTCATAGTAGATTAAATGTAAGTTATAAATTTTGGAAATTAAAACTATAATGCTTGAAAAGTTTTGAGTTTGGTCAAAACTTTTCTGTTTTAAAAGTTTTCGGTAAACTCAAAATTTAAAATTTGAACACCAGAATTTAGAAATTATTTCAAATTTTGAATTATGGAAAGTATTGAAGGGTGGTATTTAAAATGGCTTAATTATAGATATAATTAATTGTATAAATGTTGAATATCTATATTTACTTATATTATTGTTAAAAGTAATTTTGGAACTGCTGAAATGGCTGGGAAAGGGGTTGCTGCAGGAACACCGCTGATGATATTTCATTGATATATGAATACTGATATTTACATTGATATGATTTAGAATCTGATATCCTTCCTCCTGTTAATGAAATATGTTTATATGATGGTTATTTTTGTGTACTATAGTGTTTTGCTGTTGTTATTATGAGGTTAAAAGATCCAAAAATGACAGCCTTGATTTATATCTACCATATGATAATCGTTTTAAAATCTGCCATATGATAATCTGAATATCAACATTATAGGAAATATTTTAGCCTTGAACTTGATTTGTCTGTACTATGCAAGCCACTTCATAAATCAAATGTGAAATCTTTATATGGTATCTCTTTTTTTCAGGTGTGCACCGGTGCTAAGAGTGAACAGTCATCCAAACTGGTGGCAAGAAAGGTACATTAATATTACGAAAAAAATCATTTGTTAGTAAAATGCATATCTTTAGAAACACCCTCTTATAAAACAAGAACATAATATTACATTCTTACATAACAGTAAATTTTTTAAATTTGCTCTGTATTTTCTGGCTATTGCACAAGTTGGACTGATGCGAAGATCATCTATAATAAATATTGACTTTGTCGCTTCAGATTTTAGGTATGTGGTATCATAATATGGGTCAGGATGGGTTGACCCGTGAACACTTTTTTCTCCATTTCTTAAATATTTGTGGTGTCGAAGTGTTCATTACAATAGTAGTAGTTTTACATTTTTACTTTAGCAAAAATTTAGGTTGACCCACTTGAGACAAGAACAAAATTCGAATTGTCCCATTCATGAATATATGGATCAAAATTGGCCACCAATACTCTTGAGCATGATTTTTTAATCTGTCATTTTATGAATGTTTAATTTTGCAGGCACTTATCCATGCCATGGTTTAAACAGGCATTATTACTCAATAGCCATCAATTACAAAACGAACGAGCTTGAGGAGAATATGTTATTTAACCTTCAAAAAAAGAAATGGACTGATGAACATACCCTCTGAACGATTTGATACTCATTCCAAAACCAATGGCGTGATTGTCTATGTATGAATTTATCCATTTTCTGTACAATCTAAATGATTTTTTAGTATCGTGTGGGATATATAGCTTGTTTATATATTATCTATTGCAGCTAGAAACTATCATAAGTGGAAGATTTTATCCAAACTATTGATCTTGATCACTAGGATAGCGTTGACTTCGTCCCACTTGATGTTACCAAGACATGTCCTGAGGACATCGTGCCGCTGCAGCCTGTTGGTCGTATTGTCTTGAACAAGAACAATTGATAACTTCTTTGCACAGAATGAACAACTTGCATTCTGCCCTGGTATCATTGTCCCTGGAATTTAGTATTCAGATGACAAGCTACTTCAAAGTCGTTTTCTCATACTCCGACACACAGTGGTATCGTCTTGGACTAAATTACCAGCAGCTACCTGCCAATTCACCTAAGAATGCTCATCACAACAATCACCATGAAGGATTCATGAATATGATGCACAAGATGAGGAGGTATACTTCAATAAATGTATCCTCTTTCTTGGAAATAAAGTTCCTTGTTTGTTATAAGTACTATACTTATATATACCTTGAGTTTGTCTTGCTAATTGTGTCATCTTGTTTTCCCCTCCAGATCAATTACTTCTCTTCAAGACACGATCCTTGTCGTCAAGTTGAGAAATACACTATTCCTCCTGTTAATTTGTCTGGAAAGTGTGATAGGGTGAGTTTACTTTTTTATATATAGGATTGTGGCATATGTAGTCATTATTTATAAGAAGTTAATGTGATCAGTAATTGAATTATAGTACCACCATTCAATGAGCTGTACATTTTGAATTACATAATAGACCAAGTTGGTTATTGATGGTGACTTCACTATAATTCCGGTTTACATATCCTGCTAGCATAGAATAGCACGTCTTATCATATAGCATTAGAAAACCATGATACTCATTTATGAGTTGTTTTGAGGAAGATTTGCTCTTAAATATCTTTATTCACTCTAAACTTATAAGCTGACTGTGTTTCTTTTCTGTAATGCAGTGCATGATTGAGAAACACAACAAATTTAAGCAGCCTGGAGACAAATACGGATCCTTCTCTCGAGACATGTATTTGTGTTGCGTTGTTTCTTTATATTTTCGTTAACATGCTCTCAAATTTCATGGATCTGCTATTCCATTTTCTTCTTTATTGTTTCAGACAAAAACGTTTCATCACAAGAATCGTTGGTGCTAGACAAGAACGTTTCATCACAAGAAGCGTTGGTGTTATATCTACCCACTTGTCACCCATGAAATCCGCACACTTTGGATTTCATATTGGCCCCAAGTTCGACTTCCTTTTCTTGCATAAACACTGCAAAGGTGTTTGATTCCAATATCATGCGTATATACACAATTACAGAATTGGTACATATATTAAGCTCATCTTCTTTAATGTTGAACAAGCATAAAACCAATCACCATGTGAAACAAAACACAGAAGAGATCAAATATAAAACCATGTTCACTTATATTGTTTGCACTTTGTAATTTCTTATTGACACTTTGTTCACTTTTACATCACTTGCCAATTTATCGTTCACTTTCACATCACTTGCCAGTTGATCGTTAATTTAGTGAGCACCTCATCTGAATTTGAAGCTGCAATGAAGAGTGGAGATCAATCCTCATTGAAGCTTCTATGTGACCCAAAATGTCAAGAATCTGAGTATATATCTATTAGAAATAACAAGTTTAATTAGGTCTGAAGAAGACGGAGAAACTTAGGGATTCTTGAAGGTTATGTTTGAAGAGGGAACAACACCTATTAAGCCACCTTGGTTTCACTATACCTGCAAAAGAAATTGAACCAATAGATCTTTCTCAAGATATTAGTTCTCTCAATCTTACAGAGAGTGAAGCTAAAGACGTATTTCTTGGGGGAGCCAAATGTCTCCTACTGACATATAAAATAGAAATGATACGTGTAGACATAAATTAATGATAAACGTTTCTATACATGACCTTTTCATTATATAGCAGTATAAGTTATAACTTTTTTTGCAACGATATTCTATTTACATGCAATTGGTTGGAATAATGGTCAAGGTGATAATATTTAACTGGGTCAACTAAAAATTTATTTGGTCGGAAATTTAATTTTGACTTATGGTATTATTTGAGGATGTTTTAATGAACTTTGGGTATTTTAAATACAATGCTTAAATCTTTTATCATTATAACCGGAACCCACTGATTACCACAATATCGCATATCTTTAATTATATGTCGCTAGGTAATTCCGCAGCTATGCGCGGGTAATCGTCTAGTGTTGAAAAATTGTGAACCGAAACACTGGTTGAATTTTGTATTTTTAAATTTTCTTTGAATATTTTGTCTCCAAATATCCATTCAAGTTAAAGGTTAAAGTTCGAAGACGATGAGATATATAAGACGGGTAATGTGAGAGTATAAAAAAACTACCTAACTCTTTTAGTAGAATGATTATTGGAAATAAAAACATACCAAACAAAATTTTGGAACATGTTGTTAAAGACGAGTTCTTAGGAAAGATTGATCGACTAAAATCACAAGTTCCAAAACTATCAGAGAAACTTTATATATCATAAGAGAAGAAACATTAAACAACATAGTTGAAGAAGAAAACTGAATTTTTTGTCTTAAAATGAATCTCTTAAAAAAGTTTCTTCTTTGGTGCAAAAATAGTATGATAATCTGACGGCCTCACATGATGTTTTGAAACAAAGACTTAAAACAAATTTGACAGCCTCAAATAATATTTTGAAACAAAGACTTAGCCGTTTGGTTAACAATGGTGGAATCAAACTAATAAAATCATACCGTCATTTGATTGTTTGCTTGATTGTGGGTCCCAATTTTTGGTATGAAAAGTTAGAAAGATTCCCATAGATCGATAGGAAGCATCAATGAACGGTATCACTTGGTTTCATGATATTTTTGATTTTTTTGTCCTCATAATCAATAATGCTATTTTTTAAATATTTCTTTTTCTCAACTTGAGCCTCAAATTCAATAAATAATTTTGCACCTTTTTTTAAATAAATAATTTTGCAAATTCAATAAATAATATTGTTGGAAATACATTTTACGTATTAAGAAGGATCGGTCACTCCAACGATAGTCCATGTAATAGCTCGTAGTTTAGTTAACTTTCGTTATTTATTTAACAAACAAGTTCAAGCCTAGCCTACAACTTGTGTAGGCCGGCCCAAACGTGTAAACCCAAGCCCATTACAAGGCTTGGGTATAAAAACCCTCTCCTTTGATGGAGAGGGTGTGGTTTCATTATTTTACACATAGTTCTTTCTTAGTTTCTCTCTCTAAAGTGTGAAATCCACCATCTTTCTATCTCTTTCTCTCTCTAAAAAACATAAGCATAGATTTACAAATCTACAAATGGTATCAGAGCTTGGGATGAAATATAGGTTTGTTTTTGTGTTCTAAACATTTCGTAGATTGTTGGTATCAGAGCCGGATCCATTTTAGCATTTCTACAAATTTTGCAACTTCTATGTGTTATTTTCTGTTAGTGTAAACTTGTGTTCGTTTTCTTTCTAGTGGTAACCATTAATTTTTGGAATAAATTTTATTGGTATATTTTCTTATAAAAATGTTATTATTTTTTTGCAAGATTTTGATAAAAAAATATAACATATGTAGATTAGAGTAGGCTTATGAATTTCGATTAAGGTAAAATATGATACCCATGATAGTTAAACAAACATCATTTTTATAGTGATACGAATATGTATACCTATTTACATTTTACCCACCAATTAAACTCATACCCATTATGATTTCGAACAACAAACCAAACGGCTCCTTAAAACAAAGTTTGTTGTTCTAAAATATGATAATTATCTTAACAAAATGTTTGGCGAGATTGAAGAAACTATTCATTCAAATTTTTTAGAGATTTTCTACTTGTATAATTTTTAAAACACATAATTTGGTACTTGTAACCACTGTTTTGAAACCTGGTTCGACCGGTTCCAGCCATAAAAACAGGTCAAAACTAATCGATTTTCAAAATGACTGAACCCAGTTCAATCTGTCGGTTTTTTAAAACCCGGTTCGACTCATGTTGACTATACCCGTCGGGTTCTTTTTTAAATTTGTCTTTTGAAGGGTTGAAAGAATAAATAATTTACCTATTTTTTCTTATACTCTTTTCTTATACTATTTTCTTATCTTCCTACCTACTTTATCTTTATTTCCTAATTTGTTTCCCCTTTACATGATAACTTAGCATCATCAACCACCAAATTTGAGTCAATCAAACCCATAACCATCAGATTGAAGTGAAATAGTCGAAGTAAATAACATAAACAGAAAGCCCAACATAAGTGATTGATGACGTATAGTCCCCAGCCGGGTCTTGGGCCCAGCCCACAGGTACTACCCGCACCCAATCCAGCACGTATGGGTTGGATCAGTGTTTCTTTGGGCTTATGGGTTTTGTACGATAGTGGTCGCACGCGGTACCATACGGGTCATGTCCATGTCGCACGCAACAAGGGTTAGACAGAATCACAATCTAAATAGGATTGTGATTCACCTAAAGAAGGAGGATATTCATTGTCCTTAATTATAAGATAAGGATGAGCACCTACATGGTAATTATCTCTTGCTTAGGGCTTAAGATTCGGAAAGGCCCAATAGGGATTCTGCCGTCTATATAAGGAACCCCCAAGGGTTCCACAAAAAGTACCATCTAAACCATAACCACAGCTCTTATCGATTAATAACCCTAAAACCGATTACTTACTCTCAACCGGAGTCTAATCATGGGAAACATGTTGCCGCCATCCGTGGGACCCTACTAAACTCTACCAATGGCGAAGGGAAACCCTAATCAAGGGAACTTGAGGAACGCCAATAAAAGGCCGTCAATTGAGATACCTGCTACCTCCACTTAGCCACTTACGGGGTTGGCAGGAGGAGCGACCAATCGTAACACGGTGAAACAATCCCCACGTGGAGTAGGCACACAATTCACCACCCTAGCACCAACCATAGACATGGACAACACGGATCCAGGGTTGGCGCCCGTTCCTCCTAATAGGGAGACGCAGAGACCTCCTGTCACCGAGACAAAGGCCAACATGACTACCCCGGTCAATGATGGAAGTATTGATAGGTGTGAAAACATCCATCCTTTTACCACTTATTTCTTGCTAAAACAAGACCAAAACGCGTATTTAATGTCATTTGTTTAGAATTATGTGTGGTTTGTGTGTTTGTTGTGTTTTCAGAGCCAACCGGATAAATATTGAAGAAAACATGGGATTGCACGGGTTTTATCGAAGAAAAAGACTCGAGACGAAGTCTATTGTCCAAGAGATGCAAAAGATTTGAAGTCAATGGGCCTATTTGAAGATGTATCGAAGAAAAGGACCAAAGATGGAAGATTTACATATGTCGAAGAACTCAAGTCTATTAAACGAAGAAATTAAAAGACGAGTTGAATTTATTCATCGACAAATCCCGAATCTGAGTCAAAAACGTCAACTTTACTGAAAAGACGAGAAGACGAAAAGAGAGAAGGAAAGCCCACTCACCAAACACCCACAAGGACTATATATAGGGATCTCCTCACAACTTTGGAAGGCAGCTTTTATTTTTCTTCTTTCTTTCTTTTTGTTTCGTAGGGAAGAAGCCAACACCACTAAGGTGTTGGTGATTTTTATTGTTTTTAAATCCTTCACAAATTTGTAAGTTTTAATCTTCCATTTAGTTTGTTTAACATTAAGCTTTCAATACCATCTTTCCTTTAATCTTGTTCATCTCTCTCTTTTGATTTAAAGTTTTCAAGGTTTTTATTTGGTTGATCTGATCTTCAAAAGTTAGTGGATTTGTGTTTTTATTGTTGGGATTTGTTGTTTATGGTTAGTAGATGATTAGTGTTTAGCTTGGTTTAAATCTTTTAGTTTATTTTGGTTGATTTGATAAAAATCGTCTTTACTGTTTATGCTCTGTTCTTCATCTTCAAAACCAAACCCAAATTCCGAATCAAGTATTTTCCCCATTTTATTTCGGATCAACATAGATATTCCGAATCAACCGTTTCTCATTATTTATTCCGGATCGACTGGATATTCCGGATCAACAGGATATTCCGGATAAGTAATTTTCTTCAAAACATTCCGAATCAGCCCCATTATTCCGGATCACATAATTATTCCGGATAGCACTAACAGTCCGGATCAATCTTCATTATTCCGCACCACCTTACATTCCGAATCACCTTACATTCCGAATCAAGCAATTCCTTTCATTTATTCCGGATCAACGACATTATTCCGGATCACCTAACATTCCGGATCAACGACTTTTCTTTCTTTATTCCGAATCAAGGTTTTAGGTTTATGTATTCCGAATGAAGCAATTCTTCCGAATGAGCAGTTTTTGTCATTTTATTCCGGATCAAGGAATATTCCGGATGAGGGTTTTTGTCTGATATATTCCGAATAAAGGCTGCATTCCGAATCAAGCATTTTTTTAGCAAGGGTATTTACAGTTACTGTTTCATTTTAATTTTAATTCAAGTTTTATTTTTATTAATTAATTGCTTTTAGTTTACTTTTATTTACTTCACGCATTTACCTTTTTAGTAGAATAGAAAACCAAATCCGCTTTTTAGTAACCAAGAACAACTATTTCACTTTGAACCGTGATCGATTCGAGAAGATACCGAGATTAAAATTGAACCCATGCAAAAACCTTGTGTCAAATGGCGCCGCTGCCGGCTCTTCTCGTAAGGATTAACAGTTTTTTGTGAGAAATTGGATTTTGGGATCCGTTCACCGTGAACGTTACTTTTTTCATCAAAAATTTTTCAAAAATCCTAAAAGATATAAAATTTTCAAAAATAAATAAATAAATAGAAAAAACATAAAAAACCAAAAATATTGCTTGCTTTGTTAGTTCTTTTGCAGGTGTATGCGCACTCGATCAACGTCTTATCAAGAGCCCGAGACTCTCGATAACTTAGACATGGCCGATGTACACAACAACAATAACAATCCACCTCAAAACAACATGAATAATAACAACAATGAACCTCTACCGGACAATCGCCCTATGATTGAACTTTTGCAAGCACATGTGGAGGGCAACAACGATCCAATTGTCATACCCGCGATTGCAGCCAACAACTTTGAGCTCAAATCCGGCTTTATTCAAATGGTCTATGCTCAACCATTCTTGGGGCGTACCATTGATGATCCTCATGACCACATCAAAAGGTTCTTGCAACTTACAAATACGGTCAAATTCAATGGTGTTCCACAAGAGGTAATCCGTTTACAACTTTTTCCTTTCTCCTTAGAGGGACAAGCCCGACATTGGCTTGCAAAGGAACCGCCACAAAGTATTCTGACGTGGACGGACTTAGAGACCAAATTCATAAACTACTTTTTCCCACCCTCTCGTACTACCGCTTTACGGAATGAAATTATTAATTTTGAAAAAAAGTACGATGAGAGCTTTAGTGAATCTTGGGACCGTTTTAAAGACCTTTTAAGAAAGTGCCCACAACATGGCTTTACCAAAGTGCACCAAATTAATACCTTTTATAATGGTTTAAGCATGAATGACCAAGATTCACTAAATAGTGCCTCGGGGGGTAATATTTTGGTTAAGAGTTATAATGCCGCTTGGGATATTATTGAGAATAAGTCTAGAGTGCAAACCAAGAGTGTTCGGACCAATGCCGCTAGTGCTAGTACTAGTGACAACGACAAGAGACTTGACAAATTACGTCGCTTCTTGAATCGCTTGTTGCCCAAACCGCTATCAACACCAAAAGCATCAACGCTCAAAACGCTCAAGTCAATGCTGTAAGCCAACCATGTGAAATATGCGGTGGTCCTCACTCTTACACCACTTGTACCTCCACCCAAGACTATCCTTCTGAGAATGTTAACGCAACATACGATACCTATCCTCCGGCCGGTTATCAAGCTCGTCCTCAAGGTGACCGCAACTTGCTTAGCTACCGCTCAAACAACTTTCTTTCCCCGCCCGGTTTTCCTCCCCCAATCAAAACCAACAACAAAACCTTAACCGAACCAACCAAAACCAACCTCGAGCACCATACCAACCACCTCAAAGACAACCATATCCACCTCAAAATCCTACTCAAGTTTACCAACCCGCTCCTTACCAACCACCTGCTTATCAAGCACCTCCTCCTACTCAACCCACCGTTTTCAACCACGAGGTCGAAACGTACATGCGGACGAATGATGTGTTGGTGAAGAATCTGCAGACCCAGATTATCAATTTGAAGGGTGACATGGTGAAACAAGGGAACGATCTTAGAGACGATATGCAAAATTCTTTGAGTAGTCAAACGAATGACCTAAGGGACATGATGGCTGGTTTCTTCCAAGGTAATCAAAGCTCTTCTTCGGGTACTCTTCCGAGTAACATCGTTGCTAATCCAAGAGGGGAGATGAAAGCAATCACCACTTGCAGTGGCAAAGGTACCAAGGAACCCGAGCTTCCTATACCTCCACCGGTGATTGTAACTAAGGAAAACGAGTCACTTACTCATATTCCTCATCTTGCTACTTCCCCAATTCATCCACCTCTTACTTCTACCCTTCCTCCACCCAACGATGAGAGTGATCCTACTATTCCAAAGCCTTTTTCTTCTTCCGATATACCTTATCCCTCAAGGTTGAGGAAAGAGAAGCTCAAAAGCAAAGACGATATTCAAGTTTCGAACTTTCTCAAAATGTTTTAACAATTGAATTTCAACATCTCCTTCGCTGAGGCTCTCGCTCACATGCCTAAATATGTGAAAATGTTCAAATTTCTTCTTAGCGACAAGGAGAAGCTTCTTGATATTGCTAATACCCAACTTAACGAGAATTGCTCTGCAGTGCTCTTAAGGAAATTGCCAACCAAACTTGGTGATCCGGGTCGCTTCTTAATCCCTTGCAACTTCCCGAGAGTAGAGAATTGCATGGCCCTAGCCGATCTAGGTGCTAGTATCAATTTAATACCCTTAAGCGTTTGGAAGCAATTATCTATCCCTGAGCTAGTCCCCACCAAAATGACTTTGGAATTAGCTAACCGTACGGTTGCTTATCAAGTGGGGATAGCCGAAGACGTTTTTGTAGGAGTCGACAAATTCACTTTTCCCGCCGATTTCATCGTGGTCGACTACGAGATGGACCCTCGTGTTCCATTAATCGTTGGATGTCCATTCTTGAGGACCGGTCGCACTCTCATCGATGTTGAAGCGGGTGAGCTTATCATGAGAGTTGGTGACGATCAAATTGTCTTCAACATGGGTAAGATTTCTAAACAGCCTTATTCATACGAGAGTGTTAATTGTATCAACGTTCTTGATGAGGCTTGTGAAGAACACTTTAAAGATGCTTGTAAAAGTATTCCTACCTCTCATCCCAATGTTGAGACCGTTGCCTCTATTGATTCATCACTTACTCTATTTGGAGAAAGTGATTTCCTTTGGAAAGATTTTGAAGCAACCATGGGAGATGTAAACTTAGAATATGACGATTCTCCCACCGATTGGGATGAAGACATTCGTCTCATTGAGAAACTTCTCAAAGAGGACCATATTTCTCCACCATCTCCTAAGACTATTGTTATCGATGAACCGACTTTGAATACACCTACCATCGAAAATCCTCCGGATTTAGAACTTAAGGAGTTACCGTCCCATCTCGATTACGTGTTCCTTGAAGACAAGAAGAAGTCTCACGTCATCATCGCTAACGACTTGAAAGAAGAAGAAAAATCTCGCCTTATTGTCGTGCTTAAAGATCATAAGAAGGCAATTGCTTGGAAAATTTCCGATATCCGCGGAATTGATCCAAACTTTTGTACTCACAAGATTCTCATGGAAGATGACTTTAAACCCGTAATCCAGAGCCAAAGAAGGGTTAATCCTTGCATTCATGACGTCATCAAACAAGAGGTTATCAAACTTCTGGATGCCGGCTTGATTTACCCTATTTCAGATTCGCCATGGGTAAGTCCCGTCCATTGTGTGCCCAAGAAGGGCAGAAAACCGTTGTTCCCAATGAACACAACGAGTTGATTCCTACTCGTCTCGTTACTGGGTGGAGAGTTTGTATCGACTATCGCAAACTCAATGATGCCACGAGAAAAGATCATTTTCCTCTTCCTTTCATGGATCAAATGCTCGAGCGTCTAGCGGGTAATGACTATTACTGCTTCTTAGACGGTTTCTCTGGGTATTTTCAAATTCCCATCGATCCCAAAGACCAAGAGAAAACCACATTCACTTGTCCCTATGGAACATTTGCTTACAAACGCATGCCTTTCGGTTTATGCAATGCTCCTGGGACGTTCCAAAGGTGCATGATGGCTATCTTCCATGACATGGTTGAAGAAACTATGGAAGTCTTCATGGATGATTTCTCGGTTTATGGCGATTCTTTCTCTGCTTGCCTTGTTAATTTAGAACGTATGCTTAAGCGATGTGAAGACACTCGCCTTGTTCTTAATTGGGAAAAATGCCATTTCATGGTCAAAGAAGGCATCGTGCTAGGACACAAAATCTCCAAAGCCGGTCTTGAAGTGGACCGTGCTAAAGTCGATGTTATTGCTAAATTGCCTCCACCTTCAACCGTGAAGGGTGTGAGAAGTTTCCTCGGTCACGCGGGCTTCTACTGTCGATTCATCAAAGATTTTTCTAAAATCGCTCGCCCGATGACCCACCTCTTGGAAAAAGATACTCCTTTTATCTTTTCCAACGAGCGTATTGAAGCCTTCAACCTTCTTAAGGATAAGCTAACTAAGGCACCGGTCTTGGTTACCCCTAATTGGGAGCTTCCTTTCGAATTGATGTGCGATGATAGCGACTTTGCTATTGGAGCGGTTTTGGGCCAAAGAGTGAATAAACACTTCCAACCAATCCATTACGCTAGCAAGACAATGACAGGGGCTCATTTGCATTACACGAAAACCGAAAAAGAGCTTTTAGATGTTGTCTATTCTTTTGAAAAATTTCGCCCCTATCTTGTCCTTTCTACCACCATCGTGTATACCGATCATTCCGCGTTGAAGTACTTGTTAACTAAACAAGATTCTATACCAAGACTTCTTCGCTGGGTTTTGCTACTTCAAGAATTTAAAATCGAAATTCGTGATAAGAAGGGAGCTGAAAACCTAGCCGCGGATCATCTCAGTAGGCTTGAGGATCCTTATCAAGTGGATCATCCGAACAAAGAGATCAATGACTCTTTTCCCCTTGAGACCTTAATGTCTATCAACTCGAATACTAATGAAGCCCCGTGGTTTGCGGACATTGCAAACTACTTGGCGGGTGGAATTCTCATCGACGGGTTAACATCCCAACAAAAGAATAAGTTCTTTAAAGATATTAAGACTTACTTTTGGGATGACCCGTATCTCTTCAAACAAAGTGTTGATTTGATTATTCGCCGATGTGTTGATGGACTGGCAGCTTTCGACATTCTCGAAGCTTGCCACAAAGGACCCACCGGTGGTCATTTTGGTCCCAACTACACCGCAAAAAAAGTGTTTGACTCCGGATTTTATTGACCCACCATTTATCGTGATGCTCACGAGATGGTTAAACATTGTGATGCTTGCCAAAAACAAGGCAAGATCACACATAAAGATGAGATGCCTCAAAATTTCATACAAGAATGTGAAATCTTTGATGTATGGGGTTGATGAGACTGCTTTTATACATGGTCTCATCGTCCAAAACGGGCTTAAAATGCATAAAATATCATAAAACATGCCAAATATATGCTCGTGTTTGTTACTTGTGTATTTTTAGGTACGGATATTGAGGAATTGGCAAAAGAACACAAGAATCAATCAAAAACGAACACGGGAAATGAAGTCGCACAATGAACCGGGCCCAAGTTTGGATTTTGCAAAAAGACCCTTGAAGAATTGAAGATTGGCAAAAATGGCCCCTCATCTTTGAAGAACTTGTCACAATTGACCCTCCATTTATCAATTGTACAAGTATGGACCTTAATATTTGAAGATATTACAAGATCAGTCCATCAAGTTTGAAGATTATGCAAAAGATACCCTTGGAAAAGTTTTTGAAGAACATTGTGCCAAATTTGACAACTTATCCAAAGTTGTCAAAGGCAAATTAGACACTGTTGGAGTTTTAATTGCAAGTGAAAGAAAGTTTAAATCTTGGGGACTCAATCTGCCAAAAGCCCAAACTTACCCACCCACTCAGCTTTTGCCACCTCATCACAACCCACCCACCAACCCATATCCTACCCCAAACCCGTCCAAACCCACAACCCAAACCCAACCCACCAGTTTATTAAATAAACTGGTCAACAAGTCAACAATTTTTCCCACTTAACAACATTTTTAAAAATCCTTAATCCCCTTTCAGATTAAACCCCTATTAAACACCCACATAAACCCTAATTTTCCCAGGCATAATTAGATTAAAAACAAAAGGGTTTCCATTTATATTTTCCAGATCATTAATTTGCATCTTTGTCACCCCATCCCACTCAAAACCCCTTTCCCCAACACAACCATGTGAGGGTAGGACCCTCCCCTGCCCATCGTTTTCACCCCAAACCCCAAAAAACGACCAAATTAGCGATTTGGATGCATTTCCTTTGTCTCCAAGCTTAATCCAACGTCCACAAATGGTCTTCTTTAGCTGGCAATCACATGGGATGTCTTTTGACCCAAATCAAGTCAAAGAAGAGAGGGCAGTTTTGAGAATTCAAACATTAGGGTTTCCAGTACTTGTATTATTTTATTTTCAGTTCTAGAATAGTCCATGATGTAGTATAAATAGGAGATGGGCATGTCCACTCCTCTTGTTCCAGTTTTTGCAATTCCTTTGTAATCCCTTTTTTATAAAAATTAAAGTTTGGTATTTTGAATTAAATTGTAATTCCTTTTAGTTGTTTATAAAAAGTTTGTGTGTTAGGATTGCAATTAAGCTGAGTTCCATTAATGTGAAAGTTTGAATTTGATTTTTGAAAAACATTTCAAGAAGGAAAAGTAAGACAGATTTTAAAAAAAAAAAAAGTTTTATAAATCATCCCTCTTTGGAAGTGAAAGTGGACAAAGGGGTGTTGATTTGTGAGTTTAGAGTGGTTTTAAAACATTTTAAGTAAGTTTGAAAAGATTTTGGAAAGTTTTAAAGAAAGAAAAGAAAAACAGAAAATAGGCATATTGGATATTTCCTTGTTTTTCTCTTTGATCTTTTTGGCAGGTTATTTGTTTGTTGATAAAGGTTCTGCTCCAACCCGAGTTGGAAGGAGGTGGAATTGCTTCCACAAAGGACCTTGGAAGTAAGGTCCTTAGGTATAATTTCTTTTACCTTGTTAAATTTCAGAAATAGTTTAGCTTTGCATGATCTTTGTTGATTGAATGCTTTTGTGTGTTTAAGCTGTGGAACTTGTGTTTATTTGATGTTATATGCATGTTAAATGCAATAGAAATGAGTTTGGTAGCTTTTTAAAGTGATTCTGTTTGATAAAAGTTAGTTTTCATAATTAACAGGCTGTTTGGCAATAGGTTTTAGCAGGGGAAGATTCTTTGTTTGTGTTTTATTAGGTTGTTAGAGTAGTTGTAATAGGTTGTTGCAGGATTGTTGTTAGTTGGTAAGTAGATTTGAGCAAGTTTGGTAGCAGTTTGAGAGGTTTTTAAGAGAGAAGAGTTAACAAAAATCTGTGTATGCCATTTTGCTTGAATTTTCTTGAAGTTTGGGTGATTGAACTTTGAATTTTGTGAAGTAGCAGGGTGATTTTAGGATTGATTTGTTTTATTTACTAGTTGAAGTTTGAGTATGCAAGATATTGGAGTCTAAAGTCCACTAGAAAGCAAGTTAATAGCCCTATAGTCCACTGGTTTTCATAATCTGTCACAGAAACTTGTATGAGCCTATTGTGTGCTTGAAATTGTATCTTGGTGCTAGGATTTTGTGCTACCTGTGTATCCTGACTCCTTGTGCTCAGAAAGAGCACAAGGGTGCCTTTTGTTCCACAAATACTCACCAAACAAGTCCACAGCCAAACCCCTTTTGGCTCTCATCATTTGTGAAGAGAAGAACAAAGTGTGTTCTTAAAATTTGGAAACTGGCAACAATTTGGATTCAATCTTGATTAAAACTGGTAAAAAGTGATTTTGGATTGGTATTAAGCAAGTAAAAAGGGTGTCAGTGTTGGTTAGCAAAAGTTTAAAAAAGCAAAAAAAAAATTAACGTTGCGCCGCAAGACCTACTAGTTGCGGCGCAACTGAAGAGCTACAGACCAAAGTTGCCATCGTTTCACTAGTTGCGGCGCAAGACACAAGCGCTGCGGCGCAACTAAGTGCAAAAAGGGGGGAGGGTTTCAGGATTCGAACCCTGGTCACCACGCTCACACACATACACTCTTACCATTGCGCCCTGGGGACTTTGATTAATAACCTTGGTTTTGAATTGTATCTAAGGGCGTTTTGGTTTAAGCTTGTTTAATTAAGCCGTGACTTAATAAGCCATTCCTGGCTTATTGGCTTTTTGTTTTTGCTTGGTTTCATTTTTACTAGGTTTTTAATAGAGCTTAGGATTTTTCTGACTAAAAGTTTTATTTTTCATTTTATTTAGTTATTTAATAGGATTATTTTTATTTTTTAATTTAGAAAGTCATTTAAAAATATTAAACAGTAGTAAAAAAATACAAAAAAATAGTTTTTAGGTTTCTAGTGATATTTTTGAGGTTTACATGTGAAAAAGTTTTCAAAAACTTTAATTTTTGATTTTATCTAATTTTAGGTTTTTTTTAGCAACTTTAAAAATTAATATAAAATTCATTAAGAGGTTTTAGAAACTTTAATTTACATTTTCTTTCTAGTTGGAATATTTAGGATTTTTGAGAATTTTTTAGAATTTATTTTAGGACTTTTAATTTTTTAGAATATTTTAATATTATTTTATTCAATAAAATAAAAAGTTTAATTTTTATTTCTTTTTCATTTTTCCTAGATTCTATAGCATTAATTAGGACTTTTCCCATTTGTAGAATAATTTTTAGGCTTTTCAATTAATTTTTAGAATTAATTTAAGATTTAATACATTTTAATAGTTTTAGGAGTTTAAAAATAGTTTAATTTGGTTTTAAAATTTTAAAAAATAGTTTTTAGTTTAATTAAGTCATTTTTGAGGTTTACAAACTATAAAATCTTGTTTAGGGCTTTTTAATATTTAAAAGTGATTTTTAGGGCTTTAATTAGCATTAAAAAGTCATTATTAAATTAATTAAAAGGTTTTGGCAAGTTTGAATTTTTTGTAAACCCTTAGAATATTATTTGGGAGTTTTTAGTAATTTTTAGGAATTTTTAGGTTTAAATTTTAAATTTTGTGTTTTTCTCGTTCTTCGTCGTAACTTTCTAGTAGTGTTTTGCCTTATTTTTCTAATTTTTTCGTCTTCGTCATTTTTTCTTCTTTTCTTCTCATTAATAATCAAAAACAAAATCAATCAATTCATTACACAATACACGTGCCTCCTCGAGAGAACGATTCCCATCAAGGGTCATAAGTGCTTGGTTTTCCTAAACCGACGCTTAACGCTTATCATATTGTTGCCTCTTTTTCCTAAAAGGGTATACAAAAACACTACAATCATTTTTTGGCGCCGCTGCCGGGGAGGCGTGTTGTGTTTTGATTGAAACATTGTTGTTTTTCTATTAGCCATAATATAATTGTATTAATAGCACTCTATTAATACGTATTATCGTTTTTCGGTTTTTGTGTGAATACTATTAGTATATTGTATACGTAGAACAATAAATACACAAGTACTCCAAATACGTGAGCAATCACAACCTTGACTTGGGAGGTCATTACCCAATCATTGTATTCGAATCTCAAACCAAAGAAAAAAAGGCAAAAATAGATAAATACTTTCGTGAAGCTTAATCTTGATAATACAAACTATAAGGTGGGTATAAGGCGGTTGTATTTCACAACCTAAAGGAAAAAGGCTCTTAAGTGCTTCGCGCCGCCTCGTTTCCTCCGCTTGCTTGTGCGTATTTGATTTTGAGAGTGAATCGAGGGTTTTGCCGCCCAAAGTATTATTACATATCATATATATTTTCTTGGTTTCCATTTGATTAAACCCTCTTGAACGATTTGGTGTTCCACCATCGTTCTAAAGTCATCGAAGGCGTTCACTCCACGTGATCGTTTTCATTCCTTGAGGCCTTTTTAATCAAGAGATTTGATTAAGTGAGGAGATTTGTGGACTCATTGTCTACTTAATACATTCACCAATTTCCAAAAAAAGTTAATACAATCAAAAACCACAAAAAATTGAAAAAACACAAAATACCAAAAAGAATCTTCTTTGCTCGCCTTCTCGT
The DNA here is from genome assembly GCA_025667525.1 of Glebionis coronaria. Lineage (NCBI taxonomy): Eukaryota > Viridiplantae > Streptophyta > Magnoliopsida > Asterales > Asteraceae > Glebionis > Glebionis coronaria. The sequence continues at coordinate 540,460,136 of CM046878.1, read as the reverse complement.
TGTACGTGACGTTTATGCAAACTCGCTCTAAAGCTAGACGTGCTCGTAAACGAAGAAACAAATCACTCACTCTTTCTAGTGAGGAGTCTCCTATTGACGAACCCATTGTACGAGAGGAACCAACCATGGCGAATCGAACTATGATGGAGTTACTTCAAGCACCCACCGAGGGTTATGGAGAAGCTATAGTTATTCCCGCAATCCTTGCGGAGAATTTTAAGGTGAAAACGGGTTTGTTGTCGATGATCCAAAACAACAAATTCCGTGGTGATGAGAAGGACAATCCGCACAACCATATCCGCCAATTTAATCGTCTTACCGCCACATGCAAATTCAAGGATGTCTCGAATGACTCGATTAAGATGATGTTATTTCCGTATTCCTTAGCGGGGCCCGCTAAAATTTGGTTAGAGAAAGAGCCACCCAATTCTATATTGACGTGGACCGATCTCGTGTCCAAATTTGTGAACCAATTTTTTCCGCCCTCTAAGACTACGCATTTGAAAAACGAGATTTCTAAATTTTCACAAGAACCAAATGAAAGTTTTTCTACGGCTTGGAATAGGTTTAAGGAGATGTTACACGAATGTCCTCATCACGGATTTTCCGATTTGCACCAAATCGACACGTTTTATAATGGACTTAACGATCATGAAAGGGATTATTTAAATGCCGCCGCGGGTGGTAATTTTTTGTGTAAAACGGTTGATGAAGCTTTAACAATAATTGAGAATAGGTCTAAGGTTTATAGCCCTCGTCACACACCGAGTGTTGCCAAAAGGGGCTCATCATCGTCTCAAAGTATCAATGCATTACATGATGAAGCAAATGAAGAAAACCGATTTTTCGATAGATTTGCAAACCTTATGTCCCATTGGAAGGCTCAAGAAGCTTCCAACACCGCTTCGGTTAAAGCGGTTTCTAAAAGTTGTTTGTCGTGTGGGGGAGCTCATGATTTATCCGAGTGCATTACCGCGGATGGTAACACTTCGAATGCTTTTGTAGCCACGGGAACTTATAACCAAATAGGTCAAGGTTCACGTTCAAATCAAGCTCAACCAAATCAAAATGCTAATAATTATCGCAACAACAACAATCAAGGTGGAAATTACCAAGGAAATCAAAGGAACTATAACAAAGGTAATTACCAAAGTGGAAATGGGCAAATTTCAAACCAAAACCAAAACCGTGATTTTCAAACTAATGCCCAAGGTTTTCAAAACGATCACACCAAAAATCTTCAAGGAGAATTTTTGAATTATGCTAAGGCTAATGATGCTAAGTTTGACAATATGCAACGTGAAATGGTTAGCTTAAGATCCGAATTGAAAAATGAGCTTAAAACCGAACTTGCTAATGAACTTAAAACTCATGCTAATAAAATGGAAGGAAATGTCACACGACTCCAACAAAATCAACAAAAAATGGAGCAAGGACAACATGAGATTAAGCAAGAATTGTTGAAAGCGGATGCTAGGCAATCTAAGTTTGAAGATCGTATGGCTAAAATGTTTGAAGCTATCATGTGTAAGCCTTCTTCTTCGGGTGGTCTTCCTAGTGATACCATCGTGAACCCGAAAGGAGAATTGAAGGTTATTGCCACTCGTAGTGGTAAAACTTTCAAAGAACCAATTTCTCGTCCAAGTACTTCTATGGAGAAGGAAAAAGAGAAAGAACCCGAGGTTGTGGTTGAAAAGGAGCACATTACAAGCCCACGAAGTACCGCTCAAACCACACCTACGGTTGAACCAATACCCATTATGGAACCCGAGATTCCAAGGCCGATGCCTATGCCTAATTTGCCCCAACCCACACCACCTTTACCCTACCCATCAAGACGAGACAAGGAAAAGGCACAAGAACGAAATAATTATCAATTTGAACTCTTTATGAAAATGTTTCGTGACTTGCATTTTAATATAAGTTTTGCCGACGCCTTAGTCATGATGCCTCGATTTGCCGCAAACTTCAAAAGTATGTTGAATAACAAAGAGAAATTGCAAAAATCGTCTAGTTGTTCATCGGTTTTTCTAAGCCGCATACCTCAAAAAGTCGGTGATCCTGGAAAGTTTTTAATCCCATGTGCTATCCAAGACATGGAAGAATGCTACGCCTTGGCCGATCTTGGTGCTAGTATTAATTTGATGCCTCTCGAGATTTTTAAGTCGCTCAATCTTCCAAATCTCACTCCTTCAAGAATGTCAATCGAAATGGCCGATCATTCTACGATTCTAGCTTGTGGAGTTGCCGAGGACGTCTTTGTGAAAGTTGGGAAATTCTATTATCCCGTGGACTTCATTGTTGTTGATATTCCCATCGATCCTAAAGTTCCGTTAATTTTAGGTCGATCTTTTTTGGATACCTCGAGAGCACTTATCGATGTGCATGCAAGAAAAATCACTCTTCGTTTCAATGAGGAAGAACTTGTCATTAATGCAACCCAAAACTCCACTCTTTCTCATGTTTATTCGATCACATCTTCGTACAATGTCAATCCTATCAAAAACATGTGTCAAAAGATTTCAAATAGAGTTTTAGGAGTTGATAAAAATGAAGTTCCGTCCCCTCCGCCGATGGAGGTTAAGAGTGTTAAGCCTATAATTCCATTCTCGAGTGATTCTTCGGATGACGAATACGTTGATCCCGATGGGGAGGTTTTCTTTGTTGACAAAAGATTTGAAAACTTGCCACCACCTAAACCAAAACGTTTTCAAAATGTGAGAATTTTTAGTGTGACTAACATTGTTTTAGATACACCAAATATTTTTGACATAATCAAATCGGGTTTTCACAAGGAGAGTGTTAAAGATGAAAAAGGAAAAGATTTTGAATCTAATTTGAAAGATTTTTCTACTATTCTAACTCCGTCATCACCGCGTGTCTTGAGTACTACAAGCTCGTCTTCTCCTTTTGACGATGCTTTGTGTGGACCTAGTGTGGGGGAAGCCCCTTATGTTTCCTCCCCTTTCTCCACCGAGGACGAGATATTTGATCCTGGAATTGCTTATACAAGGAAATCTCGGTCTTCCACCGATGCAATAAATGGAAAATCTTTTCATTTGATTGGTGCGAGTTTACCTCGAGTAGCTCATGTTTTTAGAGACTTACCCATTGTCCCACCCTTCTATTTCTTCTCATCTATTTTCTTGAAACTCTTTGAGTTTGTGTTGACACACGACAAAGTGGCGTTGATTTGTTTTTCCAAAGAAAACGAGAACGCCATCTTTGATCCCGGTATTTTGCATCATCAAAGGACTTAGTCCTTAATACCGGTTGCTTTTGGGCCTTGTTTATCATGTAAGCCCCACCAAAAATTGACCAAACCATGATTATCCCTAAATGATCACATTTATGGGGATTCGAGTCGAGCTTTTGACTCGGTTATCAAAAACAAGGTGCCTCGTGGGGGAGACCCATGCTTATCCATGTATATATTATTGCTTTCTAATTAGTTTAATGTGAGGGGATTTGTGCCCTTCCAACCTTTGTTCCGTGGTTGTTTGTGCATTGTGTCTTTTAGATCATCATCTTCACGATTGGAGCCTCTCGTGTTCGTTTCATGGGAGCACTCGATCGTTTGCTATGGAGGCCTTTCCCAATATCCACATATGATATCCTTTTATGTTCTAACCTTAGGTTTTTAGCACACTTCATAAACGGCTATTACTTATTGGTTACACCCTTTCCATGCTAGATTAGGCATTCGACTACGTCTCTAGTATGGGGGTGTTTGTACCCCTAGACTCGAAACATTGAGGACAATGTTTAACTTTAGTATGGGGGGGTGAATAGATACTTGCCTTGCCAAACCTTCACGCTTTCCAAAGTTTATCTTTTTGTTATCGTTTTCTTGCAAAATAAGGCTAAAAATGGCCAAATTTTAAAATTTTTCTCATGTTTTATAAGTGTTTGAAGACACGAATGGAGATTTTCCGATGGCGAGAATAAGAGTAATTTTTGACTCGACCGTACGTGTTGAGCACTTAGCTTTGGTTCCTTAACTACACATTAGGCTAAGTCTCTTAAATGAGGACGAGAAATGATAGAGTTAATTATAAGTTACTATGCTAAACGTAGAATACTCGTATTCTTTCAAAAACTCATGTGTTCTCGTTGTTTGCTTATTCTCCCTTCGCATGTAAATATTTTTTGCTTAATAAATATTGATTTAGCGGTCTAATTTTGATTGTTGGGTTTCTAGTCTTTTCTAGTAGCTTCCGTGTAATTAAATTGGGAAGACATTAAGGTATCGCCAGCGTCACGGTTTTGAAGTATTGGCAACCCGAATAATCGAAAGCTTCACCCAATAATAAGATTTCAAGTGCTCACCTAAATCAAGCAAACAATTTGAAGCCCCACAAGGCCTAAAATCTATGCAAAATTGAAAGTGAATCAAGCCTTAATCTTCGAAGCTTTAAAGATCCAAAATTCGCTTTAGCGTGAGGATATACGTCTTTGGCTAATAAAACCACCGATGAGGCGGATAATAAAAGGCAAGGCAAGACCGAAGTCATAATAAAAGCTTCATGGCGAAGTTGAATAAAAGATGGAGGTAAACCAAAGATAATAAGGTCCTTCCGTTAGGGGGCGTATAAAAGTCTTGGTAATAAGTCTCATGTTCAAAACCGTTATAAAACCGTGTTTATCGATTCTTCTTGTCAACTTAATTTTTTAACATCGTTGTCTATTAGGAGGGGTTATTGATTTGATGGTCTTAGTTACACCGTTAGGACTCTATTTTTAGACCTAAATCTCTATTATCGCATAAGTCAACAATGTATCCTCGTGATCATTAAGACATAATAAAATATAAGAGATACAACTTAGGAATAATGGGAGAATAAGTACGTGATTAGGGCATATGAGTAGTGTTAGCATTACTAACTTATAATGACAATGATCTCGTTACACGCTTGGCATGGAATTAAAGTGAAAATCGAGGACGACGAAATTATTTCTAACGAAGCATTCACGTGTTCTTGTTCTATGAACCTAAACGTCCCATTTTGCGATGAAAATCATACATTATGTCTAAAAACGCAAGTAGTAGTAATTGTAGTGTGTAGCTAGTTATCATTTCAATAAAAGTCATAAAATTAAATTCTGGAGATGCTTTGATACTTTATTCTTAGCATTGCGTGAGGGCACGGCAATGGTTTAGTATGGGGGAGTGATGAGACTGCTTTTATACATGGTCTCATCGTCCAAAACGGGCTTAAAATGCATAAAATATCATAAAACATGCCAAATATATGCTCGTGTTTGTTACTTGTGTATTTTTAGGTACGGATATTGAGGAATTGGCAAAAGAACACAAGAATCAATCAAAAACGAACACGGGAAATGAAGTCGCACAATGAACCGGGCCCAAGTTTGGATTTTGCAAAAAGACCCTTGAAGAATTGAAGATTGGCAAAAATGGCCCCTCATCTTTGAAGAACTTGTCACAATTGACCCTCCATTTATCAATTGTACAAGTATGGACCTTAATATTTGAAGATATTACAAGATCAGTCCATCAAGTTTGAAGATTATGCAAAAGATACCCTTGGAAAAGTTTTTGAAGAACATTGTGCCAAATTTGACAACTTATCCAAAGTTGTCAAAGGCAAATTAGACACTGTTGGAGTTTTAATTGCAAGTGAAAGAAAGTTTAAATCTTGGGGACTCAATCTGCCAAAAGCCCAAACTTACCCACCCACTCAGCTTTTGCCACCTCATCACAACCCACCCACCAACCCATATCCTACCCCAAACCCGTCCAAACCCACAACCCAAACCCAACCCACCAGTTTATTAAATAAACTGGTCAACAAGTCAACAATTTTTCCCACTTAACAACATTTTTAAAAATCCTTAATCCCCTTTCAGATTAAACCCCCATTAAACACCCACATAAACCCTAATTTTCCCAGGCATAATTAGATTAAAAACAAAAGGGTTTCCATTTATATTTTCCAGATCATTAATTTGCATCTTTGTCACCCCATCCCACTCAAAACCCCTTTCCCCAACACAACCATGTGAGGGTAGGACCCTCCCCTGCCCATCGTTTTCACCCCAAACCCCAAAAAACGACCAAATTAGCGATTTGGATGCATTTCCTTTGTCTCCAAGCTTAATCCAACGTCCACAAATGGTCTTCTTTAGCTGGCAATCACATGGGATGTCTTTTGACCCAAATCAAGTCAAAGAAGAGAGGGCAGTTTTGAGAATTCAAACATTAGGGTTTCCAGTACTTGTATTATTTTATTTTCAGTTCTAGAATAGTCCATGATGTAGTATAAATAGGAGATGGGCATGTCCACTCCTCTTGTTCCAGTTTTTGCAATTCCTTTGTAATCCCTTTTTTATAAAAATTAAAGTTTGGTATTTTGAATTAAATTGTAATTCCTTTTAGTTGTTTATAAAAAGTTTGTGTGTTAGGATTGCAATTAAGCTGAGTTCCATTAATGTGAAAGTTTGAATTTGATTTTTGAAAAACATTTCAAGAAGGAAAAGTAAGACAGATTTTTTTAAAAAAAAAAGTTTTATAAATCATCCCTCTTTGGAAGTGAAAGTGGACAAAGGGGTGTTGATTTGTGAGTTTAGAGTGGTTTTAAAACATTTTAAGTAAGTTTGAAAAGATTTTGGAAAGTTTTAAAGAAAGAAAAGAAAAACAGAAAATAGGCATATTGGATATTTCCTTGTTTTTCTCTTTGATCTTTTTGGCAGGTTATTTGTTTGTTGATAAAGGTTCTGCTCCAACCCGAGTTGGAAGGAGGTGGAATTGCTTCCACAAAGGACCTTGGAAGTAAGGTCCTTAGGTATAATTTCTTTTACCTTGTTAAATTTCAGAAATAGTTTAGCTTTGCATGATCTTTGTTGATTGAATGCTTTTGTGTGTTTAAGCTGTGGAACTTGTGTTTATTTGATGTTATATGCATGTTAAATGCAATAGAAATGAGTTTGGTAGCTTTTTAAAGTGATTCTGTTTGATAAAAGTTAGTTTTCATAATTAACAGGCTGTTTGGCAATAGGTTTTAGCAGGGGAAGATTCTTTGTTTGTGTTTTATTAGGTTGTTAGAGTAGTTGTAATAGGTTGTTGCAGGATTGTTGTTAGTTGGTAAGTAGATTTGAGCAAGTTTGGTAGCAGTTTGAGAGGTTTTTAAGAGAGAAGAGTTAACAAAAATCTGTGTATGCCATTTTGCTTGAATTTTCTTGAAGTTTGGGTGATTGAACTTTGAATTTTGTGAAGTAGCAGGGTGATTTTAGGATTGATTTGTTTTATTTACTAGTTGAAGTTTGAGTATGCAAGATATTGGAGTCTAAAGTCCACTAGAAAGCAAGTTAATAGCCCTATAGTCCACTGGTTTTCATAATCTGTCACAGAAACTTGTATGAGCCTATTGTGTGCTTGAAATTGTATCTTGGTGCTAGGATTTTGTGCTACCTGTGTATCCTGACTCCTTGTGCTCAGAAAGAGCACAAGGGTGCCTTTTGTTCCACAAATACTCACCAAACAAGTCCACAGCCAAACCCCTTTTGGCTCTCATCATTTGTGAAGAGAAGAACAAAGTGTGTTCTTAAAATTTGGAAACTGGCAACAATTTGGATTCAATCTTGATTAAAACTGGTAAAAAGTGATTTTGGATTGGTATTAAGCAAGTAAAAAGGGTGTCAGTGTTGGTTAGCAAAAGTTTAAAAAAGCAAAAAAAAAATTAACGTTGCGCCGCAAGACCTACTAGTTGCGGCGCAACTGAAGAGCTACAGACCAAAGTTGCCATCGTTTCACTAGTTGCGGCGCAAGACACAAGCGCTGCGGCGCAACTAAGTGCAAAAAGGGGGGAGGGTTTCAGGATTCGAACCCTGGTCACCACGCTCACACACATACACTCTTACCATTGCGCCCTGGGGACTTTGATTAATAACCTTGGTTTTGAATTGTATCTAAGGGCGTTTTGGTTTAAGCTTGTTTAATTAAGCCGTGACTTAATAAGCCATTCCTGGCTTATTGGCTTTTTGTTTTTGCTTGGTTTCATTTTTACTAGGTTTTTAATAGAGCTTAGGATTTTTCTGACTAAAAGTTTTATTTTTCATTTTATTTAGTTATTTAATAGGATTATTTTTATTTTTTAATTTAGAAAGTCATTTAAAAATATTAAACAGTAGTAAAAAAATACAAAAAAATAGTTTTTAGGTTTCTAGTGATATTTTTGAGGTTTACATGTGAAAAAGTTTTCAAAAACTTTAATTTTTGATTTTATCTAATTTTAGGTTTTTTTTAGCAACTTTAAAAATTAATATAAAATTCATTAAGAGGTTTTAGAAACTTTAATTTACATTTTCTTTCTAGTTGGAATATTTAGGATTTTTGAGAATTTTTTAGAATTTATTTTAGGACTTTTAATTTTTTAGAATATTTTAATATTATTTTATTCAATAAAATAAAAAGTTTAATTTTTATTTCTTTTTCATTTTTCCTAGATTCTATAGCATTAATTAGGACTTTTCCCATTTGTAGAATAATTTTTAGGCTTTTCAATTAATTTTTAGAATTAATTTAAGATTTAATACATTTTAATAGTTTTAGGAGTTTAAAAATAGTTTAATTTGGTTTTAAAATTTTAAAAAATAGTTTTTAGTTTAATTAAGTCATTTTTGAGGTTTACAAACTATAAAATCTTGTTTAGGGCTTTTTAATATTTAAAAGTGATTTTTAGGGCTTTAATTAGCATTAAAAAGTCATTATTAAATTAATTAAAAGGTTTTGGCAAGTTTGAATTTTTTGTAAACCCTTAGAATATTATTTGGGAGTTTTTAGTAATTTTTAGGAATTTTTAGGTTTAAATTTTAAATTTTGTGTTTTTCTCGTTCTTCGTCGTAACTTTCTAGTAGTGTTTTGCCTTATTTTTCTAATTTTTTCGTCTTCGTCATTTTTTCTTCTTTTCTTCTCATTAATAATCAAAAACAAAATCAATCAATTCATTACACAACACACGTGCCTCCTCGAGAGAACGATTCCCATCAAGGGTCATAAGTGCTTGGTTTTCCTAAACCGACGCTTAACGCTTATCATATTGTTGCCTCTTTTTCCTAAAAGGGTATACAAAAACACTACAATCAGGGGTATCGACTTTATGGGGCCATTCCCTTCATCTAAAGGAAACAAATACATCCTTGTAGCCGTTGACTACGTTTCTAAATGGGTTGAAGCCAAAGCTTTACCCACTAATGACGCAAGGGTGGTTTGTAACTTTTTGAAATCGCTATTCGCTAGATTCGGTGTGCCTCGTGCCATTATTAGTGATCGCGGGACTCATTTTTGCAATGATCAATTCGCAAGTCATGGCTAAGTATGGTGTAAATCATCGTCTCTCCACCGCATACCACCCACAAACTAATGGCCAGGCTGAAATATGTAACCGAGGGTTAAAGCGAATTCTTGAACTAACCATGGGAGAGCATCGTGCCTCATGGGCCGATAAACTTGATGATGCTCTGTGGGCTTTTCGTACCGCATACAAGACTCCGATTGGTTGTACACCATATCGTCTCGTGTACGGGAAAGCATGCCACCTCCCCCATTGAGTTGGAGCACAAGGCTTACTGGGCCTTGAAGTGGGCTAATTTCGATATCAACAAAGCCGGTGACCTACGCAAGATCCAACTCAATGAGCTCAATGAACTCCGGAATGAGGCTTATGAAAATTCTTTGATCTATAAAGAAAATACTAAGCTCATTCACGACTCTAAGATTAAAAACCGAGAGTTCCAAGTTGGAGACAAAGTTTTACTCTTCAACTCTCGGTTGAAAATCTTTTCGGGCAAGCTGAAATCTCGTTGGTCCGGCCCATTCACCATTGCCCAAACTTTTCCATATGGTACTCTCGAGCTCGCTCAACCTAATGGACCTAATTTTAAGGTGAATGGCCAACGAGTGAAGTTGTACTTTGGTGAGGACATCTCTCATGAGATGATTCCATCCCTCACCACGTTTCCCATGAACTAGTTTTGGGTCGAGTCAGGCTCGTGACTCGGTTATCAAAAACAAGCGCTCCTCGGGAGGTAACCCGAGTATCTATCCTTTTTCGTTTTACCTCCTAAGTGTAGGGGGACCTATGTAGGTTGTTTGTGTTTGTGTGGTGATGTGATTACAGGGATGAATGCACTTTTGGAACCTTTGAAGAACCGTGCTCCTGTGTTAGCCGCAATCCGGTTCTATCTCTCAACTATCGTGATTCAATTTTCTTCATTCTCACATTTGAAAATGATCACTTTAGTCGTCTCTTCCTTAACTTGATTTAACCAACGTGCACAATGTCATAAGTGTAGGGGAGACTTTTCCCACATGCTTAAACATTGAGGACAATGTTTATATTAAGTGTAGGGGGGACTTCTATCGAAGTTTTAAGTGGACTTTTCCATTAAAATGCCTTCATTTAACCGGAAAATCATCTTTTTCAGCATTTTTCAAATTTTTAATTAACTTTGGCCATATAGTCGTAATTTTTAAATTTTTATCGTTGCTTTCATATGTATATATCCCACAATAAAGTCAAAAATATTAATAAAGTGGGGTAGCTAGTTTTGAAGTCTTTGACATATTAGGCCCGTTGCGATTATTTTGACTCAACCCGAATAGACTTATCCACGTTTATTCTAGCAAGTATCCTTAACCATGTGGACCTTAATTGGTTTATTAGGCTAAGCATCCACGAGTCTCATTACTTGAGATTTTAAATTGTGGAGAACGAGAAATGATAGAGTCAATTATAAGTCGGTATTCTTGCACAAGCACACTTGGTGTGATTATCTGCCTATTCTCCCATCACTTGCTAATAATTTATCTGCAATAAGTAAGGTCGTACGATTTTATTGAATAACTTAGCTTCTAGCCCAAGATCGTTTAAAAGTTGCTCGGTAATGATAAGAGTTCATAGCCAAGGCATAACTTATGAAGCGGGGCGCGAAGATTGGCGAGTCCGAAAAGGCCCTAACAAGGCATGAGGATTCCATTTTATTGCTAAAGATCCAAGGTGATGTGAAAAGCATTATTCCCAAAATCAATATGAAGGATCAAGACTCACGACGAAAAGCAATCAACTCCCATAAAGATCATGGAGAAGTCTATCCGAAAAGACCCTAACAAGGTATGAGGATAAATAGATCCAAGTCCGAAAAGGAGGCGGATCGTTGTATCTCAAAATCCCAAATAACGATTGAAGAAATAATGATGAAGTCGTGGTCAACAAAGTTGGAGTATCCCTCAAAAGTCTCCAAGTGAAGAAACTCTATTAACGAAGAGAAGACCATTATCTCAAGAACGTCTCTCAAGATATGAAGTATGAAGTACATGCCAAATATCGGCCTGAGAAAGGTATCAAATCGTGAAGCGAGTTATGCCAAGATATGAACTTTTTGATATCCCGAGAAGCAGTTTTAAGAGATTTTGTCCTCTAGCTAACTATTAATCAAATCGTCCTACTTTGCTTTCAGCCTAAATAAACTATCGCAATAAGTCCAAAAATGCATCTTCATGATCATTCTAAGACAAAAATAAAATATAAGAGATACACTTAGGAATAAGGGAGTTTAAGCATATAATTAAGCCATGTGTGTAAGTGTTTGATTTGCTAACTTATAATAACAATGATCTCGTTTTTAAGCTTACTTTGGGGAACGTGAAACTTGAGGGTGATAAATCTTCGCAGCACCGAAGCCCTAATGTAAGTCTTAGATCTCTTTGCAAGTTATTTCCATGTAGCTATTTTCAAGTGAAAATGGTTTTCTATCCTTTTGTTTCCTTTAAAGTTTTAATTTCTCTTAGTACTCTAATTTTTGTTTTAGTAGTATGTTAATAAGGCCAAGGTTGATTGATTATGAGAGAAGTGTTGTTAGAAATACGTTTTAACGTATATTAGAAGTATCGGTCACTCCACAACAGGATTTATGTTGTAATAGCTCGTAGTTAACAAATAGTTAATTGTTACTTATTAAGTTAAGTAAGAACCGGTGCATGGGCTTGTCATGGACCGGCCCAAGCCTAATGTAAGCTTGGAAGTATAAATACCCCTTTCCACCATGGAAAAGGGTTGGTTGTTGTTCATGTTTTCATATTAATAAAAGACACATTTTCTCTCACTTTCTCTCTCTAGTTTCTCTCACTAGAAAACATCAACCCACTTCATAGATTCATAGGTTATCATAATTCTACATTTGGTATCAAGAGCTATGGGGTGATTTAAGGTAAGGATTGTGTTGCTTTTTTAGTTTTTGAATCAATTAGTGATCTTTAGAAAAAATCAATCTTGAATCTTGTTGTTTTTGGTGTTTTTGTTATTGGGATTGATTGATAAGGATTGGGTTTAGCTTATTTTGGTAAAAATCATAAAACTTTTTGTGGTTTTTGATCAAAAAATCGGATTTAAAGCTGTTTTTCAAGTCTCGAACTACATTTCCAGTTTATTCCGAATAGAGATTCCGAATAGGAAGGTTTTCAAAATAGTAGGTTTATTCCGAATAGACATTCCGAATAGGATAATTTTCAGAATAGCAGGATTTTTTCCAAATAGACATTCCGAATAGCAGTATTTTTCCGAATAACAATTCTTTCCGAATAGCCAATATTTTTTCCGAATAGCCAAAAACTTTCCGAATAGCCAATATTTTTCCGAATAGCCAATATTTTTCCGAATAGCCAAACTTTCCGAATAGCTTTCCGAATAGCCGATCATTCCGAATAGCAAGTTTTCCGAATAGCCAATAGCCAAATATTCTGAATTGAAGAATTATTCCGCATAAGGGTTTTTCCGCATAAGGGTTATTCAGCATAGGGGTTATTCTGAATAGGGCATTTTCAGAATAGGGTTATTCCGCATAGGGTTATTCAGTATAAGGGTTTTTCAGCATAGGCTTATTCCGAATAGGAATTATTCCGAATAGGATTTATTCTGAGTGAGGGTTATTCCGTATAAGCAAGTTCAAGGGGTATTTGAGTTTTTTTTCGACGATCTTTAGTGGATTTAATCTTGATTTTAACAACACAACACAAATTCTCAACCTTTCTTCACTGTTCGATCAACCGATAATCTTTGAGTCTTTTAAGTGATCACAATGAATCCGAGTTCATTAATGCCTCAGATGACATCTCTTACGGATATCTCAATCATAACGGGAACTGATAGTCGTCCACCGATGCTTATTAAAGAGGTGTTTGAGGCATGGCAGGGCCGTATGATGCAATACTTGAAGGGCAAACCAACATACGGAAGGCTTATGGTCAAATCGATTTTGAATGGTCCACTCGACTATGGTACCATTGTGGCAAATAACGTGTCTCGACCAAGAGAATATGAAGAACTCACACCGGCACAACAACTCATTGCTGATGCTGATGAAAAGGCTCTACAGACTCTTCTCCAAGCTCTTCCGCATGATATCTATCGCATGGTAAGTCAATATACGGTTGCCAAAGACTTATGGGAACGTCTAAAGGTGTTGCTACAAGGTACATCTCTTACCAAACAGGAAAGGGAATGTCAGTTGTATGATCTGTTTGATAGATTCACGTACAGCCCAGGGGAAACACTACACGACTATTACTTCAGATTCACTACTCTAATGAATGATCTGAATGTATACAATCTCGTGATTGCTCCATTCCAGGTTAACACCAAGTTCTTGAATACTTTACCTCAAGCTGAATGGGGTGAATATATTACCGATGTTAAGTTAACCCGGGATTTGCATAAGTGCAATTTAGATCAAATCTATGCTTTTCTTCAGCAGCATGAGAAACATGTGATTATGCACCGTTCTCCTCGAGGTATGTACCCTGATTCCTTAGCTTTGATGGCGAATCAACCAAGCTTGTCACACAACAACACACCTTATATCTTGTGACATCAAGCCTATCATCCATCACCTTACATGACACCAACCTCCCCCCAATACTCGATTCTGCCGCAACCACCCACCTCACATCAGCAACAATATCGGTTCAATGCACCTTCACCACAGTATGCTTCACAACTTCACCCAGCAAATATTGCACCTTATGCTCAGCCTTCATATTCTTCTTATGAAGAGAATGCAGCATATCCAACAAGCTACCCTGATCAAATGAGTATTCCTTCTAGTGATTATGCAGCTCATCAAGACCAAGCAATGTATTGTGATGATGAGGAAGTCCCCATTCCTGTATTCCAACAAGGAGCTGACCCAGTTGAAGTGCTAACCACTATGTCTGCTTATCTCACAAGGACTTTAAGCAAACGAGGATACAGAGGATCAGCTCCAACCAACAATCAGTTGAGGAATTCATCCAATTCTCGTCAACAAGCTACTATTGAGAATGGCAGGGTAATGGTTCAGCCTATTAAACCATATCAGGGGAGACCTACCACATCAACTACCAATGCTCGCACGGTCAATCAGGCTCCAATGGTCAATCCTGGTCCACGGGCTAATTCCACAGGCAAGTTGAGAATGATTACATGCTACAACTGCAAGGAAGAAGGACACATGTCCAGGGATTGCAAGAAACCCAAGAGGAGAAGGGATGGACAATGGTTTGCAGAAAAGATCTATCTGGTGAATGCTCAGGCACAAGGAAGAGAACTTGATGAAGAGGAGCTTGCATTTCTTGCTGATCCAGGGATTGCTGAACAAGACGTTGTCACCACACAGAATGCAGCATACCAAGCCGATGATCTTGATGCGTATGACTCAGACTGTGATGACTTTCAATCTGCAAAGGCTGCTCTCATGGCAACTATCTCCAGCTTAGGGCCAGAAAAGAGATCTGAGGTACTTATTAATACCACCGATAATACCACTGATGCTATTATTCAACCACATCAAGTTGTGCAAGAGAGTGCTGATTCGAATGAATCTTCGATGGTGAGTCTTTCAAATGAGGAGACAAACAATGATAGCAATATCAATGTGAGTCCCCAGACTTTGAGTGAATCACAACCGGGACCCGTTTCGCATACGCCTACTCCTGCTCAACAAGATTTGGTCATGGTTCCTGCTACATTACTTAGCCAAATGAATGCTGCACTCTTAGAAACCTTAGCTAAGAATAAGATTTGTCTGATGAGCTTACCTTAAGCAACGAGAAAGTTCAAACCTTGGAATTAGTGCCTTCGTCTAGTGTTCTAACTAATCCCGAATATGATCATTTTAGAAACAAACAAATGGGTCACTTGCAAGAAATCGAAACCTTAAGAGCAAATCTTTCTAAAGAACTTAGCGAAAAGGAGTTAGTGGTCACTAATTTTCAAAAACTTCAAACAGATTTTGAGTCACTTGAGTCTAAGAAGAATGAAATGGAGATTAATGCTGCTAATAAGATTAGAAGTCTAGATTACTTGCTTTTAAGACAATACTCTGCTTCTCAACTAGTGCACTTATTTGATGCTTCATTTAGAGAATTTAACTTATCACGTCAAAAAGGCCTTCCCCCTAATCCACGGTATGCAAAACAAGCTTTAAGACATAGTCCTAGACTTTATAATGCAACTCAATTAGGATTGGCCTTAGACCCGATTGTTCTTCCCGATGATCGAACAAGTAAGGATCTAGTTGATGAGGATCGGTCATACAATTCTGCAAAATATCCCGAGTGTGATTATTTTAAAATGAATAAGGAGCTTGCAAAAACCGATTTTAGAATTCGCTTCCATATGGACAAAGATCTCATTACAGCACCAACCTACATGTTGAATGAAGAAAACCCTAGTACATTTCCTACACTTGTCAACATGGAAGGTCCTAAGGAAATTCCAAAGGATCTTCCACCGGTTAGCACTGTATGGTTAAACTTGCAAGAGATTAATCAATACTTTACTAATTTTGACAAGGTCATTTTGGAATGTACGACTTCAAATGGCCTAAACGCCGGAGAATGGGCTTTCGAACACATGAACGAGGTGTTTAAAACTGAGATCAATCCGTTTGTCGAAAGTCTAAAAGGAATTTTTGCATCTCTTAAGGAAAATCTTGTGTTTGAAATTGGTGAAGTTCAAAAAGTGTTTTATGAAATGGACACCGCTTACGAACTACAACTAATTGAAAAAGAAAAGATTTTAACCGAATATGACCGATTCTTGTCTGCAGTAATCTCGTGTGATGTGCTTACTACTGTAAATGTTAATTATTCGAATGAGCTTACATCCGCTATGATTAATCGTGATGCTGTGAATATTTGTGATGATATTTGTGATGATATTTGTGATCTCTCTGTAAATGTTGCTGATACTGTAAATGAGGTAGATAATCATTCTTGTCACGAATCTAACGCTGAGTTTTTAAAGCTACAAGATTCTTACAATTTACTTTCAAAACGCTTTAATCAACTAGAACAACATTGTATATCTTTAGAATTAAAACAACAAACTCAAAATGAGAATCTTTTGATATCAAATGGTTGTGAAAACGGTGTTGAGACGAGTGACAAGATGATTGCAATTGTTAAGGCATTAGAGGAAGAGATTATGAGATTGAAGAGAGATGTGTCATCAAATGAAACATTCAAATTGGAACTAGAGGCTGCAGAGTCTAAAAACCAGGTCTTAGAAATTAGACTTTCGTCTGTTCTAGGGGAGATGGATCGGACAATACAGGGATTATCCGCTCTTTATGGTTCACTAGAAGAACGCTTCACTTTTAATGCGGCACAGCAACAATCTTATGTTGAACAACTGAACCAAAAGTGCGAGGAAATCTCTGATTTGAACATCCTGCTCATTGACAAAAATATGGTTTTGGCTGAGTTAAAGGAGACACTTCTTCTCACCCGACAAGAAATTGTTGATAACTTAGCTACCGACTCTGCACCGTCCACTAGTGCTCCAACAACCAAGTCAGTAGTGCTTTATAAGAACCCGCTTCATAAGAGAAACCCGGTTACCTACGATGATTATATGAGGAATGCCATTAAGCATGTCGATCTTCTTAGGGATATTTTAGACGATCTTTATGCCTTAGATCCCTCAAGTAGCGACTATTATTTGGCTCATGAATATATTAAGCGAGTTCAATATTGCTTAGCATATTTGCAATACATAGGTAAACCAGGCTCTGCACTACTTACTAATAGGCCCATTGCTGTAACTCCATTCAATAAGACTCCAGGAGCAAAACCATCATTGACACAATCAAGTAAGGCACCTTTAAAATCTGTTGCTAATGTTCCCACTTTGCCTTCTACAGGATTAAAAGAGACTACCATGGCTAAAGGATCGCCACTCAAGAAAGATAAGATCAAGCCCTCCACTAGTAGTGCCAAAAAGAAGAAAGTAGAAGATCACCATAGGAATGTTAGTTCAGTTTTAAATAAGAAGAATCATGTTAAGACTAAAAGCTCTGCGCCTGTGCAGAAGCCAAAACCATTCGTGAATTCTAATTTGAATTGTTGGAATTGTAATGAATGTATGTTTTCCCAACGTCATGATTTGTGTCTTATTGAACATGTGAATGAAATGAATGCCATTAAGAATGGTCTTGAATGGAAGCCAACGGGTAGAACTCGTGCCCAGGTTGGCTGACAATGGCGTCCCACTGGTAGGACCTTTACATTAGATGGAACAATGTGTCCTTTAACTAGGAATGCATCCATTGAGGTTAGGTCGGAGCGTCCTTTAGTTAGGAACACTCGCACTCAAGTATGGAAACAGCGCCCTTTAATTAGGTCAGCCCCCACTATAGTGCCTATCAGTGAAGAAATACCTCAGGATTTAAGCCAACTAGAATCTACACCACCCACTAGGAAGAAAAAGGCTAGGAAATCTAAGAAACCTAGAGTTAGCAAATCTAAGATTATTAAATCTGTACCTGCTAATAACAAGGAACACTCAGATTCCGATACATCTACATTGTCTTCGTGTGGTGATATTTTTAGGTGGTCCAAATCATCCTGTGGTATTTGGACTCCGGTTGTTCAAAACATATGACCGGAAATCGCTCGATGCTCCGAAATTTCGTCAGCAAGTTTCTTGGTACGGTTAAATTCGGGAATGATCATATAGCAAAGATAATGGGGTATGGTGAATATCAGATTGGAAATGTGACGATTTCAAGGGTATACTATGTAGAAGGTCTTGGTCATAATTTATTCTCAGTAGGACAGTTTTGTGATTCCAACCTTGAGGTTGCTTTTCGACAACACACTTGTTTCATCCGCAACTTGGAAGGAAAAGATTTGTTGAAGGGATCTCGTGGTGCAAATCTTTATACCTTGTCCTTACAAGACATGATGGCCGCCTCTCCAGTATGTCTTCTCTCTAAAGCATCTAAGACCAAGTCATGGTTATGGCATCGCATATTATCTCATCTTAATTTTGATGCTATTAATCATCTGGCTAAAAACGAATTAGTTCGTGGTCTTCCAAAGCTTAAATTTCACAAGGACCATTTATGTTCCGCGTGTTCAAGGGGGAAAAGTACCAAGAAATCTTACAAGCCCAAAGCTGAAGACACCAATCAAGAAAAACTTCATCTTTTGCATATGGATCTTTGTGGACCAATGAGAACTGAAAGTGTGAGCGGTAAGAAATTCATTCTGGTTATTGTGGATGATTTCTCCAGGTTTACATGGGTTAGATTTCTACGTACAAAGGATGAAGCACCAAAGGCTATCATCACTTTTCTGAAATTCATTCAGGTACGTTTGAATACTACTGTCCGCCGTATTCGTACAGACAATGGAACAGAGTTCGTCAACCAGACTCTTCGTGATTACTATGAAGGAGTTGGTATCTCACATGAAACATCCGCTGCACGCACTCCACAACAAAACAGTGTCGTAGAAAGACGGAATCGTACACTTATGGAAGCTGCTAGGACTATGCTTATTTATGCGAACGCTACATTGTTCTTGTGGGCAGAAGCTATATCTACTGCATGTTTCACCCAAAACCGTTCTATCATTCGGAAACGCCATGGAAAAACACCTTATGAGCTTCTACATGACCGTAAACCCGATGTTTCATTTTTTCATGTGTTTGGTGCTCTTTGTTATCCAAACATTAATAGTGAGAACTTGGGTAAGCTTCAACCGAAAGCCGATATAGGTATTTTCATTGGTTACTCACCGTCCAAGAAAGCATACCGAATTTACAACCGTCGTCTTGGCAAGATTGTAGAAACTATGGACGCAGATTTCGATGAGCTGACAACGATGGCTTCTGAGCAACACAGCTCTGAACCCGCGCTTCATGAGATGGGAACCGGTGCTATTAGTTCCGGATTAGTTCCCAATAATCCTACTTCTACATCATTTTTACCACCATCAAGGCCCGAGTGGGATAAACTGTTTCAACCGTTGTTTGACGAATTCTTTGATCCCCCAAATGATGAAGCTCCAGCACCCGTAGTGATAGCTCCAATACCTGAAGTTGTTGCTCCAGCCAATGAAGCTTTATCTAATGCATCTTCAATTCACATTGAACCGGATGCACCTTCACCAAGTGATTCTCAAACTACACCTGAATCGTCACCCCTACTTGTGCCTAATGACGTGGAAGAGGATTCTATTGATCACGACTTGAAATATGCTCACCTGCAAGAGCTTCCTTTCTTTGGTGTAGCGATACCTGAAAACCCTTCAGCCGCGTCTACCTCAGAAGAAGCTCCCTCTATTGTTCACTCCAGACCACCTAGGATTGAAAACCATAGCACTAAATGGACAAAAGATCACCCAATTAGGAATGTTATTGGAGATCTAGATCGACCAGTCTCTACACGCCATCAATTACAAGAGAGTGCACTTTATTGCTACTTTGATGCATTTCTCTCTGAAGTTGAACCTAAAAATTGGCAGCAGGCTATGACCCAATCATCTTGGATTGAAGCCATGCAGGAGGAACTAAATGAATTTCAAAGACTTGAAGTATGGGAATTAGTTCCTCTCCCTGACAAGGCCAACATCCTTACTTTGTTGTGGGTTTATAAGGTTAAACTTGATGAGATGGGTGCAGTATTAAAGAATAAGGCTAGATTGGTTGCTAGAGGATATAAACAAGCCTTGGGTATAGAATTTGAAGAATCTTTTGCTCCTGTGGTAAGATTGGAGGCAATTAGACTATTCCTTGCGTATGCCGCTCATATGAACATGATCGTCTATCAAATGGATGTGAAGACGGCATTTTTGAACGGTGAACTAAGGGAAGAAGTCTATGTTAGTCAGCCGGATGGGTTCGTTAGCACGGAGTTTCCTAATCATGTGTACAAGCTTAAAAAGGCTCTCTACGGGTTGAAACAAGCTCCACGCGCGTGGTATGATCTCCTGTCAACATATCTCATTTCGGAAGGCTTCTCCAAAGGCAAGGTGGACCCCACTCTATTCACTCTCAAGGAAGGCAACGACATGATTCTGGTACAAATTTATGTTGATGATATAATATTTGCTGCCACTAACATAGAATTGTCAAATCAATTTGAGAAGATAATGTCCACACGCTTTCAGATGTCAATGATGGGAAAAATCTCATTTTTCTTAGGATTACAGATTTCTCAAAATCCCAGAGGCATCTTTATTAATCAATCCAAATATGCTCTAGAATCTCTTAAGAAATATAACTTTGAAAATTGTGACCCCGTGGACACTCCAATGGTGGAGAAATCCAAGTTAGATGAAGATAGGAATGGGACTATTGTCGATCCAAAACTTTACCGTGGGATGATCGGCACCCTTCTATATCTGACTGCTAGCAGGCCTGATTTGCAATTTGCTGTATGCATGTGTGCCAGGTATCAGGCTCGGCCTACCGAAAAGCACCTACATGTAGTGAAAAGGATCTTTCGGTATCTAAAAGGAACACTTCATCGTGGTCTATGGTATCCGAAAGATTCCTCTATTGCTTTAATATCATACGCAGATGCCGATCATGCTGGATGTCAAGACACGAGGCGTAGCACTTTTGGATCTGTGCAACTCCTAGGAGATAGATTGATCAGTTGGTCTTCAAAAAGGCAGAAAAGCGCTGCAATTTCTAGCACGGAGGCTGAATACATCGCCATGTCCGGTTGTTGTGCTCAAGTTCTTTGGATGAGATCACAATTAACTGACTACGGTTTGGGATTTAACAAAATCCCGATGTATTGTGACAACAAGAGCGCCATTGCCCTTTGCTGCAACTATGTTCAACATTCCCGGGCCAAGCACATAGACATTCGCTACCATTTCATTAAGGAGCAGGTGGAAAACGGAGTGATCGAGCTGTATTTTGTCACTACTGAGTACCAGCTGGCGGATATGTTCACCAAAGCCTTAGATCGAGGACGAATCGAGTTTTTGATCGACAAGCTTGGCATGAAATCATTCACTCCAGCGACTCTCAAAGAGTTGGCAGAAGAATCAGCTGAATAGTCGTGGTAAACTATTCAGAGTATCCTTTGTTCGTGATCATGTATATTATCGTAAATATATAAACCACAAAAGAAAAATACAAAAATATAAAACCAACAAAAACCATAAAAAATATAAAACCAACAAAAACCATAAAAAATATAAAACCTAGAAAAACCATAAAAATTATAAAATCAAGAAAAACCAAAAATATTTTTTGTTTTTAAATCGGGCATGTCTTTTAGTACGGTAATATTTACGGCCTTAGAAA
Organism: Glebionis coronaria; assembly: GCA_025667525.1. NCBI lineage: Eukaryota > Viridiplantae > Streptophyta > Magnoliopsida > Asterales > Asteraceae > Glebionis > Glebionis coronaria. Next base: position 540,438,531 of record CM046878.1, on the reverse strand, counting down.
TGTCGATCAATATTGACACGGTGCCATAAATAGAGTCCGTATAAAAGTTGTACATTTTTTAAAAACATGCCCATTATGGCTTGTAGTTATTTCAGACTGCAACCCGGTTTTCATATTAAAGTCACGTATTTCCTTGGAAAACGTTGGCTCACAACGGGAATTAATTTTCTCGGGCGTGATTTACAAGCCAAATCATGCAAAGGGATCAAGTTTACTTTACAACTTGATCTTACACAAATTAGTGTACGTCTCAGTGCATTATTTTGTCAAGATAAGAGAAATCTTGTCGACACCACGAATCAATCTTTTCAAAACATCAATTGGAAAATGTTTTTCATCATCATGTGCCTCGTTAAACAATGACTACAGCTCTTTAAATAGAAAACGGGTCATCGTTTAAGGGGGAGAAAATGTTACACCATCTTTCACATCAAAAAGATCTTCAAAAGTTTTCAAGGAAACTCAAAACGTTAATGGTTGGATTGCTTTGGCATTTGTCTTGTTGTTGCTTATAAGTTTGTCATGAATAGTTTTGTGCGTGTGTTAAGATAGGTTAATCACTAAGGCTCGAGAATTTAACATAAGATAGGGTCAAAATGACAAGTATTAAAACTTGGAAAAACAAAAGAATTTTGATTAAAGAAAGAGGAAAAGTTGAGGGGGTAAAGTTGACAATATGTCAAACTCGTGAAAATTTGACCTAGTCAAATTCATCCCCCCCGTCTCTTCTCTCTCTCACCTTTTCTGATTGTTTATCTCTTTGCCGCCATTAACATACAAGATCACAAACACACGAAAATCAATCAAAACATCTCACAATCATTCAGCTTCTAAATCAAGATCTTCAAAAAGGTATTAAAACGGTTTAATCATTCATGCAATACAATTTAATTATCTCCTTTTAACTGGAATCAATCGATTGAAGTTACTGCTTAATTAGGGTTTAATTAAAATTGGGGGTTTTTGCCTGGGTTTTATTCGGAATAGAACAAATGAACAGACATGGCCCTTAGAACACTTGAATCAAACGGATTTCGTGCTTAATTAGAAAATACATAAGTGTTGAAAAACATTCCGAATAGGAGGACTTTTCGTGTAAGAGCATTTTCGAATAGAAAGATCTTTCCGCATAGGAGAATTTTTCCGAATAGAATGATCTTTCCGCATAGGCCAAATCTTTCCGAATAGAATGAATATTCCGCATAGAGAAACGTTTTCCGAATAGAATGAATATTCCGCATAGGCCAAGTCTTTCCGAGTAAGCATTTTTTATTCCGCATAGACAGTTCTTTCCGAATAGGATTTTTTTATTCCGCATAGACAGTTCTTTCCGAATAGAGAATTTATTCCGCATAGATAGTTCTTTCCGAATAGGACTTTTTTTATTCCGCATAGACAGTTCTTTCCGAATAGAGAATTTATTCCGCATAGACAGTTCTTTCCGAATAGGATTTTTTTATTCCGCATAGGCCTAATGTTCCGAATAGACTTTTTATTCCGCATAGGCCTAATGTTCCGAATAGACTTTTTATTCCGCATATAATGTTTATTCCGCATAGACCAATTATTCCGAATTGAATGTTTATTCCGTATAGAAGATGTTTGAATGTTTTACAAGCTTAAGGGATTAGGCCATATGTTCAATGCTTAGGTTTAAAGTCATAATGATATTCATATTTGTATGTATCAACCTTTGTGTTTTATCTTAAGCAGAGACGATGACTAACCCTACAGTACAACAAATACAAGACACCAGAGCCGCCGCCATTGCTGAAGCCAAGACTCTAAAGTTTCTTCCAAACAACTTCCGTTTGAAGGAGGTATCTCATTCCACCCATAATGGATTTAAGGTAGGTACAGCCATACTTGATAAATCTCATCTAAAGCATGCGCTAAGGAGAAGTGCTTCAGTGCCCTATGACTACCTTTACGAGTTTTGGGCTACCAAAGAGAGGACGTCGAACAAAATCACATTTTCCTTGGACAACAAGCAGCAGACGCTTACTGTGTCAGACTTCAGGAAGATCTTTGGATTTCGGCCGACACTCAAAGGCCTATCATACTCAGCCAACCCAACTAAGGACCAGATCATGGAAATGTTCACTGCCATCGGATGTCTTGACATACGAACCGCGTCTGAGTTTACTACTGCCAAAGTTGGTCAACCATGGAAAGCTATTTTTGGGATTCTAAGCCGATGTTTAACACCCAAAACAACTGGGTTTGATGTTGTTCGTCCACCAATCATCAAGATGTTTTATGGTATGTTTAAAGGTATGGGTATTGATTATGCATCATTGCTGTGGGAGGAGTTTACTTTTCAACTCTTCACAAACACGAAGGGTAAGGTTAAAAGTTACCAGTACCCTAGGTTCATTAAGCTGATCATACATTAGTTTATGGAAAACGATGCATCCATTAATAAGCGTGCAGGTAGTCGTCACCACACGATGGATGATGATGATTTGGTAGACTTAAGGCAGGAGACTCATTCGAATACGGTTATTCCTGGTCCCATTCCCAGTCATCTTCTGACCGATGAGATTATTGCATCTGATGATTACAAGAACTTGCTAAAAGAAATTGAGAATCAACGAGCAAGCATTCTAGCAGGTGAAGACTCATCTACCACGGTTAAGAGCAAAGGTAAACGGAAGCAAACAGATTTACCTGAACCCAAAGCCAAAAAGAAGAAGACTGCAGTTAAGAAGGGAAAGGGTATGGCTGATGAGTTAGTTCTCCATGATGAAGAAGATATTGATGATCCTGCTCTTAACAAGGCTGAGAGAAAAGCAATGAAGATAGCCCTTGAAAGGAGTAGGAGAGATAAGGGTGGTAGTGGTTCGGGGGCTCAGATGAATATTGAAGAAGAGTACGTGGAACCAGATGATGTTTTTGAGTTTGGATCACCTGAAAAGTATTCTACTTCGAAGGAGACATCCACACCCCCTGTTTCAGCAAGTGTTGCAAAAAAAGACTGGTGCTCCTACAATCATAGTGTCTACTCAATCTTTAGCAACTCAACTTCCACCAATACAACCCGTACCAACCAGACCGGTTTCAACACCATTTCTTCCACCACCAATAACTCCCATCCTTAGTACCGCAATAACAACCGAGCCTATTCCATCAACCCAGAGCAGCTCTGCAACGTCTACAATGGCTGCATTGGTAATGGCCGAAATGTTGGATAAACATACGGATAATCACAAAAGAGAGATGGATGAACTTCACCAAGAGCTACATAGACGAGTTCAAAGTGAAGAAGCATCTAGGAAAGCCCAAGAAGAGTTGATTGCTAAGTTCGCTGCAGATATGGAATTTACACGTAAAGCTCATGCAGAAGAAGTTGCTCGGGTCAAAAAGGCTGAAGCTGATAGGCATGCAGCACGAATTACGAGACTTCGAGAAATTAAGGATAACTATAAAGAGCAGAAAGAAGCTCTTGAAGCTTCTATTGAGCAGAGAGTGAAAGAATCCGTTGAATCTCTTATGCCTAAACTGCGTGATGAGTTGAAGACACTCGCTGCTGATAACTTGATGATCAAGTCATCCAATCCTTCAGAAGCCGCCTACAAGATTGCTTATGACTTGACGGATTTTGAATTAAAGAAGATCCTCAAAGCTCGTATGCGGGAACTTGGATCGTTTGATAAATCAAGGATTCAACGGGCTCTCTTCAAATCCCTGAATGACGCTATCATGGAGGATGATAGGTTGTTCAAGACGTTTGGAAGTGTGGTACCCTACCACATTCTCCCTGAGGAAGAAAGGGAAGAGAGTGAAGAAGAAGAGGGTACTGGTGAAGAAGAGGAAGAAGAAGAAGAAGAAGAAGAAGATAAGGATGATGATGATGATGAGGATGATAATGATAAGGATGATGATGATGATGAGGATGATGATGACGATGATGATGATGGCGATGATGGTGGTGATGGTAATGAGGAGAGTGTTAGGGGGAGCAACGGGGATGATGATGGGGGTAAACAGCCTAAAGAGGGAGATAAGGTTACCAGCTCCAAGAAACCTGCTAAGTCTGGAACCAAGTCCAAGAAAGATGCAGCGCAGAAGGACAAATCAACATCAACGGAATCAAGACGATCTAAGTGGCGCCACGATGTGAATGCCACCACGGCGTCATCGATTCCTGGTACATCTATGGCTGTATCTTTACCTATTACCACTAACCCTATTAGTCCTGTTGTTGTTGCTCCTGTGATTGCAGAATCGGTAACTGAACCTGAAGCTGCACAACACTCACCCGCTCATGACACTGCCGAGATGCCTGAATCAGAACAAGCAGATGTTCACGTCTCCACTCCTCTACAACAAGACCCACAATCTACTGTTCCAAGCACAAGGGACTGGGCAGACACGTTGGAGATTGACGAGACTGCACCGCCACAGGCTTGGATCACGGCAGCGGTGCAATATGATCCGATCACAGACGCTGACAAAGATGTTTTGTATCTTCATATCCGTAGTCCGATTGACTTATGTACATTTCTTGCTCATGAGTATAAGATTTCGGTTACTCCATCTTTGGTGAAGAAAGCGCTGAAGGATAAGAGACTTCGCGCCAAAACCCGGTTAACCCAAATGGAGTTCGAGTATTATGCCGATGAGATCCTGAAAGCTCTGAACACCGTTCAACGGCCAGGTCTGCATGAATCCGAAAGAGCTCCACCTCCACTTGATCCTACTCAAGATAATCAGATTGCTCTCGACTTCTTCGTCACCAATGATCTTGTGTATCTTCTGAAGGGGTCATCAAAGTACGCAACTTCCCTGACCTTGCTGAAAGCTGCCAACTGGGGGACAATAGCCTTTATTGAGGAAAAGGTAAATCGACTCTGGGTCCCAAAGGTAAATCGTAATTATGATATGTATGCTGTCATAGGTGCATCACACTGGGACGAACGAGTTCGAAGGGCGTACAGGGGTTGCTGCTTAGTCAATTCAGGAAGCAACGTCAGATCCGATATCCGCATCTCCAGCATCTTAGGGTTGAAAACTGAAGCCAAGAATGGCTATTATCATGTGACGGAGATTCGTTTGAAAAGGGAGGATGACAGAGAATACAAAATCCAGCAGGGAGATTTTTCTATCATTCGCCTTGAGGATATCGAAGATATGCTGCTTCTGATGACCCGAGATCAACTCACACATATTCCTCGTGAAGACCTCATTGCCTTGAATACAGCACTTTGTATGTTCACACGAAGCGTTGTTATCAAGAAACGAGTTGAAGATCTTCAGTTGGGAGTCGAAAGCTACCAAAGGAAGCTCAACTTAACCCGTCCAGTGAATCAAGTTCTACCTCAACATGTAGATAGATGTCCCTATACCGGCATTTCTGTCCCGAATTGCGGCATTTTCTACTTGAATAGTCGAGGTTTAATGAAGTTTATGAGGGTGGGTGAGCTTTACAAGTACAGCGATGGGACTCTTCTACAAGTTAGAGGAAAGTTGGAGCATCTTAATACGGGCGGGACTTTACCAGAGATGACCGAGGATTGGCATAAGGGTTATCGGCAGATGGCGAATTATGTGATCAAGAAGATCGATCAAAAGCTCCGTGAACGTAGATTGATGAGGAGCTTGGAAAGATTCGTTGGTGGTAGACCATATTTAGTGCACCACAAGCTACTGCAACGATCCATCTAATGGGTCGTACATTTCAGGTCCACTTTATATTGGTTTTCAATTATGAATATGTATATTTGTGAATATTGTGCTTTAATGGCTTGATGTAGTGTTACGGTATGATAATTTTTCAAGAATTTCTCACGAGATTCTAAATCTTTCAAAATATATCATACTAAAGCACTACAACTATCCCTTATTAACTTAAGGGGGAGCATGAACATGTTCTATGGCCAAACATCGATTTCATTTTTATCCAATGACCGGTTAATCCATTCAATATCCCAAATATTAATGGTTAACATTTTGGATAAGGGGAGAAAATGGGATTAAGGAGATTTAAATGATACTTGGCTAAAAGATGAAAAAGACTTAACGATTATCCAACTTAATATGTGTAAAGCACGTGTTAAGGGGGAGCGTTTTTGATGAACAAAACACCTAAGGTACAAAACTTTTGATTTCAATATCACAAGTACCTTAAGTGATTTTCAATGATTTTTCATGATGGCAATTCCTTCCCAAAACACGCTTAATTCACGACGGATGTGGTGACAAAAGGGTGGTAGGAATAGGTTTAGTCCAATGATTCATCAGAGCCGATGGAATCTTCCCAAGGACAATTCCCTAGATAGAATTAGAAGTCCTAGGAAAGATGGAGAAAGAATGTGAACGTAGCTGAATGCCGACCAAGTACTTAAGCTAGCACTGGAACAATCACAACAAGGTGCTAGTGATGACGTATTGGTAAGCATTGAAGGGGTTGAAGAATGAAAAAGAAATGTAAAGATAAAGGGTGTAAAGAAAGAAGCCCTCCTTACAACTTTAGGCAGAAACCGGGTCAATACATATGCTATTGAGGTCATTTTTGCTAATGATTCTCGGTATTGAAGAAAGACATCATGGACCCAGTGATGCAATGCACAACCCTTCCCAGCTAACTCAAATATCTCTCAAAAGGTATTTGTTTTAATCACACGGAGATCAACACGTTATCTATTGGTTTATTCACTCTGAATAGACTGGTATTGAAAAGGTGGCACTCATCTCCAGCCATCGCTCTCTAAATCAAAACGCACAATCGAGTATAGAGCCAAGAGATCATCAAAAGTCTCATTAGGACACTTTCCTTTTATTCCTTGCTTTCTCACACACTGTGAAAAGTAAGAGATTTTCATGAGTCCTACGCAGTATTCCTGTAATATTGCCAGAACATCCGAGTAATACGCAAGTATTACAATGAAGATGGAAATCCTGCTTGAGCCAACATCAAACAAGCTCATGGTAGGTTACACATGCGGTTCTTTTAGAACCAATCTTGTGAAAAACTGGAAAGAAACAGTGGTTTAATTCTTAATTGAACTTAAACTCGTTCCATGCCTCTACGCATTATCATATGATCTTGCCAGAACACTCAGAGTGACTCTTTATTGATCACAGTGACGAGTGGAAATCCTTCTAGTGTTAACATCAAACAGCACTTGGTAGGTGACGTGCAAGATTCTTTATGAATTGAGCTCGTGACAACTGGAAAGCAACGATGGTGAAAATCTTAAGTGAAATTCACTTGTTCCAGGTTTCATGAATTGACGGCTTCAAATCACAAGGATAAATTATCCAAGTGATTCACTCTTTATGTTCGCAGTCAGCTTTGGACGGTCGAATAAAGAGAACGGGTTTACCCGCGAAATCCTGTCAGGAAGTTACTTAATTGAAACTATCCGTCACGGGTACGATATCTAATATCGTCCAACGGTCTTCACCGACCGGAGGTAAAATGCTACCGAATTAGAATAAAATGTTCAAAGCCATTTTATTCGTGTCGTTGCTGTGAACCTGTTGAAGATGGTGGCGTTGCTGTGTACCTGTTGAAGACGGTGGCGTTGCTGTGTACCAGTGAAGACGGTGGTGTTGCGGTGTACCTGTAGAAGTCGTTCCCACATGCTTATGTTTTTCTGCATCAAAGTTTAGCAAAAATTCAAGAAAGTACAAGATAAAGTCTTCCGCTGTACCAAACTCTGAAACTTTCGAGAATTCAACAAAAAGACATAAGTGTGTGGAACATGAAGTCACGAGGAGGCAAATTCACAAGAAAGGCAAAGATCGCACGTGAAAGGCCAAAGAACAATGCTCTCAAGCCAAAGCCAAAAAGATCAAACCAACATATTCACAACAAAAGAAAGAAAAGAAGAAAAGACTACGAGCTAAAGAACGAAGACTTAGTATAGTATGCTAGGTTTAGAACTTTGTAACGTGGAGTGACCTCCCTTAGGGGGAGATTGTTAGAAATACGTTTTAACGTATATTAGAAGTATCGGTCACTCCACAATAGGATTTATGTTGTAATAGCTCGTAGTTAACAAATAGTTAATTGTTACTTATTAAGTTAAGTAAGAACCGGTCCATGGGCTTGTCATGGACCGGCCCAAGCCCAATGTAAGCTTGGAAGTATAAATACCCCTTTCCACCATGGAAAGGGGTTGGTTGTTGTTCATGTTTTCATATTAATAAAAGACACATTTTCTCTCACTTTCTCTCTCTAGTTTCTCTCACTAGAAAACATCAACCCACTTCATAGATTCATAGGTTATCAATATTCTACAAGTGTAAACTTGCTTTATCACTAAGCATTGCATGAGGGCATGGCAATGGTTAAGTGTAAGGGATTTGATAGGTGTGAAAACACTCATCCTTTTACCACTTATTTCTTGCTAAAACAAGACCAAAACGCGTATTTAATGTCATTTGTTTGGAATTATGCGTGGTTTGTGTGTTTGTTGTGTTTTCAGAGCCAACCGGATAAATATTGAAGAAAAATAGGATTGCACGGGTTTTATCAAAGAAAAAGACTCAAGACGAAGTCTATTGTCCAAGAGATGTGATTGTAGAGTTTTTGTACCCCTTTAGGAAAAGGATGCACAAAGTAGTGGTAAGCGTTAAGTGTCGGTTTAGGAAAACCGAGCACTAATGACCCTTAAGAAAGTTCAAGTTCGTTTCCCAAGGAGGCACGTGTGTTGTGTGATGAATTGATTAATGTTTGTGATTATATTGAGAAAAAGAAGATAGAAATAAGAAAGAAATGACGGTTACGAAGACGGATCGAGCTAAGACGAAAAGGCGTTCACGTAAAACCGTAAAAAACTACAAAATTAAAATTTTAAAACCTAAAAATTATTTAAAAGCTAAAAGTAGTCTAAAATAATATAAATAAGAATAAAAATCCAATAAAAATATTTTAAAACCTTTTATTAATTAAATATTCAATTTTAAATGCTAATTAAAGCCCTAAAATTAAATATAATTAATCAAAATGTCCAAAATATTATTTTATTGAACAAATAACTTACTTATATTATCTAAAGACTAAAAATTATTTTTCCTAATTTTTAGAAACTATTTTTCTATTTTTAAATTACTAAAAACTATTTTTAAAACTAAAATAATCATAAAAAAATAATAAAATATTGCTAAAAATAATTTAACAAATTTAATAATCCTAATTTACTCTAATGAACAGAAGAAAAATGAAAAAGTTTGAAAAATATTAAATTTTTCACTAGAAGACAAAAACAGTTTAAATAAAACCCTAATTATACTAAATTAATTTTAAAAAATAAATAAAAGGTGAACAGTGAAAATTTTTTATACCAAAAGTCTTAAATGTTTTTCTTAATAAAAGAAAAATGTTGAAACTGAAAAATATTTATTTTTGGCACTAAATGCCAAAAACAGAAACATAAAAGTAATTAAAAATGACTATTTAATCTAAAAAATATAAAATGAACAATAAATAAAAATCTAATTAATCAGAAAAATCAAAAATAAAATTAGAAAAATAACAAAACAAGTTTGAAGTCCTAATTCCCAATTAAGGGCACTAAAGACAAAAAATCAATGTTTCTGAAAGTGACACTTGTTTAGGGTTTGTCTGCTAGTGAAGTAGTGCTAACAATGGTGCTACCAGTGGGAAGTTTGTTCCCACTGCTAGTGCAATTGTGCTGGTCAGTTGACCAATAAGCTCAGGAGAGCTTATTTGTGAGCTTATATTGGGCCATAAGGCACCCTTATACTCAGTTGAGTATAAGGAGTCAATTTACACACAAAAAACAAGCAAGTACTTAACAAAATTTCACACAATTAGCACCAAAAGTTTCTGATTAAGCCTATGGGGTATCTGATGAACAATTGACCAAGTTACATGCACAAAAATGAGATTCAATGGCTTATAACTTGCACAATACTCAACCACATGACATATAAGCTATTTCAAACCCTGCTTAATACCCTACCCTAGCAGACTTCACAATTGGTTGGCATAAATTTCACAAAACAAGCAGTAAAAGGCACTTACTGATTTTTTGACCACTTTTCCAATTTATATCATGCAACTTGTTTTAAAACTTCACCAAACAGAAAGCTAAGAGCATATATCCCAATATACCATCCCAATGAGTGTTTTTAACCAGGTTCTAACACAAAATCTTGTCACAAATCTTGGCTAATCCCTTATCCCAAACACCCCTTTAGTGACTGAAAATCAAATTTTTCAAAGCAAATCTATTCAAAACCTAATCAAATTGACTTAAAACTAATCTAGCATGCATAACAACCTAGAAAGAACATAATCCAACCTTAAAATTAACACTTGAACAAGTTTCATACCAAATCAACAAATCACATAAATCATACACTTGAAACTGAAATGAGAGAACAAGGTTGCTACCTAGAGGGACCTACATCCAGGTCCCTCAGTGACTGCTATGTCACCTCCAATCAGGTTGGGGCCTGAGCAGGACCTTGGACAACAAGGAAGCTACAATGAAACCTGCTAAGAAAAATACACAAACACAATATATCCAATATTTTCTGATTTTTCTTCTTTTTAAAACCTTTTCAAAATCTTCCCAAATACTTTGAACCAATGAACAACTTCTGAAACCAGTAACACTTTCAGTAATCCAATGATCCACTCCACTTTCACTTCATGAACCTTGGATTTCTGAAAATCTTAAAAAAACTTTTTGAAACCTTTGAAAACTGAAACCTCAAATTTACACAATGGAAAAATGGAACTCAGCTAGCTCTTAGTCACACACCAAACTTTTAAAAATTATAAAAAGGAATTACTTTGAACTCAAATACCAAACTTTTATATTGATAAAAACAGATTACAAGTGAAAGAGCTAAAACTGGAACAACTATATGGGACACATACATCCTATATTTATACACTGAAAAGAAGATTCTAGATAGCTAAAAACCCTAATGTATAAAAGCCCTAATATGCTCTTGATCTTCAGTCTTCAAAGTTGGTCAAATTGTGCCCATGTGATTGCCAGTTGGAATAGATGTACTTGTGATGATCTTGGCTGTTTATTTAGTCTTTGGGAGCAAGAAATCAAGATGGGACGTTGGATGTGTCTTTTTGGGGTTTTGGTGTGAAAGAGACGGGGCAGGGGTGGTCCATAGAGGCCACATGGGTGAGTGGGAAAGTGATGTAAGTGGTGGGTTTTATTTAGGGTTGGTTTAATCAACAATCTGGAAAACATTAGGGAAAAACCCTTTGATCTTGACCTGATTGGGACTGGGGAGAATTAGGGTTTATGGGGTGATAAACATGGGTTTTAATCTGAATTGGGGGTTAAGTGTTTTTAAATTTTGTGTTAAGTGGGAAAAGTGGGAGGTTTGACTGGGGTTTGACTGGGTTTTGACTGAGTTTATTTAATAAACTCAGTAGTGGAAGGGTGACGTGGGTGGGGTGATGAAGTGGAGGGCTGTGAGTGGGTGGAGTGGGTGACATGGCAGGATGATTGGATGGGAGGAGTTTGGATGTCTTGGCAGTTTGGCCCCCTCAAGTTTCCTTCTTTCTTCATGTTGTAACAAACAACATTATACTCTTTTTCCTTTGAAAACAAGTTTGGGCAGTTGTCATTTTTGGCACAAAATGTTTTATAACTTGTATCAAGGACTTCAAATGTAATTTCTTCAATTCCCAAGGGCTAAACTTGTACAATCTTCATTCCTCAAGGACCATTCTTGCATAACTTGATTTCTACAAGGACCAATCTTGATAAATCTTCAAAAATTGAGGGACTAAAGTTGCCAATCTTCAAAACTTCAAGGGCATTTTTGTAAATTCCATATTCGGGCCCGGTTCATTGTGCGGCTTCGTTTCCCGTGTTCGTTTTTGATTGATTCTTGTGATCTTTTTTTCTTTTCCCCAATATCCGTACCTAAAATACACAAGCAACAAACTCGAGCATATATTTGGCTGTTTTAATGATATTTAATGCATTTTAATCCCGATTTGGACGATGAGACTATGTATAAAAGCAGTCTCATCACTCTCCCATACTAAACCATTGTCGTGCCCTCACGCAATGCTAGAATAAAGTATCATAGCACCTCCAAAATTCATTTTTATTCACTTATTTGGAATGATAAACTAGCTACACTACTACTATTACTACTACTTGCGTTTTAGACATAATGTATGATTTTCATCGCAAAATGGGACGTTTAGGTTCATAGAATAAGAACACGTGAATGCTTCGTTAGAAATAATTTCATCGTCCTCGATTTTCACCCTAATTCCATGCCAAGCGTGCAACGAGATCATTGTCATTATAAGTTAGTAATGCTAACACTACTCATATGCCCTAATCACGTACTTATCCTCCCATTATTCCTAAGTTGTATCTCTTATATTTTATTTTGTCTTGAATGTTTCACGAGGATACATTGTTTGACTTATGCGATAATAGAGATTTAGGTCTAAAAATAGAGTCCTAACGGTGTAATTAAGACCATCAAATCAATAACCCCTCCTAATAGACAACGATGTCAAAAAATTAAGTTGACAAGAAGAATCGATAAACACGGTTTTATAATGGTTTTGAACATGAGACTTATTACCAAGACTTTTATACGCCCCCTAACGGAAGGGCCTTATTATCTTTGGTTTACCTCCATCTTTTATTCAACTTTGCCATGAAGCTTTTATTATGACTTCGGTCTTGCCTTGCCTTTTATTATCCGCCTCATCGGTGGTTTTATTAGCCAAAGACGTATATCCTCACGCTAAGGCGAATTTTGGATCTTTAAAGCTTCGAAGATTAAGGCTTGATTCACTTTCAATTTAGCATAGATTTTAGGCCTTGTGGGGCTTCAAATTGTTTGCTAGATTTAGGTGAGCACTTGAAATCTTATTATTGGGTGAAGCTTTCGATTATTTGGGTGCCAATACTTCAAAACCGTGACGCTGGCGATACCTTAATGTCTTCCCAATTTAATTACACGGAAGCTACTAGAAAAGACTAGAAACCCAACAATCCTAACTAAACCGCTAAGTCAATATTTATTAAGCAAAAAATATTTACATACGAAGGGAGAATAAGCAAACAACAAGAACACATGAGTTTTTGAAAGAATACGAGTACTCTACGTTTAGCATAGTAACTTATAATTAACTCTATCATTTCTCGTCCTCATTTAAGAGACTTAGCCTAATGTGAAGTTAAGGAATCAAAGCTAAGTGCTTAACACGCACGGTCGAGTCAAAATTTACTCTTATTCTCGCCATCGGAAAATCTACATTCGTGTCTTCAAACACTTATGAAACATGAGAAAATTTTTAAAATTTGGCCATTTTTAGCCTTATTTTGCAACAAAACGATAAACAAAAAGATAAACTTTGGAAAACGTGAAGGTTTGGAAAGGCAAGTATCTATTCACCCCCCCATACTAAAGTTAAACATTGTCCTCAATGTTTCGAGTCTAGGGGTGCAAACACCCCCATACTAGAGACGTAGTCGAATGCCTAATCTAGCATGGAAAGGGTGTAACCAATAAATTAATAGCCGTTTATAAAGTGTGCTAAAAACCTAAGGTTAGAACATCAAAGGATATATCATTTGGATATTGAGAAAGTCTTCAAAGCAAACGATCGAGTGCTCCCATAAAACGAACACGAGAGGCTCCAATCGTGAAGATCATGATCTAAAAACCACAATGCACAAACAACTACGGAACAAAGGTTGGAAGGGCACAAATCCCCTCACATTAAACTAATTAGAAAGAAATAATATGTACATGGATAAGCATGGGTCTCCCCCACGAGGCACCTTGTTTTTGATAACCGAGTTAAAAGCTCGACTCGAATCCCCATAAATGTGATCATTTAGGGATAATCATGGTATGGTCAATTTTTAGTGGGGCTTACATGATAAACAAGGCCCAAAAACAACCGGTATAAAGGACTACGTCCTTTGATGGTGCAAAATACCGGGATCGAAGATGGCGTTCTCGTTTTCATTGGAAAAACAAATCAACGCCACTTCATCATGAGTCAACAAAAACTCAAAGAGTTTCAAGAAAATAGGATAGAAGAAATAGAAGGGTGGGACAATGGGTAAGTCATGAAAACATTGAGCTACTCGAGGTAGACTCGCACCAATCAAATAGAAAGATTTTCCATTTATTGCATCGGTGGAAGACCGAGATTTCCCTATATAAGCAATTCCAGGATCAAATATCTCGTCCTCGGTGGAGAAAGGGGAGGGAACATAAGGGGCTTCCCCCACACTAGGTCCACACAAAGCATCATCAAAAGGAGAAGACGAGCTTGTAGTACTCAATACACGTGGTGATGACAGAGTTAGAGTTGTAGAAAAATCTTTTAAATTTAATTCAAAATCTTTTCCTTTTTCATCTTTTAAACTCTCCTTGTGAAAACCCGACTTAATTATGTCAAAAATATTTGGTGTTTCTAAAGCAATGTTAGTCATACTAAAAATTCTCACATTTGAAAAGCGTCTTGGTAAAGGTGGTGGTAAGTTTTCAAATCTTTTGTCAACAAAGAAAACTTCCCCATCGGGATCAACACATTCATCATCCGAAGAATCATTCGAGATTGTAGGCTTAACACTCTTAACCTCCACCGGCGGAGGGGAAGGAACTTCATTTTTCTCAACAACTTCTAAAACTCTTTTTGAAATTCTTTTGCAAATGTTTTTGATGGGATTGACATTGTACAAAGACGTGATAGAATACACATGAGAAAGCGTGGAGTTTTGAGTTGCATTAATGACGAAATCTTCCTCATTGAAACGAAGAGTGATTTTCCTTGCATGCACATCGATAAGTGCTCTCGAGGTATCCAAAAATGATCGACCTAAAATTAGAGGAACTTTAGGATCTATAGGAATGTCAACAACAATAAAGTCTACGGGATAGTAGAACTTTCCAACTTTCACGAAGACGTCCTCGGCTACTCCACAAGCTAGAATCGTAGAATGATCGGCCATTTCGATTGACATTCTTGAAGGAGTGAGATTTGTAAGATTGAGCGATTTAAAAATATCAAGAGGAATCAAATTAATACTAGCACCAAGATCGGCCAAGGCGTAGCATTCTTCCATGTCTTGTATAGCACATGGGATTAAAAACTTGCCGGGATCACCGACTTTTTGAGGTATGCGGCTTAGAAAAACCGATGAACAACTAGACGATTTTTGCAATTTCTCTTTGTTATTCAACATACTTTTGAAGTTCGCGGAAAATCGAGGCATCATGACTAAGGCGTCGGCAAAACTTATATTAAATGCAAGTCACGAAACATTTTCATAAAGAGTTCAAATTGATAATTATTTCGTTCTTGTGCCTTTTCCTTGTCTCGTCTTGAAGGGTAGGGTAAGGGTGGTGTGGGTTGGGGCATAGGCATAGGCATCGGCCTTGGAATCTCGGGTTCCATGATTGGTGTTGGTTCAACCGTAGGTGTGGTTTGAGCGGTACTTCGTGGGCTTTGAATTTGCTCCTTTTCTACCACCACCTCGGGTTCTTTCTCTTTTTCCTTCTCCATAGAAGTACTTGGACGAGAAATGGGTTCTTTGAAAGTTTTACCACTACGAGTAGTAATAACCTTCAATTCTCCTTTCGGGTTCATGATGGTATCACTAGGAAGACCACCCGAAGAAGAGGGCTTACACATGATAGCTTCAAACATTTTTCCTATTCGGTCTTCAAACTTAGATTGCCTAGCATCCGCTTTTAACAATTCTTGCTTAATCTCATGTTGACCTTGCTCCATTTTTTGTTGATTTTGTTGGAGTCTTTGAATATTTCCTTCCATTTTATTAGCATGAGTATTAAGTTCATTAGCAAGTTCGTTTTTAAGCTCGTTTTTCAACTCGGATCTTAAGCTAACCATTTCACGTTGCATATTGTCAAACTTAGCATCATTTGCCTTAGCATAATTCAAAAACTCTCCTTGAAGATTTTTGGTGTGATCAGTTTGAAAACCTTGAGTAGTAGTTTGAAAATCACGGTTTTGGTTTTGGTTTGAAATTTTCCCATTTCCACTTTGATAATTACCCTTGTTGTAATTCCTTTGATTGCCTTGATAATTACCACCTTGGTTGTTGTTTCGATAGTTATTAGCATTTGATTTGGTGGAGCTTGATTTTGGCGGGAACCTTGACCGTTTTGGTTATAAGTTCCCGTGGCTACATAAGCACTCGAAGTGTTACCATCCGCGGTAATGCACTCGGAAAGATCATGAGCTCCACCACACGACAAACAACTCTTAGAAACCGCTTTAACCGAAGCGGAATTTGAAGCTTCTTGAGCTTTCCAATGGGACATAAGGTTAGCAAATCTATCAAAAAACCGATTTTCTTCATTTGCTTCATCATGTAAAGCATTAATGCTACGAGACGATGACGAGCCCAATTTGGCAACACTCGGTGTGTTACGAGGGCTATAAACCTTAGACCTATTCTCAATTATGACCAAAGCTTCTTCAACCGTTTTACACAAAAAATTACCACCCGCGGCGGCATTTAGATAATCTCTTTCATGATCGTTAAGTCCATTGTAAAACGGGTCGATTTGGTGCAAGTCGGAAAAACCGTGATGAGGACATTCATGTAACATCTCCTTAAACCTATTCCAAGCCGTTGAAAAACTTTCATTTGATTCTTGTGAAAACTTTGAAATCTCATTTTTCAAATGCGTAGTCTTAGAGAGCGGAAAAAATTGGTTCACAAATTTCGAAACGAGATCCTTACACGTCAATATAGAATTGGGTGGCTCTTTCTCTAACCAAATTTTAGCGGGCCCCGCTAAGGAATACGGAAAAAGCATCATCTTAATCGAGTCATTCGAGACATCCTTAAATTTGCAAGTGGCGGTAAGACGATTGAATTGGCGGATATGGTTGTGGGGATTGTCCTTCTCATCACCACGGAATTTGTTGTTTTGGATCATTGACAACAAACCCGTTTTCACCTCAAAATTCTCCGCAAGGATAGCGGGAATCACAATAGCTTCTCCATAACCCTCGGTGGGTGCTTGAAGTAACTCCATCATAGTTCGATTCGCCATGGTTGGTGCTTCTCGTACAATGGGTTCGTCAATAGGAGACTCCTCACTAGAATGAGTTAGAGTGGGAGTTTTGTTCTTTCGTCTA
Source organism: Glebionis coronaria (assembly GCA_025667525.1). NCBI lineage: Eukaryota > Viridiplantae > Streptophyta > Magnoliopsida > Asterales > Asteraceae > Glebionis > Glebionis coronaria. The sequence goes on along the minus strand of CM046878.1, from coordinate 540,421,418 downwards.
CGTGCACGTTTTGCTTGATTACGAGTTAGCATAAACGTCACGTACAACGAGGGGACGAGCAAAGAAGATTCTTTTTGGTGTTTTGTATTTTTTAATTTTTTGGTGGTTTTTGATGGTATTAACTTTTTTGGAAATTGGTGAAATGTATTAAGTAGACAAAAATCTACAAATCTCCTCCTTAATCAAATCTCTTGATTAAAGAAGCCTCAAGGAATGAAAACGATCACGTGAAGTGAACGCCTTCGATGACTTTAGAACGATGGTGGAACACCAAATCGTTCAAGAGGGTTTAATCAATAGAAAGCAAGAAAATATATATGATACTTAAGTAATACTTTGGGCGGCAAAACCCTCGATTATCTCTCAAAATCAAATACGCACAAGCAAGCGGAGGAAACGAGGCGGCGCGAAGCACTTAAGAGCCTTTTTCCTTTAGGTCGTGAAATACAACCGCCTTATACCCACCTTATAGTTTGTATTTTTCAAAATCGAGCTTCACGAAAGTATTTATCCATTTTTGCCTTTTTTCTTTGGTTTGAGATTCGAATACAATGATTGGGTAATGACCTCCCAAGTCAAGGTTGTGATTTCTCACGTATTTGGAGTACTTGTGAATTTATTGTTCTACGTATACAATATAGTAATAATATTCACACAAAAACCGAAAAACGATAATACGTATTAGTAGAGTGCTACTAATACAAATACTAATTATGGTTAGTATAAAAACAACAATTGTTCAATCAAAACACAACATGCCTCCCCGGCAGTGGCGCCAAAAATGATTGTAGAGTTTTTGTACCCCTTTAGGAAAAGGATGCACAAAGTAGTGGTAAGCGTTAAGTGTCGGTTTAGGAAAACCGAGCACTAATGACCCTTAAGAAAGTTCAAGTTCGTTTCCCAAGGAGGCACGTGTGTTGTGTGATGAATTGATTAATGTTTGTGATTATATTGAGAAAAAGAAGATAGAAATAAGAAAGAAATGATGGTTACGAAGACGGATCGAGCTAAGACGAAAAGGCGTTCACGTAAAACCGTAAAAAACTACAAAATTAAAATTTTAAAACCTAAAAATTATTTAAAAGCTAAAAGTAGTCTAAAATAATATAAATAAGAATAAAAATCCAATAAAAATATTTTAAAACCTTTTATTAATTAAATATTCAATTTTAAATGCTAATTAAAGCCCTAAAATTAAATATAATGAATCAAAATGTCCAAAATATTATTTTATTGAACAAATAACTTACTTATATTATCTAAAGACTAAAAATTATTTTTCCTAATTTTTAGAAACTATTTTTCTATTTTTAAATTACTAAAAACTATTTTTAAAACTAAAATAATCATAAAAAAATAATAAAATATTGCTAAAAATAATTTAACAAATTTAATAATCCTAATTTACACTAATGAACAGAAGAAAAATGAAAAAGTTTGAAAAATATTAAATTTTTCACTAGAAGACAAAAACAGTTTAAATAAAACCCTAATTATACTAAATTAATTTTAAAAAATAAATAAAAGGTGAACAGTGAAAACTTTTTATACCAAAAGTCTTAAAATGTTTTTCTTAATAAAAGAAAAATGTTGAAACTGAAAAATATTTATTTTTGGCACTAAATGCCAAAAACAGAAACATAAAAGTAATTAAAAATGACTATTTAATCTAAAAAATATAAAATGAACAGTAAATAAAAATCTAATTAATCAGAAAAATCAAAAATAAAATTAGAAAAATAACAAAACAAGTTTGAAGTCCTAATTCCCAATTAAGGGCACCAAAGACAAAAAATCAATGTTTCTGAAAGTGACACTTGTTTAGGGTTTGTCTGCTAGTGAAGCAGTGCTAACAATGGTGCTACCAGTGGGAAGTTTGTTCCCACTGCTAGTGCAATTGTGCTGGTCAGTTGACCAATAAGCTCAGGAGAGCTTATTTGTGAGCTTATATTGGGCCATAAGGCACCCTTATACTCAGTTGAGTATAAGGAGTCAATTTACACACAAAAAACAAGCAAGTACTTAACAAAATTTCACACAATTAGCACCAAAAGATTCTGATTAAGCCTATGGGGTATCTGATGAACAATTGACCAAGTTACATGCACAAAAATGAGATTCAATGGCTTATAACTTGCACAATACTCAACCACATGACATATAAGCTATTTCAAACCCTGCTTAATACCCTACCCTAGCAGACTTCACAATTGGTTGGCATAAATTTCACAAAACAAGCAGTAAAAGGCACTTACTGATTTTTTGACCACTTTTCCAATTTATATCATGCAACTTGTTTTAAAACTTCACCAAACAGAAAGCTAAGAGCATATATCACAATATACCATCCCAATGAGTGTTTTTAACCAGGTTCTAACACAAAATGTCACAAATCTTGGCTAATCCCTTATCCCAAACACCCCTTTAGTGACTGAAAATCAAATTTTTCAAAGCAAATCTATTCAAAACCTAATCAAATTGACTTAAAACTAATCTAGCATGCATAACAACCTAGAAAGAACATAATCCAACCTTAAACTTAACACATGAACAAGTTTCATACCAAATCAACAAATCACATAAATCATACACTTGAAACTGAAATGAGAGAACAAGGTTGCTACCTAGAGGGACCTACATCCAGGTCCCTCAGTGACTGCTATGTCACCTCCAATCAGGTTGGGGCCTGAGCAGGACCTTGGACAACAAGCAAGCTTCAATGAAACCTGCTAAGAAAAATACACAAACACAATATATCCAATATTTTCTGATTCTTCTTCTTTTTAAAACCTTTTCAAAATCTTCCCAAATACTTTGAACCAATGAACAACTTCTGAAACCAGTAACACTTTCAGTAATCCAATGATCCACTCCACTTTCACTTCATGAACCTTGGATTTCTGAAAATCTTAAAAAAACTTTTTGAAACCTTTGAAAACTGAAACCTCAAATTTACACAATGGAAAAATGGAACTCAGCTAGCTCTTAGTCACACACCAAACTTTTAAAAATTATAAAAAGGAATTACTTTGAACTCAAATACCAAACTTTTATATTGATAAAAACGGATTACAAGTGAAAGAGCTAAAACTGGAACAACTATATGGGACACATACGTCCCATATTTATACACTGAAAAGAAGATTCTAGATAGCTAAAAACCCTAATGTATAAAAGCCCTAAAATGCCCTTGATCTTCAGTCTTCAAAGTTGGTCAAATTGTGCCCATGTGATTGCCAGTTGGAATAAATGTACTTGTGATGATCTTGGCTGTTTATTTAGTCTTTGGGAGCAAGAAATCAAGATGGGACGTTGGATGTGTCTTTTTGGGGTTTTGGTGTGAAAGAGACGGGGCAGGGGTGGTCCATAGAGGCCACATAGGTGAGTGGGAAAGTGATGTAAGTGGTGGGTTTTGTTTAGGGTTGGTTTAATCAACAATCTGGAAAACATTAGGGAAAAACCCTTTGATCTTGACCTGATTGGGACTGGGGAGAATTAGGGTTTATGGGGTGATAAACATGGGTTTTAATCTGAATTGGGGGTTAAGTGTTTTTAAATTTTGTGTTAAGTGGGAAAAGTGGGAGGTTTGACTGGGGTTTGACTGGGTTTTGACTGAGTTTATTTAATAAACTCAGTAGTGGAAGGGTGACGTAGGTGGGGTGATGAAGTGGAGGGTTGTGAGTGGGTGGAGTGGGTGACATGGCAGGATGATTGGATGGGAGGAGTTTGGATGTCTTGGCAGTTTGGCCCCCTCAAGTTTCCTTCTTTCTTCATGTTGTAACAAACAACATTATACTCTTTTTCCTTTGAAAACAAGTTTGGGCAGTTGTCATTTTTGGCACAAAATGTTTTATAACTTGTATCAAGGACTTCAAATGTAATTTCTTCAATTCCTAAGGGCTAAACTTGTACAATCTTCATTCCTCAAGGACCATTCTTGCATAACTTGATTTCTACAAGGACCAATCTTGATAATTCTTCAAAAATTGAGGGACTAAAGTTGCCAATCTTCAAAACTTCAAGGGCATTTTTGTAAATTCCATATTCGGGCCCGGTTCATTGTGCGGCTTCGTTTCCCGTATTCGTTTTTGATTGATTCTTGTGATCTTTTTGTCTTTTCCTCAATATCCGTACCTAAATTACACAAGCAACAAACACGAGCATATATTTGGCAGTTTTAATGATATTTAATGCATTTTAATCCCGATTTGGACGATGAGACTATGTATAAAAGCAGTCTCATCAAGATGCAAAAGATTTGAAGTCAATGGGCCTATTTGAAGATGTATCGAAGAAAAGGACGAAAGATGGAAGATTTACATATGTCGAAGAACTCAAGTCTATTAAACGAAGAAATTAAAAGACGAGTTGAATTTATTCATCGACAAATCTCGAATCTGAGTCGAAAACGTCAACTTTACTGAAAAGACGAGAAGACGAAAAGAGAGAAGGAAAGCCCACTCACCAAACACCCACAAGGACTATATATAGGGATCTCCTCACAACTTTGGAAGGCAGCTTTTATTTTTCTTCTTTCTTTCTTTTTGTTTCGTAGGGAAGAAGCCAACACCACTAAGGTGTTGTTGATTTTTATTGTTTTTGGATCCTTCACAAATTTGTAAGTTTTAATCTTCCATTTAGTTTGTTTAACATTAAGCTTTCAATACCATCTTTACTTTAATCTTGTTCATCTCTCTCTTTTGATTTAAAGTTTTCAAGGTTTTTATTTGGTTGATTTGATCTTCAAAAGTTAGTGGGTTTTGTGTTTTTATTGTTGGGATTTGTTGTTTATGGTTAGTAGATGATTAGTGTTTAGCTTGGTTTAAATCTTTTGGTTTATTTTGGTTTATTTTGGTTGATTTGATAAAAATCGTCTTTACTGTTTATGCTCTGTTCTTCATCTTCAAAACCAAACCCAGATTCCGAATCAAGTATTTTCCCCATTTTATTCCGGATCAACATAGATATTCCGAATCAACCGTTTCTCATTATTTATTCCGGATCGACTGGATATTCCGGATCAACAGGATATTCCGGATCAGTAATTTTCTTCAAAACATTCCGAATCAGCCCCATTATTCCGGATCACATAATTATTCCGGATAGCACGAACATTCCGGATCAATCCGCATCACCTTACATTCCGAATCACCTTACATTCCGAATCAAGCAATTCCTTTCATTTATTCCGGATCAACGACATTATTCCAGATCACCAATTTTATTCCGGATCACCTAACATTCCGGATCAACGACTTTTCTTTCTTTATTCCGGATCAAGGTTTTAGGTTTATGTATTCCGAATGAAGCAATTCTTCCGAATGAGCAGTTTTTGTCATTTTATTCCGGATCAAGGAATATTCCGGATGAGGGTTTTTGTCTGATATATTCCGAATAAAGGCTGCATTCCGAATCAAGCATTTTTTTAGCAAGGGTATTTACTGTTACTGTTTTGTTTTAATTTTAATTCAAGTTTTATTTTTATTAATTAATTTCTTTTAGTTTACTTTTATTTACTTCACGCATTTACCTTTTTAGTAGATTAGAAAACCAAATCCGCTTTTTAGTAACCAAGAACAACTATTTCACTTTGAACCGTGATCGATTCGAGAAGATACCGAGAATAAAATTGAACCCATGCAAAAACCTTTTATCAAGTATCAAAGACTACGTCATAAAGAACTTCGAGACGATCGTTCCACTATCACATCAAGGATAAACTTTGGAAGAAACCTCCAGGCTAGGCTTAACTTTGACAGCGTCGCAGGCGACACACCACAACGTTCGCGGAAAAGACGTAGAAGGCGTCAACTCGAGGAACCACCTCAGGGGGAGGAACAGCCTCTACCACGAAATGTTTTCGAACGTATTGGTGACCGGATACTCGAGGATCTCGAAGCAAATCAGGGAGACACAGATCTCTCCGATGGATCTATAGGGCGCACAACTCTAGAAACACCACAAGAAAACACTCTCCGAGCCAGTGTTTTCAAAAGAATTGACCCTCATAGAGGAGGGAGAGACACCACTCCTCCTCCACGGATGAGCAGCCATCGTAGCCGGTCGAGACAGGGAAGGCGCTCACCCAACTACAACTCATCTGATTCTGATTCCGGTGACCATCATCCCAGGCGTCGTAAGACGAGATAACCATTTTTTAGAATCTTCAAACAGCAGTAGGGAATATCAGAGACGCTCACGTCACCGTTCCCAGCGGGATGACGAAGACCTATCCCTCCCATGGTTCCAAGAGAGGGAAGACGCATTCACAAGTCGTATTCGGGATTACTCCGAAGACAAGAAACGGCGCATGCCCGCGTGTGTAAAAACCTATAATGGATCTGGTAATCCAGACGGCCATCTAAAAGTTTTTGAAACACATGCAAAGATCGAACAATAGCCGATGCCCCTATGGTGTCAAATGTTCAACTCAACACTGATTGGGAACGCTCGTGACTGGTTCGAAAAACTCCCATAACGGAGCATAGATAGCTTTGAAGAGTTGCGAAGAGCATTTAGGAGAAACTATACTCAGAGAAAGAAGTATAATAGGGACCCAGTCTCGCTTGCCACGGTCTAGCAGTTGCATTGGGAATCTACGGAAGATTTCACTGAGCGTTACAAGGACGAATGCACCAAAATCAAGGCATGCCCCGAAGTCCTAAAAATTTTCGACTACATGCATGCGATTACGAACCAAGAGATAAGTAGACGTCTGAATGATAGAATCCCAGTGACCTTTGATGGTACATGGAGTGTTTTACATCTCAATATCGAGATTTGGGTTCTTGGTTTTTTAATGAGATCGTGGTTTTTAAAAAAGAGAAAGAACTATAATGAAGGAGTGAGAAGTAGATTTGTGGCATATAAATGTAATTATGTTGAACAAGACAGGGGTAAAATAGCTAGTCACCTCGGGCTTATATTGGTATAATGGGAACTAATTTGAAAGTACAATGGTAAAGTCATGAGATTAATTAGTAAGTGTTTAAAGTCAATACATTTTAATAAGTATAATGGTATTGTATAACTTTTACCCAGATTTAAATTATCATCAAACCTTACATTTTCTAATTCTTTTACAGTTTTATACAGGGTTAAGTCTATATAGTATTACTTATAATAAAATGAGTAATGTAAATGCTAATTTTTCATGTAGACAAAAAAATATTTTTAAATTCCACATGAACTTTTAGTTTCATAAAATTTCCAACTAAACATGATTTCTACATATTTGAGCCCGACCTTAAATAAATAACCCATCAAAATCTGACTTTTTTTCGGGATGGATATTCAGTGTTCACCAATCTTTACAAAATCATCACAATCACAATCTTGATCTCCATGGTCGCGTCGTGTTCTTCCTTTGCAGCTCCTGCGAAATAAACCTCACAAATAAAAGAAACTCATTCATTTTCTAGATATTGGCTATCATCAGATCAGTCTATTTTGATAATAAGCGTTGATGTGATTGATGATATTGGGAAATATATAGGGAAATATTTTATGTGGATTTTGATGATAGAGGTTATTTTGATGATGTAATCGTGTGTTTGTTAATCCATTTATACATTTTGGGTGTCGTTGGAAAATGTGAGTGAAACTAAAAAGTCTTAATAGCTTTTTCATTTAAAGTATTAAATGTTTAAGTCATTAATGGCTTATAGCTTTTGGCAAAAGCTTGGAGTTTTTAAAGTCGTATGTAAAAAGCTTTTGTAAAACGTCTAGTCACAATGTCAAAAAGCTATTCTAAAAGATTTGCAAAATTATGAAAAGTCTTTCATGGGTTTTCCATTGCATATGCCCTTAAGGTGTTTAGTGAGAATCTGTTTATTCAAAAAAGGATTTCTAACCGTTTGGTATAAGGTTTGAGCTCGTTGGATAGAATAAAGATCGCCAAAAGATTGGCCGGAGAAGATTTCTGTTGTCATGTTTACGATGGGGAAGTGATTTGCACACTCCTTAAATTGATTGGCATACTCAAATTTAGTGTGTCTTGATAAATATGTCCTTAAATCACTACTAATCATGCTCACCTTTATAAGGGTATAAATGTCAAAACATATTATTTTAGAGTGTGTCAATCAATTTAAGAAGTGTGCAAATCACCTCTCTTTATGAAGATGTAATGGTGATGATAATTGACAATAAGGATATGACACATAAGTATAAAAGTAAACAAAAATGTCAAATAATCAATTTTTCCTGTTGAACCGGTTGTAGGTCACCATATTTCTGATAATGCAACAAATTTGAAAGTTCCTATACTAGATTAGTAATAAAATAAAAGTTAGTTATCTAGATGTTTAAAATTGTGAAATTACATTGCTAATATATATTGTGAAATTACATTGCTAATATATAAACTTAACCCTTTTATATATAGGATTTTAGATTTTCATAATTTATGTTAACGTTAACCTCATAAAAGTAAAAAGAGTTTGAAATCGAATTGCAATAATTGAATTATGTTTCTATTGCTTTACACGAAGCAAAGTAAAAAAACATAATTAGATATATAAAAAGATAAAAATATATATAATATACATCAAATCATAATAACAAAATTATTACTCAAATTATAATTTAGTCTAATTCCCGTGCAGGTATTAAAACTAGTAAAGTCTATGAAATGACTTTTACAAATCCTCAACGACATTTCAACATTGTACATGAAACGAAATTAATCCTTAGTGAAAAAGAAACACAGTGTATAATTGTTTTCTCATGATTGATAATGTTTTATCTGGTTACTTTTATCAATGTATAATGTAAATTGTAAATTGTAATACTCCGTATATAATATGTCACTCACATATAAAATTCGGTAATACGAAAACAGTAAAAACAAGGGCATTTGGTCTAGTGGTATGATTCTCGCTTAGGGTGCGAGAGGTCCCGCGTTTATCACACAAAATTACTCCCAACAAAATGAACCTATCTTCGATAAGCTTCTTTCTAGCATGTTTACATATAGAAAGAATTCTATAACCATAGAATTCCATTTTAATGTGTTGCTAACCGTTGGGGTGACTGAGCAAGGAAGAAAGTGCAGGTCTTTGGTTCGAACACTAGAGGGCAAATAAATCTTCCATTGGCCACGAAGGTTCACCTAAGCCGACTCCAAGCTAATCAAAAGGGTAGTTGCACTACAAGAAAAAATGTCTTTAGTGACCGATTTTTTTGTGACCACTTAATATTTGGTCTCTATTATGCTCGTTTAGTCACCGATATACTTGTGGTCACTGCATTCAGGTCATTATCATAAATTTAGTGATGGTTTAAAAATTGTGGTCATTAAGTTGTCACAAATGACAACTATTAGTGACAACAAAATAATGGTCATTGAGTTTCAAAATTAGAGACCAAGAACAATGGTCACTGCCTTATTATATGTTATTGGCAGGGTTTGAGAGACCAAATATTAAGTGGTCACTATGTTTTCAAGTTAGAGACCAAGGTTAGTGGTCACTGATTTATTAAAATAAAAATGTTAAAATAAAAAATGTTAATCACAAAAATCCTAACCTTTAAAATTAAAGACAATTTGAGTGGTCAGTATGTTACAAGTTAGAGACTATCTATGGTGGTCATTAAGTTTTCAAGTTAAAGACCTATATTTGTGGTCACTGAATTATTAAATATAAAAATAAAAGATAATAACCATATAAACCCTAACCGCTAAACTTATTAAGACCAAACCAGATCGAACCGAACCAAATAATTCCAGCCAAGAGTTTTGGATGATTACGGACCTCAGTCCGGACCAGATAATACTTTTTACCATATCGATTTTCGACCCCTTTCCTTTCCCTCAGGTTGTGGTCTTTTATAAGGAGGGTGAACTAATTATAGATCTTGAACGTGATGATTTGAGGGTTAGTTTTGTTATTATCGACAACTCAATATTACTGTAAAACATGTTGGAAATATATTATTATATTGCTGACATTAAAACTCAAATCTTGGGCAGAGTGGGAGACTGGGAGCTGGTCACCGCAATAACTTTGGTAATTATTTTATAGTAATAATTATATTCAACGTTTACCTTAATGAGATGCTAAAAACCAACATGATTAAAATAATTTAGTTTTATATTATTGCCCCTTTCTTTTTAGCTAAAAATGCCAAAGTTTGCTAATTTTTCATGAGGATGTCTTATTATTAATTATCGTTGTATTAATATGAGTTATGATGGCCAGGAGATAAGTGCAAATTAACACATGCCTTCGCTTAATATTATACTCTTACAAGGTGAAGTGATATCAGTTCCATTTAGACGTAAATGTACGAAATGATACATTAATGTTGGTCGGTAACTATATGGATTGATAGGTGTTCTATTTAGTGAAGTATAATTTGCTTTGTGTTTGGTTTAAGTCTCATTCTTACATTGACTAACCACTGCATATTTTCAGGCGTAAGCACTTGTTAGTTTCGAGAAGACCATTACACACCTTGACGAACGTCTAGTGAATATTGGTACAAAGGTAAGAACATATCTCTTATGGTGCACAAACAATTGAAGCCTTTTTTTATGTATGGTTCTCTTATTTTCTCGTGAGCCTGTCAATAGAATAGACAGTAGTAATCTTTCTTTACGTCAGCTTATTAAATTACATTGATTTGCCTTTTCTCATGGTGCAGGGTTAACATATATACCAGCTGCAATTCCTTTCAGATGTAGGATTACATGCTCTTGGCTATTATCGTTCATTCAAGGTTGATATGATTGAAGACACAATGTTAAACATGTATACGATTGAACGTTATGTTTTTTTAGATGTAAAAGATTATATATTACAATTTATGTTTTTTATTATGTTATGAATATTTGATATATTTTTCTCATGTTTCATTTTTTTTTTGCAATTATGTTTTTTGTAATATTGCTAAATTGTTTTTGAATAAACGACCATATTTTATTATTAAGAGTATAGGTGGTGACCACCAGTTGATCTCTAAATTTTATAGGGAGTGACCACACATATTGTCACTGATGGTCGTTAACGGAGTGTTAATGGGTCCGTTATGTTTAACAAAACAGTGACCACTTTATTGACCGCACTTATCCGTCACTATCAATCGATTCAGTGACCACCTTCGCTTATTAGTGACGAAAATTAGTGACGTAATATATCGTCACAAATATAGTGACTACTGAATTTTCGTCAGTGGTTAGAGACGAATTTTAACTTTTGGTCTCTAATAGAAATAGTGACGGAGCTATAGTGACGAAAAGTGACCACCCAGGTTTTCGTCACTAAAACAGGTTAATGACCACCTTTTATAAAGATAGTGACCATTTTCGTTTCGTCACTAAATCCAGTTTTTCTTGTAATGTTGCCCTGAAATTAGTCGGCTCACAATACCAAATCGGAAAACCATGTATACAAAAGAAAAAATAAAAAATGTGTTGCTTGCATTTTGTTACAGCGCCAAACCACAAACTAATGATATATTGCGGTCAAACTTTTGTAATATACAAAATCAAAAAAATGTGGTTATAAAAATATACTCCAATGGCATGTGAGTGATAAAATCATATACAATACTAAGTAAAAAGAAGGCATGAGGAGTAAAGGTGAAGCAACAATAAGTGGAGTGGGGATCGAATGAAACATGGGACGACACATCGCAAGTTTTGTAATGCAAATAAGAACTTATCAGTTGGGCCTGGCTGTGAGGACTCATGGTGCAGAAGGAAATATTTTTGTTTGTATGAATCTTAGAAGTGAAGGTATCATGATACCAGGTCTAGTGGTTCTGAAGTCTACTAACGTCCTATCTAGACTCTAGGATTTACGCGGGTTTAATTTCAGTCAAAGGAATGTACATGTGAATATAGTGAGTGCTTAATAAAATAGTTGCAGAAGTTGTGCTTTTGCTTAAATGGGATAGATCAGCATCAGTATGTATATTCTTTGTCTGCTCGGTTATTGCATCTAGATAGGTTGGTAGTAAATCAGTTGAACAACACAAAAAAAAACAAAAGGGCTTCATATTTTATGATTTGGGATCTGAATGAGTTGTAAAACTACGAGTCTGTTCCATTTTTTCCTGTCTGCACTTCTCAGGTTTAGGTGAATAGAACTTGGTATTATAAATAAACATCTAGAGTGGATCAACTGGCACAGTAATAAGTGTGAAAACACTTATCCTTTTACCACTTATTCCCAATAATAACAAGACCAAAACGTGTGATTTATGTCGTAAAAGTCGGAATTATGCGTGGTTTGTGTTTTTATTGTGTTTTAGGACCTAAATATGAAAAAGGAAGAAAACACGGGCTTTCACGGGCTTTTACTGAAGAAAACGGGAAAAAGACGAAGTCAAAAGATCAAGAGTGCAAAAAGAACGGAAGTCCAAGACCTATTCTGAAGATTTATCGAAGAAAAAGTCAAAAGACGGAAGTTTAACGAAGTCGAAGAACTTAAGTCTAATAGAAGAAGAAAATTAAAAGACAAGTTCAAATCCCGAGACGAAAAGACGAAGAATTAAAGTCGAGTCGAGAAAACGTGAAGAAAGCAAGAAAGAAGATGCAACACATGCACTCCTTCCACCTTCCCTATAAATACCCTCCTAATAGTCATTAGGAGGGTGGTTAGAGTTTTTAGTTAATTTTCACTTTTTAATTTTTAGAGAGAGAAAGTCTTAAACTTTCTCTCACTAGTTCATCTTTTTCTTTTAATCTTTCAAGATTAACACTTTTGTATGATTATTTTCATTAATCAAAGTTCTATTTTAAGCTTTTATTTCTTAATCTCATTCTACTTTTCTTTGATTTAAGATTGATTTTGGTGTGATTATCATGTGATCCGTGTTGTTCTAATTGATTTCATGCTAAAAAGTTAATCTTTTGATCATTTTATAAGTTTTCATTTGATTAAGCTTTAAGACTTTTGTGCTTATTGGCTTATTTTCATGATTATCTTATTTTTCTTATTAAAAAGTTTATTAAAAAGTTGAAGTTTTTATTGTTTGATCTAAAAGGTTGATTAATCTCGAGTTGAATAAGTTGATCTAAGTGCTTATTTGATTCGATTTTGTATTTGGATTGATGAGTTTTGGTACTAGCTTATTACTCTAGCTTTTTACCTTGCTTTTCCCCATTTCCATAGATTTCGGAAAGGGTTTTAATCCCTTTTCCGATTGGTCTTTCCGACCGGTGTACCACCATAGCCGTTCCCACAATTTTAGGGAGGTTGTTACTCCCTCATTCCGACGGCACCCATCTCCCACTTTCCGATCAACCCAATCGGATTAGGGTTTATCCTTTCCGATTGGTGCATATTCCGACAGGGACCATTCTTCCACATTCCGACGGTATCACTTCTCCGTATTCCGATTGGAGTGATTTTGAACATTCCGATTGTTAGTTCTTTCCATTATTCCGACCGTTGTCAATCTTAAGATTCCGATTGGTAGTTTGGTCAAGTATTCCGATTGCATCCTTTACATATTCCGATCATTGTCCTATTCCCACTTTCCGATTGAATTGCTCCGTCAACATTCCGATCAACCGATCGGAACATATTCCGATCGGGTACCTTTTTGGGGTGTTTTGGTTTCCTTCGATATAACTTCCTTATAGTACTTGTTATTTTTCTGAAAATCTTATTAGCTTCCATTTTACTAAACGACACTTTAATTACTTGCAATTAGTTTAAAAACAAATCAACCAAACCTTTGATCCACCAAAAGACGATTGAGTCGCACTTTTGACCGGTTTTCAATTCGAAAAGATTCGGAACTATAACGAACTTGAACTTTGATACTTTTGGGGGTAAAATCTCGAGTATTAAATGGCGCCGCTGCCGGCTCTTTTCGTTAAGATAAACGGTTTCTAGTGAGAGACGCATTGAATTTTGGGATCCGTTCTTTGAACGTTATTTTCATTGCTATAAAAATTTCCAAAAATCCTAAAAAAAATATAAAACTTTTCAAAAATACAAAAACATTAAAAAACCTATAAAAACCAAAAAGATTATATAGATATTCCTTGTGTATATTTTTCTTCTGCAGGTGCATGCGTACTAGATCTACAAACTATTCTGAGCCCGAGAATCGTGAAGATTTAGATATGGCTGGTGTTAACAACAACAATAATCACCCACCTCAAAATAATTTGAATAACAACCACAACAATAACAACAACAACAATGTCCTTCTACCAGATTTACGAACCATGGAGGAATTGTGCCAACCCACCATGAATGGACGCGGAGGCCCGATTGCGCCAATGCATATCACGGCTCAGGAGTTTTCGTTGAAGCATCACATGATCCAACAAGTGCAAACTAATCCATTCGCCGGAATGCCTAATGATGATGCCAACAAACACCTCGACAAATTCATTACTATCACTCAAAGCATGAAGTCCCCCGGTGTCTCTATGGATGACCTTCGCCTTCAACTTTTTCCACACTCGCTTTCTCACCATGCCGAAAAATGGTTTGACCGTCTTCCTAAGAATTCTATTCATACGTGGAACGACATGACTCAACGTTTTTTATCGCGCTACTTTCCCCCATCCATGGTCACTAGCCTTCGTAACCAAATCAGTGGATTTATGCAAGAGAATGATGAATCGCTTTTCGATGCTTGGGAACGTTACAATGATTTGATCGACCGCTGTCCTAATCACAATATGCTCCCCGTCACTCTCATTGACACCTTCTACAATGGTCTCACCTTTCGTGATCGTGACACGATCAATGCCGCCGCCGGTGGTACTTTTATGAAAAGGAGACCGGAGGAGTGTCGAGAGTTGATTGAAAACATGACTACTCACCACAAGAATTGGGATTCATCCGCATCCTCAAGATCTAATCAGAGAGTCAATGTTTCATCTACTTCTTCCACCACCAACCCGTCTATTTTGGAACGTGCTATTCTCGATATTAACAAAAGTCTCCAAATTTTGACTTCTAACCAAACTCAACAAGCTAAAGCCGTTGTTATCTCTTGCGACACATGTGGTGGTCCTCATTCCTACAATGAGTGTCCTTCTACCCAAAGCAATTATTCTGAAGACGTTAACGCAGCATACGGTACTTATCCCACGGGAGGCTATCAAGCCCGCCCTCAAGGAGACCGTAACTTGCTAAGTTATCGATCCAACAATTATCTTGCTCCCCCCGGTTTCCCTCCTGCAAACCAAAACCAACAACAAAGTTACAATCAATCCCAACCTCGTGCAAACAATTAGTATCAATCCCAAAGAAACCCATACCCAACTCAAGGAAATTCTCAAGCTTACCAGGCTCCACCTCTCAATCAACCGATGGCAGTGAATCCAGAAATCGAGACACTCATGAAGACTAATCGGGAGTTGGTGACAAATCTTCAGAGTCAAGTCCGCAACTTGAAGGGAGAAATGGCAAAGCAAGGGAACGATATTCGAGCCGAGCTAAGGAATGATATGGCCAAACACAATGATGCTATGAATGCAAACATGCAAAACTCTTTTAACAATCAAGCTCTTCACCTTCGTGATATGATTAGTTCGCTCATCCAAGGTAATCAACCCTCTCCTTCGGGTACTCTTCCGAGTAATACCGTTGCGAATCCAAGAGGGGAGATGAAAGCAATCACCACTCGTAGTGGAAAAGGTTATATGGAACCCGAGCTTCCTACACCTCCACCGGTGATTGTGAACAAGGAAAAAGAGCAACTTTCTTCACCTCCTTCACCTTCTATCCCCATTTCCCCACCACCCGTGGTTGTGAGTGATCCTATTCCCCTAAAGCCTTCTTCTTCATCCAATATACCTTATCCTTCAAGGTTGAGGAAAGAGAAGCAAAAGAGCAAGGATGATATTCAGGTTTCGAACTTCCTTAAAATGTTCAAACAATTGAATTTTAACATCTCCTTTGCCGAGGCTCTCGCTCACATGCCCAAATACGCTAAGATGTTTAAAGATCTTTTAAGTGATAAAGAAAAGCTTCTTGACATTGCTCAGACCCACCTTAATGAGAATTGCTCCGCAGTGCTCTTAAGGCAATTGCCCACCAAACTTGGTGATCCGGGTCGCTTCTTGATTCCTTGCAACTTCCCGGGAGTAGAGAATTGCATGGCTCTAGCCGATCTAGGTGCCAGTATAAACTTAATGCCTTTAAGTGTTTGGAAGCAATTATCTCTCCCCGAGCTAGTCCCCACCAAAATGACTTTGGAATTAGCCAACCGTACGGTTGCTTATCCAGTGGGGATCGCAGAAGATGTCTTTGTTGGCGTCGACAAATTCACTTTCCCGGCGGATTTTGTCGTCGTTGACTACAAAATGGATCCCCGTGTTCCATTAATCGTTGGACGTCCATTTCTGAGGACCGGTCGCACTCTTATTGATGTAGCCGCAGGCGAAATAATCATGAGAGTTGGTGACGATCAAATTGTCTTCAACATGGGTAAGATTTCTAAGCAACCTTATTCGTATGAGAGCGTTAATGCTATTGATGTTCTTGATGAGGCTTGTGAAGAACATTTTCATGATGCTTGCAATAGTACTCCTTTTTCTCTGCCCAATGTTGAGACCGTTGCCTCAATTGCTCCAGCATTGACTCCTTTTGGAGAAAGTGATTTGGATGACTTCGAAGCTAGTTTGGGTCCTCTCGATATTAAGTATGATAATTTGTCCACAAATTGGGATGAAGACATTAGTACTATTGAGAGACTTCTCAATGAGGACCCATTCTCTCCTCCTGCTCCTAACGAGGTGACTAATGATGATCCATCGTTAGTTTCGCCATCTATTGAGGATCCTCCTACTCTCGAGCTTAAGGACCTACCACCTCATCTTGAGTACGTTTTTCTGGAAGACGACGAGAAGCTACCAGTCATCATCGCAAAGGATCTGCAAGAAGACGAAAAAGAACGCCTTGTCGCTGTGTTGAAGAAGCATAAAAAAGCTATCGCTTGGAAAATCTCGGACATCCGTGGAATTGATCCTCATTTCTGCACACATAAAATTCTCATGGAGGACGACTTTAAGCCCACAATTCAAAGTCAACGAAGGGTGAATCCTAAAATCCATGAAGTCATCAAAAAAGAGGTTATCAAACTTCTTGATGCGGGTATGATTTACCCTATTTCGGATTCACCGTGGGTTAGTCCAGTCCATTGTGTGCCTAAGAAAGGCGGAATCACCGTTGTGCCCAATGCAAACAACGAGTTAATTCCTACCCGTCTCGTTACTGGGTGGAGAGTTTGTATAGACTACCGCAAACTCAATGATGCCACGAGAAAGGATCATTTCCCTCTACCTTTTATGGACCAAATGCTTGAACGTCTAGCTGGTAATGAATATTACTGCTTTCTGGATGGTTTCTCGGGTTATTTTCAAATACCAATCGATCCCCAAGATCAAGAGAAGACAACATTCACTTGTCCCTACGGCACATTTGCTTATAAACGAATGCCTTTTGGCTTATGCAATGCCCCCGGGACTTTCCAAAGGTGCATGTTGGCTATCTTCCATGATATGGTTGAGCAAACCATGGAAGTCTTCATGGATGATTTCTCGGTCTTTGGGGATTCCTTCTCTGCTTGCCTTGCCAATTTGGAACGTATGCTTAAGCGGTGCGAAGACACTCGACTTGTTCTGAATTGGGAAAAATGCCATTTTATGGTAAAAGAAGGCATTGTGCTAGGACACAAAATCTCTAAAGCCGGTCTTGAAGTTGACCGTGCTAAAGTAGATGTCATAGCCAAATTACCTCCACCTTCAACCGTGAAGGGTGTGAGAAGCTTTTTGGGTCATGCGGGCTTCTATCGTAGATTCATTCAGGATTTCTCTAAAATCGCTCGCCCGATGACCCACCTCTTGGAAAAAGATACTCCCTTTATCTTTTCTAAAGAGTGTCTCGAAGCCTTCAATCTTCTCAAGGACAAGCTAACTAAGGCACCGGTCTTGGTTACCCCTAATTGGGAGCTGCCTTTTGAATTGATGTGCGATGCTAGCGACTTTGCTATTGGTGCGGTTTTGGGCCAACGTGTGAATAAACACTTCCAACCAATCCACTATGCTAGCAAAACAATGACGGGGGCTCAATTGCATTATACGACAACCGAAAAAGAGCTTTTAGCTGTTGTCTATGCTTTTGAGAAATTTCGCCCCTATCTTGTTTTATCCACCACCATCGTATACACGGACCATTCAGCGTTGAAGTACTTGATGACAAAGAACGATTCTAAGCCAAGACTTCTTCGTTGGGTTTTGCTCCTTCAAGAATTCAACATTGAAATTCGTGACAAGAAGGGAGCCGAAAACCTGGCCGCGGATCATCTGAGTCGACTTGAGGATCCATATCAGGGGGATCATCCGAACAAAGAGATAAATGACTCTTTCCCCCTGGAGACTCTAATGTCTATAAATCTCAATCTTGATGGCACCCCGTGGTTTGCAGACATTGCAAACTACTTAGCGGGTGGTATTCTCATCCAAGGGTTAACATCCCAACAAAAGAAGAAGTTCTTGAACGATGTTAAGACTTACTTTTGGGATGACCCTTATCTATTCAAACAGTGTGCTGATCTGATTATTCGTCGTTGTGTTGACGGACCGGCAGCTTTTGACATTCTTCAAGCTTGCCACAAAGGACCCACCGGTGGTCACTTTGGTCCCAACTACACCGCTAAGAAAGTGTTTGATTCTGGATTCTATTGGCCCACCATTTATCGTGACGCTCACGAAATGGTTAAGCATTGTGATGCTTGCCAACGTCAAGGCAAGATCACACATAAGGATGAGATGCCTCAAAATTTCATACAGGAATGTGAAATCTTTGATGTATGGGGCATCGACTTTATGGGGCCATTTCCATCATCCAAAGGGAACAAGTACATCCTCGTCGCCGTCGACTACGTCTCTAAATGGGTTGAAGCTAAGGCTCTTCCTACGAATGATGCGAGGGTGGTTGTGAACTTTTTGAAGCAGCTTTTCGCTCGATTTGGTGTTCCTCGTGCTATCATCAGTGACCGCGGGACTCATTTTTGCAACGATCAATTTGCAAGAGTCATGGCAAAGTATGGTGTCAATCACCGTCTTTCCACCGCCTATCATCCCCAAACCAATGGGCAAGCCGAAATTTCCAATCGTGGCTTGAAGAGAATATTGGAGCGTACTGTGGGAGAGCATCGTACCGCGTGGGCCGATAAGTTAGATGATGCTCTGTGGGCTTTTCGTACTGCCTACAAGACCCCGATCGGTTGTACACCCTATCGTCTTGTGTACGGAAAAGCCTGCCACCTACCCATCGAGCTGGAACACAAGGCGCAATGGGCCTTGAAGTGGGCGAACTTCGACATCATCAAAGCCGGTGATCATCGCAAGGTTCAACTCAACGAGCTAAATGAACTGAGGAATGAAGCTTATGAGAACTCGCTGATATACAAGGAGAAGACGAAGATGATCCACGATGCTAAAATCAAGAACCGAGAGTTCCACGTTGGTGATCAAGTCTTACTCTTTAACTCTCGGTTGAAGATCTTCTCTGGCAAGTTGAAGAGCCGCTGGACTGGTCCATTCACCGTCGCCAAAGTTTTTCCGTATGGGACCATTGAGCTTTCTCAGCCGAATGGGCCCAATTTCAAGGTGAATGGCCAGCGTTTGAAGCTGTACTTTGGTGAGGACATCTCTCAAGAGATGATTCCATCCCTCACCACGTTCCCCATGAACTAAAATTGGGTCGAGTCAGGCTCATGACTCGATGAACAAAAACAAGCGCTTCTCGGGAGGCAACCCGTGTTCTATCCTTTACTGCTTTCATAATAAGTGTAGGGGGAGCCCCGCATATGTTTGTTGTCTTGTTTCTTGTGCTGTGCAGGGATTCAAGCTTCAGAGAGCATCTTGATGACTTTTGACGAACCGTGATACCGTGTTTTCCATCTTCCCGGTTCTATCCTAAACTCTTGTGATTCAATATTTCATATTCTATTTCTATATGTTCACATTGAATTCACTTTAGTTGTCCTTTCCTTAGCAAGATTTAAACAAAGTGCACAATGTCCTAAGTGTAGGGGAGGTTACTCCCACATGCTTAAACATTGAGGACAATGTTTATCTCAAGTGTAGGGGGGACTTCTATCGAAGTAAGTGGTCTTTTCCATGAATTTGCCCTCATTTTAACCGGAAAATTTGATTTTTCGACATTTTTCAAAATTTTTAATCTATTTTGGCCTAGTTGTATAGTTGCATTTTCCTTTATTATGATTATTTTCTTCCCTTGCTAGAATAGTTTTTCAATAAAGTGGTTTTAGATTTCTCTTAGTCGTGAACATTTTGACTCAACCCGAGTTTACTTGCCTAAGTTCACTCTAGCTAGTATCCTTAACGTGTTTAAGTCAAGTTTTGCTAGGCTTTTATATAGGGAGCTATAAAACGCGAAAGTCTTAACTCTCACGGGTTAAGAACAAGAACTTTTCGCAAGTTCCTATAGTTGATCCTAGAGAGTCGTTTATCAAGGGAACTTTAAAATGCGATTTCTAAACTTGAAAAAGTCTAAGAATTTGCAAGATCCTATAGGCGACTCGAAAACCCAAAACTTTGATTTAATAGGCTAAGCATCCACGAGTCTCATTCCTTGAGATTTTAAATTGTGGAGAACGAGAGATGATAGAGTCAATTATAAGTTCGGTATTCTTTCGTGAATTTATGTGAGTTAATTATGAGCCTATTCTCCCTCCGCTTGTTAATAAATTAATCTGCTAATAAATAAGGTTGTACGATTTAAAAAGTTACTTAGCTTTTAGCCCCAGATCGTTTAAAAGTTGCTCGGTAATGACGAGAGTTCATAGCCAAGGCATAACTTATGAAGCGGGGCGCGAAGATTGGCGAGTCCAAAAAGGCCCTAACAAGGCATGAGGACTACATTTTGTTGCTAAAGATCCAAAAGTGATGTGAAGAATCATTTATCAAAAATCAATATGAAGGATCGAGACACACGACGAAAAGCAAGAACTCCCCAAAAGTCATGGAGAAGTCTATCCGAAAAGACCCTAACAAGGTATGAGGATAAATAGATCCAAGTCCTAAAAGGAGGCGGATCGTTGTATATCAAAGTCCAAAATAAAGATTGGAGAAAAATGAAGAAGTCGTGGTCCAAAGATGAAGAATCTCTCAAAAACTTCAAGTGAAGAAATTTCTATTATGAAGAGAAGACCATAATTTCAAGAACGTCTCTCAAAGATTCGAAGTATGAAGTCGCTGCCAAATATCGGCCCGAGAAAGGTCTCAAATCGCGAACCAAGTTATGCCAAGATATGAACTTTCTGATATCCCGAGAAGCAGTTTTAAAAGATTTGGTCCTTTAGCTAACTATTGATTAAATCGTTTACCTTATTTTCGGACTAAATAACTATCGAAATAAGTCAAACAATGCATCCTCGTGATCATTCAAGACAAAAATAAAATATAAGAGATACACCTAGGAATAAGGGAGTCTAAGTGAATAATTGGCCCACATGAGTTCGTGATAGTTTGCTAACTCATAATAACAATGATCTCGTTTTTAAGCTTGGTATGGGGAACGTGAAACTTGAGGATGATAAATGTTCATGGCCGCCAAAACCCAATGTAAGTTTTTAATTTCTTTACTTATTTCTATCTTTTATGTTTAGTATTTAATAAAGGCCAAGGTGGGTTGTTTATGATGGAAAATGTAAACCGTGCTTTAAAATTAATGCATTGCATGAGGGCATTGCAATGGTCAAGTGTAGGGGATTTAATAAGTGTGAAAACACTTATCCTTTTACCACTTATTCCCAATAATAACAAGACCAAAACGTGTGATTTATGTCGTAAAAGTCGGAATTATGCGTGGTTTGTGTTTTTATTGTGTTTTAGGACCTAAATATGAAAAAGGAAGAAAACACGGGCTTTCACGGGCTTTTACTGAAGAAAACGGGAAAAAGACGAAGTCAAAAGATCAAGAGTGCAAAAAGAACGGAAGTCCAAGACCTATTCTGAAGATTTATCGAAGAAAAAGTCAAAAGACGGAAGTTTAACGAAGTCGAAGAACTTAAGTCTAATAGAAGAAGAAAATTAAAAGACAAGTTCAAATCCCGAGACGAAAAGACGAAGAATTAAAGTCGAGTCGAGAAAACGTGAAGAAAGCAAGAAAGAAGATGCAACACATGCACTCCTTCCACCTTCCCTATAAATACCCTCCTAATAGTCATTAGGAGGGTGGTTAGAGTTTTTAGTTAATTTTCACTTTTTAATTTTTAGAGAGAGAAAGTCTTAAACTTTCTCTCACTAGTTCATCTTTTTCTTTTAATCTTTCAAGATTAACACTTTTGTATGATTATTTTCATTAATCAAAGTTCTATTTTAAGCTTTTATTTCTTAATCTCATTCTACTTTTCTTTGATTTAAGATTGATTTTGGTGTGATTATCATGTGATCCGTGTTGTTCTAATTGATTTCATGCTAAAAAGTTAATCTTTTGATCATTTTATAAGTTTTCATTTGATTAAGCTTTAAGACTTTTGTGCTTATTGGCTTATTTTCATGATTATCTTATTTTTCTTATTAAAAAGTTTATTAAAAAGTTGAAGTTTTTATTGTTTGATCTAAAAGGTTGATTAATCTCGAGTTGAATAAGTTGATCTAAGTGCTTATTTGATTCGATTTTGTATTTGGATTGATGAGTTTTGGTACTAGCTTATTACTCTAGCTTTTTACCTTGCTTTTCCCCATTTCCATAGATTTCGGAAAGGGTTTTAATCCCTTTTCCGATTGGTCTTTCCGACCGGTGTACCACCATAGCCGTTCCCACAATTTTAGGGAGGTTGTTACTCCCTCATTCCGACGGCACCCATCTCCCACTTTCCGATCAACCCAATCGGATTAGGGTTTATCCTTTCCGATTGGTGCATATTCCGACAGGGACCATTCTTCCACATTCCGACGGTATCACTTCTCCGTATTCCGATTGGAGTGATTTTGAACATTCCGATTGTTAGTTCTTTCCATTATTCCGACCGTTGTCAATCTTAAGATTCCGATTGGTAGTTTGGTCAAGTATTCCGATTGCATCCTTTACATATTCCGATCATTGTCCTATTCCCACTTTCCGATTGAATTGCTCCGTCAACATTCCGATCAACCGATCGGAACATATTCCGATCGGGTACCTTTTTGGGGTGTTTTGGTTTCCTTCGATATAACTTCCTTATAGTACTTGTTATTTTTCTGAAAATCTTATTAGCTTCCATTTTACTAAACGACACTTTAATTACTTGCAATTAGTTTAAAAACAAATCAACCAAACCTTTGATCCACCAAAAGACGATTGAGTCGCACTTTTGACCGGTTTTCAATTCGAAAAGATTCGGAACTATAACGAACTTGAACTTTGATACTTTTGGGGGTAAAATCTCGAGTATTACACAGCATTGCTCACTGCAAACGACTAAAAATCTTAATGCTATGGTGACTGATGTCATAAAGTAAAGGACTATAAGATGCAAGACATCCATATTTTCAGTTAACCCAGTTATTGATGTCTGCATCTGGTTTTAATTTCTTGCGAAGTGGTTTACTTGTACATCGTTAAATGATCGAATTTAATATTTTCAGTTAACCCAATTATGTCAAGCAGCTGTTAGTGAAATTACAACATAATAAGTGAGGCCAAGGAATTTACACAACGAGTTGTACCTTCATAGTGGAACACATATATGCTTTATAGCAAATTTAGAATCAAAAAAGCATCAAAGAGAATAAGATCAAACTGATCTGAATGAAACAGGCTAGATACAGTGAAAAATTAAACAAACTCGAGAAATAGGTGGTGGACTAATGATCATGGGATTTAAAACTATAATCTTTCTTGCTCGTTTGTTTATTTTGTGCCACTCGTGTTTGGGGGTATTACAAGATATGAACAAAAATATCTTGTGCCAAATACAAGTATTGGTAGTTGGACTTATTGTAGCAGATAACAAGATTGAAGGGAAAAATCCCAAATATTGCTTCACTGCCTTCAAAATAAAAAGCAGAAAAAGTATTACATTCAGGTTGCTATAGGAAACTGAAAAACAACAGTAATAAGGTTTACCCTTCCTCTAGGTGTATAACCCTTCCTCCAGGCTCCAGGTGCATAACGGATCATAGCTTCAATGTCCCTCTCCTGCATATCTTGATGATGACTCAAATCAATATATGTTGGTGTTTACTTCGTCCCAACCAGGGTATAGATAATCAATCCTAGCTACGTACCAGAACTATGGTTACCGGATATCACTTGGAATCGTGTAATCACTTTCCAAAGTAAATTATTCGACCCTAATGCCTGGGTATCACGAATACCTACTTGAGATAAGACCAAATGTAGTTAGAGATTTAGGCACAAATCTTTAACCCTTTCGTTGCTATATGTTTCTTGTTTCTGTGTATCTTCATGCAAGTATGATCACCTATTTATAAGTGGAGTACTCACCCCTAGTCAATGGTATTAAGAGGAATTAACGGCCAATTAATCTCCTCTTAGTAGGCTTCATAATACCACCAGGTCAAAGTTGTTACAAGACTAATTAAACGTGGTCTTTAATGCACTTGAATTGGTCAAAGACCGTTACAAGCATACTTGTTCAGCTCCAGCATTAGTCCATCCTTCAGTCCCACTGAAGCATCAGCAAACCCTGATCGGTGTTACTGCTGAAGCCTTCAGTACTGAAGAAGACTAGCTGATGAGTAATTACTGAAGATATGTCTTCAGTGGTGTTACTCCCTGATGAATACCTTTAGTCGAGAGTTACAGTCTCTGAAGATCATGAGTGATGCTGAACAAACTTTAACCACATTATGAGTCAGGGTGTTCAGTGACTTATGGGTGTACACTCCGTACCTCCTTCCCCATTCACTAGTATGAACTAGTCCACAATGGAACTATATTTCCAACAATCCTCCCCAATATAATACAATTCCTTATGCATGAAAATTAACATTAACAAAACCAGTGCATAAATGAAAATATCCTAAGGATTGAATTTACATCTTAGTACATCACTTCAAACATTCGAGAATCAGGGTGTTCTAAGAATTGAACCCTTCAACTACTTTGAATACCTGAAGATAAAATACACACAAGTTTTCAAATACATAACAACTCTTGACACTACTAGCCATGTGTCCATATCCAAATTCATAAATGTTGTAAGAGCCAAGTCCATGCTCCCTGAGGCGGCGAAACCTCAACATTTACATAGGTGGTTCCTCTTTGGTTCATGCTCTTGCTTCAGCACTTTTTCAAAGACATTAACCATTGAGAAGTTTATAACTTCATCCTCCTACAACAAGTACAAGAACATCCTTGAGATGATATACATGTGCTTCAGTCCCCTGAATGTTCAGCTTTCCACATTGAACTCAGCTCCCAAGTTTCCTCAGGAGGGAGTTGGGTGTCCTATCATTCAGTGACTAGAGTGGACTTTTAAAAACCCATCCCTTCAACAGACTTAATAACCAAGTCTCTAGCCAATCCCTTCGTCAAGTGATCAGCTAAATTTTGTTGAGGCCTCACAAACTCTATTGAAATCACCCCATTCATGATTAGTTCACGAATCATGCTATGTCTAACACCTAAGTGTCTAGACTTACTATTGTACATTTGGCTATATGCCTTAGCCAATGCAGTTGCACTATCACAACGGATAGAAATGGGTGCCATAGGTTTGACCCACAATGGAATCTCAAGAAGCAAGTTTCTCAACCATTCAGCTTCTTTACAAGCAGTTGCTAGAGCCACAAACTCAGATTCCATAGTAGAGCTAGTAATGCAAGTTTGCTTCTTGGATGCCAAAGAAATTGCACCACCACCAAGTAGGAATACCCAGCCACTGGTGGATGAATTATCCTCATTATTGCTGATCCAACTTGCATCAGTGTATCCTTCCAACACTAAAGGATATCCAATATAAGACAAAAAATAATCCATTGTTCCTTTCAAATACTTCAGCACCCTTTGAATTGCTTGCCAATGCTGAGTACTAGGATTACTAGTGTATCTACTCAGTTTACCTACAACAAAAGCAATATCAGGTCTAGTACTAGTCATGGCATACATCAAGCAACCAATCACCCTAGAATACTCAAGCTGGGAGACAACCTGAGCATAGTTAGGCATCAGTTTCTCACTTGTATCCATAGGTGTACTCACTGGAGTACAATCAAAGTGATTAAATTTCCTCAGTACCTTCTCAATATAATGAGACTGAGAAATTACAATACCATCACTTTCATGTTTGATCCTTATGCCAAGGATAATATCAGCCTCCCCCATGTCTTTCATGGAGAACTTTGATCACAAAAATCCTTTGTTTGATCAACTTTAGCTTGGTCAGTACCAAAGATTAACATGTCATCAACATATAGGAAAATAATGACTCCTTTACCAGATTCATAAAATTTGTTATATACACATTTGTCAGCTTGGTTAAGTGAATAACCATTAGACAGAATCACTTCATCAAAATTTTGATGCCATTGCTTAGGTGCCTGCTTCAGTCCATATAAGGACTTAATCAGTTTACACACCTTGTCTTCATGACCAGGTATGATGAAACCATAAGGTTGGTTCATATAAACCTCCTCATCTAAATCACCATTCAAGAATGTTGTCTTCACATCCATCTGATGAATAATCAGATTGTGAATACTTGCTAGAGCAATCAACATTCTTATGGTAATGATACATGCTACTGGAGCATAAGTATCAAAATAGTCTATCCCTGACTTTTGTTTAAAGCCTTGAATGACTAACCTTGCCTTGAACTTTTCAACAGTTCCATCTACCTTCATTTTCCTTTTGAAAATCCATTTGTTACCAAGTGGATTGCAACCTGGAGGTAGATCAACCAACACCCAAGTGTTGTTGCCCATGATGGAATCCATCTCATCATTTATTGCTTCTTTCCAGAAAGCAACATCCTGGGACTTCATTGCTTCATCAAATGTTTTGGGATCATCCTCAACATTAAAGCAATAGGAGTATTGGTCTGAGACCTCATCCCTTGTACCTTCAACCAAGTATAGTTGAAACTCAGGCCCAAAATTCCTTGGAGTCCTATGCCTTGTGCTTCTTCTAAGCTCAGGCTCAGGTTGCTGAACCCCAACCTCATCAGTGACCCTTTCAGGTTCCACTGAAGCACCAATGTCCTTAGCTTCAACATGAGTCCTAAGGTTTGGTCTAGGTATTGATGAGAACCTTGTTTCATCAGCATCCCTTGATTCAATGATTGAGTTTATAGAAACTGAATCATTAGGTTCAATAACATAGAACCTATAAGCCTTGGAATGCTCAACATATCCAACAAAGATGCATTCAATGCCTCTTTCACCCAAGGTTTTCACCTTTGGATCAGGGAGTCTTAAACCAACCCTACATCCCCAAACTTTGAGGTAGTTCAAGTTTGGTTTTCTTTTAGTCCAGAGTTCATAAGGGGTAATCTTGTTCCTTTTGTTGGGAACCCTATTTAGTAAATAGCAAGTTGTTAACATAGTTTCACCCCAAAACCCTTGACTCAATCCTGAATAGGATAACATAGAGTTAACCATTTCTTTCAGTACTCTATTTTTCCTTTCAGATATACCATTTTGCTAAGGGGTATAGGGAGCAGTCGTTTCATGGATAATACCAACAGACTGAAAATACTGAGCATCCATGTACTCACCTCCCCTGTCAGTCCTTAATCTTTTGATTTGGACTCCTTGTTGTAATTTAACTTCAGTCTTAAATACTTTAAATTTGTCTAATGCTTCATCCTTAGTATGTAACAAATAAACATAGCAGAACCTTGAAGCATCATCAATAAACGTTACCAAGTATTTCTTATTCCCTAATGAGGAAGTAGCATGCAAATCACATAGGTCACTATGCATTAGCTCCAAGACTTTAGTTTCACGTTTTACATCTTCAAAATGGTTTCTTAGTTATTTTGTTCAGCATGTAAGTCTGACACTTTTCAGTGTCCATGTCAAATGCTGGGATTAACCCATCGTTAGACATATCTTGCATCCTTTTAAAGTGGACATGGCCCAGCCTAGCATGCCATAATAAAGAATCCTTCAGTTTACTGGTGGACACAAAATCTGAACAAATATTTGCACTACCAGCACTAACTGAGTTAATACTGGTGGTTGTTTCAATATTAAGCCTGAACATTTGATTGCTCAAATAACCAAAACCAATAAACACACCATGTTTGGATAAAACAAATTTATTAGATTCAATCACTTGTTTATAACCACAATTATTCAAAACACTACTAGAAACCATATTCTTCCTAATATTAGGAACATGCAAAACATTAAACAAGCTAACAGTCTTTCCAGAACTAAACTTAAGATCTACACAACCACGTCCATGCACTAGGGATGTTAACTTATTTCTCATGTGAAGAATAGATCCATCATTCAGTGACTCATAAGTCTTGAACCAGCATCTATCTTTCACACATGAACAGTTGCTCCAGAATCAACCCACCACGCAACATCATCATCCTGCACAAAATAAGCTTCAGATACATACGTAACATAATAAATCTGGAGAGATTCATTAAGCATATTCAGACCTTTCAGTGTTGTGTTGTTAGAACCAATCACTGAACCATTTGTGCCTGATCCACTAGCTTTGTTGCCAGTACCAACACCTTTGAAATCCCTTTTGAAGTGTCCAGGTTTCCCACACTTCCAACAAGCCACTGATGACTTCTTGTTAGGATTTGCTTTGGTGTTATCCTGATTCTTACGTTTGCCCTTGTTGTCATTGTACCTGATGGAGTTGTTATGCTCCACCATATTGACAACTGGTGAACCAACAACATTGTTGCTCTTTGGCTTGTCACTTTCATGCACCCTGAGGGATTCCTCAATGCGCAAATGACTGCCCAACTCAACAAGAGTTAATTCCTCCTTCTTATGTTTCAAGGTATGCTTGAAATCTTTCCAGGAAGGAGGTAATTTGTCAATGACATAGGAGACCTGAATGGTCTCATCCATGTTCATTTTATGTTGTGTAAATCTACCAAGTATTCCAAGAAGTTAATTGTATTGTTCCATGACTGGTCTTGAATCAGTCATTTTGTAATTTGTGAAATCACTCACAAGGAACTTCTTACTTGATGCATCCTCAGCCATATATTTGGCTTCCAAGGAATCCCATAGTTCTTTACCAGATTTAAAATTTTGGTAAATATCAAATAATGAATCAGACATACCATTGAGAATAATACCATGACACCCCATAGTAGTCATTCTCCTATTTGCTCCTTTTCCTCAGTTCCTCCAAAGTAGTATCATCACCACCATCAGGAATAGGAGTTGTCAGCACATATACCACGCTCATGGTAGAGAGAAGAAAGTGCATCTTCTTTTGCCATCTTCTGAAATACACCCCTTCAAACTTATCCAGCTTGGGGAAGTTAGTCACCATATGCTTCATAGCAGCCGCCATTGATTATCACAAAATAATTTACTTTGAATGTTGGTGTTTACTGCGTCCCAACCAGGGTATAGATAATCAATCCTAGCTACGTACCAAAACTATGGTTACCGGATATCACTTGGAATCCTGTAATCACTTTCCAAAGTAAATTATTCGACCCTAATGCCTGGGTATCACGAATACCTACTTGGGATAAGACCAAATGTAGTTAGAGATTTAGGCACAAATATTTAACCCTTTCGTTGCTATATGTTTCTTGTTTATGTGTATCTTCATGCAAGTATGATCACCTATTTATAGGTGGAGTACTCACCCTTAGTCAATGGTATTAAGAGGAATTAACGGCCAATTAATCTCCTCTTAATAGGCTCCATAATACCAGGTCAAAGTGGTTACAAGACTAGTTAAACGTGGTCTTTAATGCATTTGAATTGGTCAAAGACCGTTACAAGCATACTTGTTCAGCTCCGACATTAGTCCATCCTTCAGTCCCACTGAAGCATAAGCAAAACCCTGAAGGGTGTTACTGTTGAAGCCTTCAGTACTGAAGAAGACTAGCTGATGAGTAATTACTAAAGACATGTCTTTAGTGGTGTTACTCCCTGATGAATACCTTCAGTCCAGAGTTACACTCTCTGAAGATCATCTGTGATGTTGAACAAACTTTAGCCACAATATGAGTCAGGGTGTTCAGTGACTTATGGGTGTACACTCAGTACCTCCTTCCCATTCACCAGCATGAACTAGCCCACATTTGAACTATCTTTCCAACAAATGTATTGTTCTTCTAGCTTCCAAAGTATCTGAAACAAGATAAAGATGAGATGCAGCAAAAGCTGGGCAACATAGCAACTCGCCCCATTCACTTGTAAATGGGTCGACTCGAGTTACTTTCAAATCTCCAATGGCTCAAACAGATAAGATAAAGAAAATAACCTTTAAAGACACTGGGTAAACATGGTTGAAAGTCAACCAACATATAAGACAGAACATTATAAATCCTTGAAATTTTGAACTAAGAAATTTGAGATGCTGGACGAGGTGATTCAGGTGTTTCCACGCGAACAGAAAAGACCCGTTACCCAACCACCCATTTTGCCACCTATATTATTATTAGCGACACAGAGATAGCTAG
Source organism: Glebionis coronaria (assembly GCA_025667525.1). Classification (NCBI taxonomy): domain Eukaryota; kingdom Viridiplantae; phylum Streptophyta; class Magnoliopsida; order Asterales; family Asteraceae; genus Glebionis; species Glebionis coronaria. Next base: position 540,390,839 of record CM046878.1, on the reverse strand, counting down.
ACGCCTAGACATACTTCTAGTCAAGGTTTTCAAGATCGGGATCTTACCTAGAATCGTTTTCGTCTTTGCAAGATCGAGATCGTAAAGTAGGATCGGGATCGTAAGATCCTACTATAATGTAATTTTCTTAGTAGTCTTTGCAATAGTTTACAAATTTTCAAATTAATATACATCGTAAGCACAAAATTATACGAATATTTCATAAAAATATGGTTCTAAATTATGATTATGAAATGTATAAGAAGATTTACATGTTGTTTTTTAGGTTATAAAAAATAAAACCTATAAATTTGTTGTTTTTTAGTTTGTCGCTTGAGAAAAAGTAAGATCGGATCGTAGTAGATCTTAAGATCCTATGATCAAGATCGGGATTTTATAAGATCTTAAGCATGCAAAGATCCTACGTAAGATCCAGATCGTTTTTCCTTTGTAGTATCGTAAAATCCTAAGATCCTAAGATCAAGATCGAGATCTTGACAACCTTGCTTCTAGTGATATATCTCTGTCAAATTGTCTAAGTGGATGTTGGTGGGGTCACACCATCCTCTACGCAAACAAATTTCAGAAAGGGCTCTCATTATACGAGCCAAGCTCGCATTAATGTATGCAGCATCAGAAACCAAGCAAAATGCATCAATAGATCCTCGAGATTTGTATTGCTTCACAAAACGCCATTAACAAATCCTTGTTTTATAAGAAAAATAAAATAGAAGTCTTCATAACCTAATTGTCCTGTTCTTAGCCTTCCTAAGCCTATACCTGAATTGAAATAGATACTTTTTCATATATATCTGTGGGACCACCCTTAACTTCCAACGGACATACTTTGCTTACTAATGTTTCTAGCTCGTAAGCTCGTTTTGCTCCTCATCTCGATCAAAGATGAGATGCAGCAGAACAAAGGTTAGCTCCAATGTCCCTCTCCTGCATATCTTGAAGATGATTCAAATCAATATTTTTTCTTCTAGCTTCCGAAGTATTTAAACCAAAGATGAGATGCAGCAGAACCTGGGCAACATAGCAACTTATGGTGGCAAAATTGCCCCATTTACAAATGGGTCGACTCTGGTTACTTCCAAATTTCCAACGACTAAAGAAAATAACCTTTAAAGACGGTGGGTAAACATTGTTAAAAGTCAACCAAAGTATATATTTATGACAGAACATTCTGAATCATTAAAATTTTGGATGACTAAGAAATTTGAGATGCCGGCCAACAGGTGATTCTGGTCACAATCAAAACCCGTTTCCACTCGAACAGAAAGACGCGTTACCCAACCGCCCATTTTGCCACATATTCTATTAGTAAACGTAAGGGTGACATCAGCATTATGTGTTTTATATTCACTGCATATTGTCTTCACCGTATCAAGGTCCATATGCGTATTAGTAGTAATTAAACAGGATAAAAATGAAACCGAGGAGTGAACTGTTGTACTTATTTGAAAATAATGAAGCACAAGGTTTTGTCCTTCAGCGTCTTATGAATAATTAAGCACAAGGTTTTGTCCTTGCTCCCATTAGTACCGCCGTACGAACAGCTATGCAGCATCTTATAAATAATGAAGCACAAAGTTTTGTCCTTCAGCAGCCAGCTTCCTCTCCAACTCCTTCTAGCTCACCTAAACTTACACATAACTTATCCAAAGAATCTACGATCTGTTAGCAGCTATGAGGAGGAATATGCAATTAATTGTTCATAAAATCTTTGTTATACATGTCATTCTCAAATAATGAGAAAACCAACTGCACTATATCACTAGTGTGACATGGGGTTTGGATTTGTGTAAAAGCTAGTGATATGTCATTAGGTATTTTCTGCATTGTTATAGTTGTAAGTTTATGAACCTGGTCGTTACTGCTAAAAATATTTGCTTACCAAGTTCCAGATTTAAGTTGCTTATAATTTGAAAACGTAGCCACCAAAACATACCACATCTTTATCAGCGTCACACAAAGATACCTACCAAATTCACGAGTCATTATGAAACACAACTAAATAGTTTACCCATGATCAAATTAATGCGACTAATTAGTTATGGGTGTTTTAGTTGTAGCAAAACTAATTATGTATCTAAACACACCCCCTCAACACGTCCCCTCATTTTTTAGTAACCACATTATCTTTAATCAGCTTATAACTAGGAACTTAAAACCTAAAAAGAAAAAAGCAATCCCAAACACACCATCAGAAAGCAAGAATATGATGTTTGACATGAGCTTATTACCATGTCCTCTATAATCAAAAATTGTTTTCACTTTGATACATCATAAAAAAATATAGACTCAAACTCGTCGAATTTCAACTTAATAAAATCCCTAACAAATTAAATACTAACCATTTTCAAGCAAACAACCAAAACAAAGCAAGAAAAGATGGGAAATTGATTTAGTGTTGAGAGTTGAGAGTCTATTCATTCATAAATAACAAACGGCATAGTTTCTTAGTGGGCATTATATCAACAACTGGATATCCAAATTGCTCCTATTCTGTAATCCTCTTGGGAGAAGTGTCGTGAATTGAATTGAATATAAATAAAAAAGCTATACTATGGGATATATATCGAAAATCTAATGTGAATACTTACCAATCAGATGATGTGTAAGAGGATTTGTATGTGTGTTTATGAATCGGTCAAACTCGGTATTAGGATGCAATAAATTTGTAGATGAACTGAAGAACAGTTTAGTTTCATATTCATTTCATCAAACAGGTTGTGGCACACAATTGCTATGTCTGCAATAAAAAAAACACAGCTGAAAAAATATGAATTTATGAACAAATCAAGCAACTTGATCACATATATAACAAAAATTAAATAAAAAACACAAGTTGAACAGAAAAATTAACCCTTTTAGGTACAAGATTATACCAACAGGCAACAACCACACCAAAATGAACCATTTATTACTCTTTTCACCAAAGGGACATGAAACGGATCATCAACCTGCTCGATAAACTTGGATGATTACAAACCAACTCCAGTAAACCAACTTGGGCAAACCAACTTTAGTGCGAGTATGAACTTGTTCGAAGGAAGCTTATGAAGCATTGGCAACTGCTACTTCAATGGTATAATCAGATTTTTCTAAGACAATGGTCGAAATAAAATTTAAAAAAAAAGGAAAATGAAGAATGTTGAAATAAGAGGTTGTAGTTAGTGAGCTTTTAAAGATGAGCGACGAGGTAGATAAGGAATGAGTAGGAAACCGCCCTTCTACCAATGGTATGGTTCTAAAGGTATCACCTTTTCATTCATATAGGGTGTCTTTCATGAAAACAAAAGCTAACTGAAGTAAAAGCTTCAATATCATTCCTAAAATTAAGTGAAGCAAACCAAACATTGAAACACTCATAATATAACACGTTTCCATACATATCAGAAAAGCCAGAAGTTCAAATTCACACTGAAATAACCAGGAAATACATAGAAGTTGAAATTAACATAACATTGATACTAAACAAGAAATAAAACATATGATTTAAAACACGTTCCATTGATTGCCAGGCGACAATCCAGGCGGCACGCCATTCCGCTGCATCTGAAGCATAGTAGAATGGCTTGCCGCAGCAGCAGCAGAATGGCTTACCCCTGGATTGTTGCCTGGATTGTTCTTTATTTTGAAGCTGGTAGTTTTGGCGATCTGATAGGAGGTTATCCAGCTGAGAATTCAGAGGTGATAATGGTGGTGGGGGTTTACTCTGCTTCAGATGCAGGAGATGATGTACGATAAACTAGAGCAGCATCATACAGATTGTTGTTATCTTCAGACATCCCACCTCACCATCTGCTACATTGAACTGCAAAATAAGAAGAGACAGACCTGAGGTCTCAAAATAAAAGACATTTTTTTGTTATGAAGAAGTAAAAGTCGACAGAGATGTACCTCTGCATTCATATTCTGGATAAGGTCCAAACTGATGATTTAAGCCATCATCATGGTTTAAGCCACCATCAGCTCATCAGATACCGGCTTCAACTGCATAATAAAAACAACAGACAATGGTAACAAACACATATAAATTACTTCTTGCAAAAAACATCAATGCACCGACTTTTAATCAACCTTAAAGCTATAAGATTAAGCGCTTTTTGACCAAAACAAAACCATAAAGGAATTTATACAACAATTGAAGCACAAACAGCAATCAGGAACTTACAACGTTTATGAAAATAATCTAAGCCCGAGAAAACTCCTTCAAGGGTACGCCATGCCAAACGCCACACACGGCCAAAATCCATGGCGGCCGGTTTGTGATTTGGTTGCTTGTCTGATAAAAGAAAGATAAAGAGATTTGTTAGTTTGGATATGGTGGCTGCGAACGTATCTAGGGTTAGTAGTTAGTTAGAAGTTACGATTAGAAGTTGGGCCTTGTAAAAACATAAAAGGCCGACTTTTTTTGTGAAAATATGTTTGTCTGGACTGAATTTATAGTGTCATACAAACAATAACTATTGGGCTGAATTGATATTTTGGATTGCATTTCGAATTCGGCTGAAGTTCTGAGTTCGTTGAATCTTTGCTACCGGGCTATTTGACGAGAAACCGAGAAGTAGAGGTGCGAATAAACCGGATAAAATCGGATTCGGATTTTTGAAAATCCGGATTTGATAAAACCGGATTTTTGAAAATCCGGATTCGGATCGGATCGGATTTTTCTCAATCAGATTTTTTCGGATTAAAAAGTTCGTATCGGATTTTTTTCGGATTAAAATTTTCGTTATCGGATTTTATCGGATTTTTTTCGGATCGGTTTTTTCGGTTAAAAAATGTTCGGATCGGGTTTTTTTCGGTTAAAAATGTTCGGTTCGGGTTTTTCGGTTAAAAGTGTTGGTGTCCTTTTTTTTCGGAATTTATTTACAAACATTAAAAAAAAAAATACAACTATATAACATTAAAAAAAATACCATAATAATTTGATTTAAGTTCATTTGGATACCAAACTTATCTAAGATATGAGGGGACTCATCCCCACCATCCATCTCCATCTCATCCAAGGGCTGAGATTAAATCCCTAATTTACACTGCAAGGGTATTTCGGTCATTTCACAATCTACTATATAATGTTTTTTCTTCTTTCTTCTCTCACAAAAAACACACATCGGATATATCTTTCTCTCTCTACCCCTGATTACTTTATCTCTCTACCCCCGATCCACCATTAATCCATCATTAATTAATCATGAATCCATCAAAACGTGATCATGATGAATCCATGACGAATTCATCACGAACATCTATAATCACGAATTGATTCATCCATCAGCAGGTTTGATTAGTATGTACTCTTATTTTTAGCTTATTTGGTTTAAATAAGCTTATCATTAGCCTTTAATTAGATTATTGTGAACGAATCTTGTTGGATTGATTGTTCTTAATTACAAGCTAAGTTCTTAGATGAGAAGTTATGAATAAGTTATGAAGTAGGATTAATAAGCTTGTTAGTTTGAATAAGCTTATGAATAAGCTTTTTTAATAAGAGTAGAGTTATGGATAAGCTTTGTAAATTAGATGATTTGAATTTATTGTGTTTATTATAAGATAGCTTATTAGATTATTTCAATGAGCTATACGTTTTTGTGAATAAGATAGTTATGAATAAGCTTATTTTCATGTTAATAAGCTGTATTATTATGATATTTTTTTTAACTTTCTGATGGTATTATAGATGATGTACATTTCTTATCATATATGATAGATATATCATATATGATAACTGATGATATATCATATATGATATATCATAAAAATCATAAGAAAAAACAGATTTTGTATGAGTATCTTTTAGAAAATCTGTATAAACTCTTGAAACCTACCTTCTATCATATATATGAGTAATTCATTTTGGTATTAAAAGTTTGCATAATATGTTTTTTTTTCTTCTTTTATAAATGCAGTTAAACAGAGATGGTGTGATTGCTCTATTTGGAGCAAAGGAGAGATGTATGTTGATTATAACAAGAGGATGTGCACGGATATATTTTAAGGATCACGACGGAGTATGCGTTGTTCATGAATTCATCACGAATATGTTTTAAAGAAGTGAAGGATGTTGATTATTACAAGAGGATGTGCATGGATATGCTTTAAGGATCAAGATTAAGTAGACGTTATTCTGAATGAATTCATCATTTGAAATATGTTTGCATTTTTTGATTTTGTATAAATGGTTATCATATATGATATCAGATGTATATCATATATGATTTTACATTAGGTTATGTTCTGTTTGAATTATCATATATGATTATGTTCAAAAGTATATTTTTTATGTTATGAACAAGTGTTTAGTTATTAATTGTGCATACTTTTTGTTGTAATCATGAATTCATCAGATTCTTTGTTTAATATATCCAAGTTTTCTTTAAGTATCATATATGATAATGCATTATCATATATGATAGTGCATTATCATATATGGCTTAATTTATCAAACCATAATGACATAATACCAACAAAGTTAATCATATTAACAAGACGTTGTACCAGATACCAATGGATTATAAAATTATCCATATACTTCAAAACTCCATTAGGAGATTACAAAGAAAAAACAAACAATAAACGTAAAAAATTCTTTCTTCTTCACTAAGCTTCTTGGCCTTTTGGATGCTTGTAATATTCAACATGTCTTGTAAACAGCTTCCTCTACACAAAAAAAGAAGATTTAATTCAATTTTCAAGCACTAATCATATATGATATATTTGATCATATATGATATTTTAGCTTATATCATATATGATATAGTATATCATATATGATACTTCACAAACATGTCATACTAAATCTGTTCAGCGATATCAAGCCATAAAACCTTATAATTCACGAAAATAAGCTAATAAGTTAGTTTATAATTCATCATAATAAAGATGATGATAATCTATAAGCTTATTCACATTAATTAGCTTTAAATTCACGTAGTTTCTCAAATAAGCTAGAAAAGAATAAGATGAATTATAAGCTTATTCACATCGAATAAGCTAAAAAAAGATTAATCAAAATAAATCGAATGAACTTTACCTTATTTATGAAGTGGATGATCGATTTACGAAAGTGGGTGATCGATGCGTTTGATGTTTGTGTTGATAAATTAAGATGTAAATATGTGTACATGTGTGTGTTTTAGTGTGTGTTTTAGAGAGAAGAAGGAAAAAGAAAGAGATCGATCCAGATTTGGGATGTAGAAGTGGGAGGGGTGTTAGGTGGGAGGGGTAAAATGACGAAACTACCCCTCCGTTTTTTTTTGTTTTTAATCTGGGCTGTTGGATGAGATGAGATGGACGGTCCATATTTGTCCCCTTGTATCTAAAAGATACAAGGTATCTTAAATAACCGGACTCTAATAATTTTTATTTCAACAAGACAATCATATAACTTCATAATTTTTATTTAAACACTACAATAAAACTGCAATAATCACTAATACATTTCGAGCTTCGGCATAGCCATCACCCGAAAAATATTAGTATACTTCAAGTATCTCGAGCTTCGGCATTGCCATCACCCGTTTTACTCAAAGTATATCCTCATATTCTTCTTCGACATCTCCGGCTTCATCCGGTTTTAACCGGTAAAAAAAAAAAACCGGTTTTATAAATAAAAAAAAAAAAAAAAAATATTTTTTTTTAATAAATTGTAAAAAACCGGTTAAATCCGGTTTTATCCGGTAAAAAAAAACCGGTTTTATAAATAAATAAAAAAAAAAAAAAAATTTTTTTTTTTAATAAATTGTAAAAAACCGGTTAAATCCGGTTTTTTAAAAAACCGGATAAATCCGGAAATTTATCCGGTTTTTATCCGATTTTTTTAAAAACTGAAAACCGGTCTAACCGGTTCGGATAAAAAAATCCGGATCGGATAATTTGAAAACCGGATTTTAAAAAATCCGGTTCGGATTTTTGAACCGGATTTTCAAAAATCCGGTTTTCATTTGCACCTCTACCGAGAAGACAGAGTGTTAGCCGTAACACGTATGTTGAAAAATTGTGAACCGAAACACTGGTTGAATTTCGTGGATTTAAAATTTCTTTTAATATTTCGTCTCCAAATATTCATTCGAGCTAAATATTAAATTTTGGAGATGATGAGATATATAAGACGGGTTATAAGAAGGTATAAGAAATCTACATAACTTTTTTAGTGGTAGAATGATTATTAGAAATAAAAACCTGTCAAACAAAATTTTAGAACATGTTGTTAAAGACGAGTTCTTAGGAAAGATTGATTGACTAAAATTTCAAGTTTTAGAACTATCGGAGAAACTTTATATATCATAACAAGAGAAGAAACATTAAACAACGTAGTTGAAGAGGAAAAAAGAATGCTTTGTCTAAAAATAAATCTCTTGAAAAGTTTCTTTTACGGTGAAAAAGAGTATAATAATCTGACGGCTTCAAATGATGTTTTGAAAGGAAGACTTAAAAAAATATAACGGCCTCAAATGATGTTTTGAAACAAAGACTTAAAACAAAACAAAGTTTGTTGTTCTAAAATATGATAATCATCCAACAAAAATGTTTTGCGAGATTGACGAAACTATTCATTCCAAATTTATAGAGATTTTCATTACGTGTACAATTTTAAAAACACATTATTTAGAACTTGTAACCAATGTTTTGAAACCCGGTTCGATCGGTTCCGGTAACAAAAATGGGTCAAAACTAACTGGTTTTCAAAATAACTGAACCCAATTCAACTTGTCGGTTTTTTTAAACCCGGTTTGACCCGTGTTGAATATACCCGCCGGGTTCTCTTTTCAAATTTGTTGTTTGAAGGGTTGAAACAATAAATAAGATACCTACGTTTTCTACCTACTTTTTCTTGTACTCTTTTCTTTATCTTTTTTCCCAATATATTTCCTATTTACATGATAACTTAGCATCATCAACCACCAATTTTGAGTCAAACAAACCCATAACGATCAGATTGAAGTGAAACAGTCGAAGTAAATAGCACAAACAGAAAGCCCAACATAAGTGATGAAGATAATTTTAAATCTTGACTTTTTTCATAATTTATGTCTTATTTCGTTTAATATAAGGATTGTATTCATAGATTATAGACATTATGGCATTTACTTTGTTTTTGAAATTTGTTATTTTTAGAGTATGGATCCTAAACATGATGATGTATGAAGTGAAGTGTTTGTTATGAAATGCAAGTATGCAACTATTTGGTTGGCACTAGTACTAGAAGCTGTTTTTGAAGTTAGATAAACTTAAGATCGTGTAAGATTTGAAGTTAGATAAACTTGAGATCATGTAAGAAAATGGGTGTGTGGGAATGTGCATAAAATCGAGTCAACTCGACGGTTCAACCGGTTGACCCGATATCCTTAGTCGGGTCAATCACTAACCTAGTGTTCAATTGCTTGTAAGTGAAATTCGGGAGAAAATAAGACTTTGACAAGAAGAAAAATTTTGGGTTTTTGTGACTAGAATTTTAAACTAGATAATGATTTTTTAAAGAAAAACGCTCAAATCTAAAACTTATTTTAAGAGATTTGAAAATGAAAATGTTGTTGTCGAATACAAATTGGCATGACATAATTAATGATACTAAAGACATAAAAGATCAATTTCTGAAACAAATTGGTGCCCGCAGTTGCTACGTATAAGATTGTGGGTCACCTCTCAAACACGATGCATACATATTTGAGGTCAATCATCATAAGCGATGAATTAGAAACATATTTTGAGTGACATCTTGAATATTGAAACAAAGTGCTTTTTGGTAGGCGTTGTTACATATGTTTGGTGAATGCATTATTGTGTTTCATGGGTTACGAAGGTGATGGGGTCAACCATGACTATGATTAGTTCACAAAGAGATGGCGTGACAACTGACCATTGTTTACTGCGTTCTACCTTGGTTGACCAATGCGTTCGACCGAATTACACATATCGGGAAAGTTTGGTGAACCGTTAGCGCGACTAAACAACGATTAATTAGCCTTGAAACATTTATAAAAAGAATATATATCTTTATGCAAATTCAGTTTTTTGTTTGGCTCGGTTCCTTCGATTTTAAAAAAATTAGTTCATTTTTCTAGTTTCGTTTTGGTTTTTCATTTCTTGTTGGTACTATGTTAATAGAGTGTCACATTTGAGATTCGGAATCATTTATTGAAAATATGAAAGTAGTCGGAAATCACGGTTACAAAAAAAAAAGACATTTGTTAACGGACGTAGAAAGATAGATAATATACTTTGAAAATAATTAGATCTAAGCAACTTATAAAAGAAATAAAACTAGAAAACATCGTAGATGATGTACCTCTTCTGGATTAAGTACAAAAACATCAGACTAATTGTTGTTATCTTCACAAATCCCAAACTGATGTGTCTCATTATGTACTGGCTTAAACTACAAATAAGAACAAACATTAATTGTAATAAATCGCCAAGACTATACACCTGAGTTATTGGCTTCAAAATAAAGAACAAGAGACATTTTTTGTTATCTTCAAAAACATTAGATCTAAACAACTAGTTAGACATATAAAAGAAATAAAACTAGAAAAAAGCACAGATGATGTACCGCTTTTGGATAAACTACAACAGCATTAGACTGATTATTGTTATCTTCAAAAATCCCAAACCGGTGTGCCTCATTAGGTACTTGCTTAAATTGCAAAATAAGAATAAGCGTTCATTGTAATAAATCGCCAAGACTATAGACCTGAGTTACCGTCTTCAAAATAAAGAACAAAAGGCATTTTCTGTTATCTTCAAAAACATTAGATCTAAATAACTAGTTAGATTTATGAAAGAAACAAAACTAGAAAATGATGCACATTATGTACCTCTTATGCCAAAACTACAACAGCATCTGACTGATTGTTGTTATCTTCAAAAATCCCATACTAATGTGCCTCATAAGGTACTGGCTTAAACTGCAAATAAGAACAGACGTTAATTGTAATAAATCACCAAGACTATAGACCTGAGTTACTTTCATCAAAATAAAGAACAAGAAACATTTTTTGTTATCTTCAAAAACATTAGATCTAAACAACTTGTTAAGACTTATGAAAGAACTAAAACTAGAAAACAGCGCATACGAAGTACCTCTTTTGGATAAACTACATCAGCATCAGAATACTTGTTGTTATCTTAAAAAATCCCAAGCTGATGTGCCTAATAAGGTACTCGCTTAAACTGTAAAATAAGAACAAACATTAATTGTAATATGTCACCAAGACTATAAACCTCAGTTACCAGCTTCAAAATAAAGAACAAGAGACTTTTTTTATCTCCAAAAATATTAGATCTAAACAACTAGTTAGACTTATAAAAAAAGGGCAAATGACTTAAAAATGCATCTAACTTGACACTTTTTTGCGTTTTGTGTAGCCATCTTTTTTCTTTCCTATTATGGTCATCAAACTTTCAAAAGTCGGTCATTTTGTGTATTTTATGACCATTTTACCCTTACTTTTTTGAAAATTTGAAGGCTAAAATGGTCATTTTACATGGTAAAATAGTGAGAAAATACACACAATGACCGACTTTTAAAAGTTTGATGAACACAATGAGAAAGAAAAAAGATGGGTACACATAACGCAAAAAAGTGTCAAGTTAGATCCATTTTTAAGTCATTAGCCCTAAAAAAACTAAAACTAGAAAATAGCGCAAATGATGTACCTCTTCTGGATAAACTACATCAACATCATATTGATTGTTGTTATCTTCAAAAATCCCAAACTGATACTCGCTTAAACTACAAAATAAGAACAGACGTTAATTGTAATAAATCGCCAAGACTATAGACGGAGTTACCGGCTTCAAAATAAAGAACAAGAGACATTTTTTGCTATCTTTAAGAACATTGGATCTAAACAACTAGTTAGACTTATGAAATAACTAAAACTAGAATACAACACAGATGAATTGAAACTTATTTTCAATATACATAGGAATTGAAACTTTAGATCCAAATTAAAAGAAAGTTACGTCTTCATTCTGAGCTGGATAACCTTATATCATATCGCCAAAACTATAGACCTAAGTTATCTACTTCAAAATAAAGAACAAGGTACATTTTTTTTGTTATCTTCAAAAATATTAGATCTAAACAATTAGTTGGACTATGAAAGAAATAAAACTAAAAAACAGCGCAGATGATGTACCTCTTCTAGATAAACTACAGTAGCATCAATTGATTGTTGTTATCTTCAAAAAGCCTAAGCTGATGTGCCTCATTAGGTACTGGCTTAAACTGTAAAATAAAAACAGACGTTAATTGTAATAAATCGCCAAGACTATACACCGGAGTTACCGACTTCAAAATAAAGAACAAGAGACATTTTTTTGTTATCTTCAAAAACATTATATCTAAACAAGTAGTTAGACTTATGAAAGAACTAAAACTAGAAAACAACGCAGATGAATTGAAACTTATTTTGAATATACATAGGCGCTTTAGTTCTTAAATTTGTTACTAAAAATATCTCTTAAATTTCGGATATCCGAAATTTCGAATACCTAAAGTTTTTAATGAGCGATAACCTGAGAACTTTTTCGTTACTAAAAACAATTCTTCCTTGTTCATGGTCAGAGTACCATGCTTAGAAAAGCATAACAGTATTAGGTCACAACCTAATCTTCCCCACCAAAAAATTTGAAAAACAAACATTCACACACTCATAATAGAAATATAGAGTCATTTCCATATATATTTGAAAATAAGCCAGAAGTTCAAATTCTCATAACATTGAAAAAACACAGGAAATACATATTCTCATAACATTGATATTGGACATGACCTTGACAATACGAAGTTTAAAATCTCACAAAACTGATAAGAGATAACCCAAGAAATACATCTGATTTAAAACCCATTCCCTTGATTGCCAGGCTGGCAATCTAGGCGGCAAGCCATTCTACTGTTGCTGTAAGCCAAGCAGACTGTCTTGCTGAAAAGTAAACTAAACCCACCAATATTCAAAATAATTGAATCCTCATTCAACACAGCTTGAGATCCAACAAGTCCATAAAGTTCAGGTACCGGATTTAAAATAAGAACAAGAGACATTAATTTAAATAGACATATAAGAATTAAAACTTTATATCCAAACTAGAAAGAGAGATATATTTGCATTCAAAACATATTTTAGATAACCTACAATTGATGGTTGTCGCTAGCAAGATCATATTCAAAACAACTGGATTGCCTTGTATCTGATTGTTATGATTTTTGACCCCCCACAAAGTTGATCTTGCATTTGCTAAATGTTTTCGAGAATCCCCCCAAATCAAAACCATCGTCATTCAACACAGGCTAATAAGAACAACATACATTAATTGAAATAGACATATAGGAATTAAAAAATACAGATCCAAACACCTTTTTGGACTTATAAAGAACTAAAACTAGACAGATACGAACTACACAAAACGGTCATGTTAAATAATCACAATTTTTGCTTTTTAGTTTTGATGTTTCATTTTAAGCCTACGAATTATATAAAGTTAAGCCTATATATTAAGAATATAAACATAAACCTAATGGCGCTTTGGTTCTTAATTTCATATATCCGATATTTCTTTTGGAATATTTGAAATTTCAAATACCTAATTTAATGAGCAATAACATGAGACCTTTTCGTTACTAAAACCAATTCTTTCTCGTTGGTGGTCCAAGTACTATGTCTTGAAAAGCATAACAGTATTAGGTAACCGGGTTTATCGGGTTCACCTAATAAACCCGATAAGCTAAGTTGAACCTGAATCAACCCGACCCTATAAGGCCTTATGGATTCGTGTCGGGTCGGATCAACCCATTTGACACCCCTCGTCCCAACACTCGAACCTACCAAATTCCCCACAGAAGTCCCAATAGTCGTCCTAACAGGGGATCATAATTGGGTCTTACTAATACTTTTAGGAGGTTTAGGAGTATTTATGAAATTAACAACATCATCTAGGTTTCTAGTATCGTGTATCCATGTAGGGGTGGTGGGTTTAATGCGATTAACGTTTTTTTTTTCTTTCTTCAAGTGTCTTACACTAATGGTTCAAGTACCATGCTTAGAAAAGCAAAACAATATTAAATGATTAGCAATACGAGTAGTAGTATCAAGATTCTTCTTCTTCTCCCCCCCCCCCCTCCACTTTTTCTTCTTCCTCTTCTTTTCAATCAATTTTTTTAACAAAAAAGTCGAAAAAACTACTACTTCAATACCAGTTGCATCTCCTAAAAACAATTCTTCCTCGTTGATGTTGCTTGGATCAGTTTCAGGTGTTTTGTTAGATGCTTAGAACTGGTTTGTGGGTGTTTGGGTAGAACATAAACAAAGCTAGAGTTGAGGTAGACTTTAGGTTTGATTCTTGATGTTACATTGATGAGGGGTATAGTTTGTAGGGTATTTGGTTGATAGATTTGTATACGGTACGTAAACTACAACATAGGTGTTTTGATGAATATTGTGGATGATATATATATCTCTAAATCATGTCGGGTTATAGTTACTTCGATATGGTTAAACCCTTATGGAAAGGTAGACTAGGATGGGCACAAAAGAAAAGAACAAACAGGTTGTTATGGTACAAAGATTTAGGGTATCATGTTAGCGGAGAGTTTTCAATGGCGGTTGTTCAAGCAAATAATTTGTTTGAGTATCAAAGACAAGTTGAATTAGGACAATTGGGTTCATCGGGCTTTATGGGACGTATATCGGGATCTATAATGGACATGGCGGACCTGAAACGTCACGTTTCCTTACCAAGAAGTTGTTCTTCAATCTCAAGAGTACGTTACTTTTTTTTCATGTAAAGCTTTTGTTTTTTATTCTATAAATGGTTCCTTATAATATAATGTGTGTTGGTTTTCATCATTTTGTGCTCCCATGCATTATTTTGGCTCTTTAATAAAGGTAATTATGCGGTGTTCGGGTGTATAAGAAAGAAGATAGCTACATTGGACAAAGAAATGTTTGACCTAGTACCCCAGCATGCATGTTAAGCCACAATTTACGTTATTTGATTTAATCCGGTCATTAAGTTTTGTTCGTTTGGTTTGTTCTAGGGTTTGCATCAAAAGATGAAGAAATGTCAACAAATGTAATCTGAAAGTCTTTCTTGGCAACCGAGGAAGAATTTATTTCTCTCAATAGAGACCAATGGCGTACATGTCCACCAATTGCATCTGTTGTTGTTGGAAAGATTAATCTAATTGGAAAGATAAATCTAATTAATCTTTGTTTGTAGCATAAGAATAACAAACTTGTTATTCATGTTTCAGGGTGCAAGTGGACACCAGGAAGAAGAAATAGGCTGGACCATTAAGGCCTGATAAACATAATCTACTGGCCTTAGGCCTAGACCCAAATCCTGAAAGTTTATGGACTTATATTTAATACTCGTGTGATAGGATCGAACTCGAGATTACGGGATAACACTCAATACGTAAAGAGTTAATTTATTTAATAAATATATTTATTGTATTTATTAATTTATTTAATAAATATATATTTATGTGTTTATTATATTAAACTGAGACATAACTTTAACGATCATTAATTAATTAAGAGTTAAGTATTAACGAGTGTTAAATAAATATATAGTAAGTAAATAAAAAGAAAGAAGTTTGGAAGATTCTGGAACACCCTATTAGGGTGTTTGGTCGGTCGGTTATGAAGGAAAAAGGAAGGGGGAAAAACTTCCTTTTATTTGTTTTTGGATACAAGCTTATGCCTGTATAAACAATCCTTCTCCTCATAATTCACCAACAAATAATCTTTCCCCTATTCTTCTCTTTGTTGCGTTCGCAGGAAGAAAACCCACAAGGGGTTTTGGTTGGTTTTCTTGGTTGACCTATTTTACTTATAATCTAGTCCTAGTCCGTCTCTAGGGTTGTTGGGTAGATTCTCTACAAGCGTAGAAGCTCAGTTTGCACGTGCTAGAATCACGGTTAGCTTGTTGTATTAGGTGTGTACAAGATCGTAATATAGTCTTACTTTAGACTATATCTTGGTGGTGTTCGTCATAAACCCTAATTGGTGATTCGTTCTTCGTCTTGTGGATTTGCTTTAGCGTAAAGGTATGTAACCCTAATTAGATTAATTATAATTGTATTATTATTATGATCTTGTTAAATCGCTTCCGCTATGTGTGCTTTGATCTCATTTAGGATTTTATATAATTATTATGATGTTTATAAACCTTCAATGGCATCGAGAGCCGTTTTGACATGTTATAATTATCGAAAGTCTAATGTTTTTAACTAATAATTGTTTTGAGTTAAAACTACATGTTTTTTAGGTTTTCTTAAAAATTAGGGTTTTGTTTTTATAATTAGGGTTTTTAGCCGTTTTTAATTTAAAAAATTGTTTTTTAAACCCTAAATTATATGTGGGATAATTTTAGATTAAATTGCATGATTAATTGTTATGTCACGTATGGTTACGAGCCGTATAGATTTAATTGTTAAGATTTGTGGGGATCCATTATAACGTGCATGTTTTCATGGATTGTAAAATTATATGGTTATATGATTTTATGGGCTACATGATTATTTGATTCAATAAATCTTGAATTAGGGAAGACTTTTATATGAATATAAAAACCTAGATTTATGATTATTGAATAAATCGTATGCATGTGGCTATTTGATTTATTTGTTTCACATATAAATTGTTATTATGTGTTTATGATTTTGTGTTTTTTTTACTTGTTTATATTAAAATTGTTGAATTGTTGTAAACAAAGGTTTTTTTTGAAAAGAAATAATATGGAAATCACCGAAATATTTCCTCTCGAGACACTTGGTGTAGTGAATTCTAAGAAAGACTCGTCCACCCTATGGTTTGCGGACATCGCAAATTACCATGCGGGCAACTTCATCATTAAGGGTATGACGACTCAACAAAAACGGAAATTATTTCATGACGTCAAGTTCTACTTTTGGAACGACCCTTACCTATTCCGGACTTGTGCGGATCAAATTATTTGACGTTGTGTTTTTGGCACTGAAGCTTCTAATATCCTTAGATTTTGTTACGAGGGACCAACGGGTGGTCACCATGGTGCTAATCTCACGGTGAAGAAGGTCTTTGATGTCGGATTCTTTTGGCCTACTATTTACCGATATGCACATGCACTTGTCAAGTCATGTGACTCATGCCAACGTCAAGGCAAAGCCTCACAAAACGATGAAATGCCACAAAATATCATCAAAGTGTGTGAGATCTTTGACGTTTGGGGAATTGATTTTATGGGGCCGTTCCCATCATCTCGTGGTAATAAGTACATCCTTGTCGCCGTTGACTACCTATCCAAGTGGGTGGAAGCTAAGGCTTTGCCCACGAACGATGCTCGTGTGGTAGTCAAGTTTTTGAAGCAATTGTTTTCTCAGTTTGGAACCCCTCGTGCAATCATAAGCGATCGTGGAACCCATTTTTGTAATGACCAATTCGAAAGGGTTCTAAAGAAATATGGGGTTACACATCGGCTTTCTACGGCTTATCACCCACAAACGAGTGGGCAAGTCAAGGTTTCAAACCGAGCGTTGAAGAGGATCTTGGAGAGATCAATAGGGGAAAACCGACAATCTTGGTCGGATAAGTTAGACGATGCTTTATGGGCCTTTCGTACCGCTCATAAGACGCACATTGGGTGCACTCCTTACAAGCTTGTGTATGGGAAGAATCTCCACTTACCAATTGAACTCGAGCATAAAGCTTATTGGGCCCTAAAGCATTTTAATGATTGAGACCGCGGGAAAACACTAGAAAATGCAATTAAATTAATTGGATGAATTGAGGAACATTGCTTATGAAAATTCATTGATTTACCAAGAGAAAACTAAAAAGTTTCATGATTCTAAAATTAAAAACCGGGTTTTTAACATTGGAGACCAAGTGTTGCTTTTTAACTCGAGATTAAAAATATTTTCCGGCAAGTTGAAATCCCGTTGGTCCGGACCATTCACCATTACCCAAGTGTTTCCTTATGGGACCATCGAGATAGCTTAAAATGATGGTCCTAACTTTAAGGTGAATGGTCATAGGTTGAAGCACTACTTTGGTGGGGAAGTTCCTTCTTTGAACTACCTCGACCAAGTTACCTTCCCCAACGATAGTTAGTATTGAGGGGGTCGAGTCGAGCTCACGACTCGGTAATCAAAAACAAGGTGCCTCGTGGGGGAGTTCCCATGCTTATCCATGTACATATTATCTCTTTCTAATGTAGCTTATGTGAGGGATTTTGTGCCCTTCCAACCTTTGTTTCGTGGTTGTTTGTGCATTGAGGTTTTTAGATGATCATTATCTTCACGATTGGAGCCTCTCGTGTTCGTTTTACGTAAGCACTCGATCGTTTGCTTTGAAGAATTTTTCGATATCCAAATGATATATCCTTTGATGTTCTGACCTTAGGTATTATAGCACACTTCATAAACGGCTATTGATTTAATGGTTCCACCCTTTCCATGCTAGATTAGGCATTCGACTTCGTCTCTAGTATGGGGGTATTCTACCCTTAGACTCGAAACATTGAGGACAATGTTTAACTTTAGTATGGGGGGTGAATAGATACTTGTCATGCCAAAACTTCACGCTTTCTAAAGATTATCTTTTTGTTTATCGTTTTGTTGCAAAATAAGGCTAACAATGGCCAAATTTTAAAAATTTTCTCATGTTTCATAAGTGTTTGAAGACGCGAATGTAGATTTTCCGATGGCGAGAATACGAAATTTTTTTGACTCGACCGTGCGTGTTGAGAACTTAGCTTCGATTCCTTAACTTCATATTAGGCTAAGTCTCTTAAATGAGGACGAGAAATAATAGAGTTAATTATAAGTTACTATGCTAAACGTAGAGTACTCGTATTCTTTCAAAAACTCATGTGTTCTCGTTGTTTGCTTATTCTCCCTTCGCTTGTATATATATTTGGCTAATAAGTATTGGCTTAGCGGTTTAGTCTTGATTGTTGGTTTCTAGTCTTTTCTAGTAGCTTCCATGTAATTAAATTGGGAAAATATTAAGGTATCGCAAGCGTCACGGTTTTGAAGTATTGACAACTCGAATAATCGAAAGCTTCACCCAATAATAAGATTTCAAGTGCTCACCTAAATTAAGCAAAAAAATTGAAGCTCACAAGGCCGAAAAATCTATGCAAAATTGAAAGTGAATCAAGCCTTAATCTTTGAAGCTTTAAAGATCCAAAATTCGCTTTAGCGTGAGGATATGCGTGTTTGGCCATAATAAACACCTCATGGCGAGGTTAAATAAAAGGCAAGGCAAGACCGAAGTCATAATAAAAGCTCCATGGTTGAGTTGAATAAAAGATGGAGGTAAACCTGTGATAATAAGGCCCATCCGTTAGGGGGCGTATAAAAGTCTTGGTAATAAGTCTCATGTTCAAAACCGTTATAAAACCGTGTTTATAGATCCTTCTTGTTGACTTAATTTTTTGATATCGTTGTCTATTAGGGGGTTATTAATTCAATGGTCTTGGTTACACTGTTATGACTCTATTTTTGGACCTTAATCTCTATTATCGCATAAGTAAAAAATGTATCCTCGTGAACATTCAAGACAAAAATAAAATATAAGAGATACCACTTAGGATTAAGGGAGTCTAAGTACGTGATTAGGGAATATGAGTAGTGTTAGCATTACTAACTTATAATGACAATGATCTCGTTGCACGCTTGGCATGGAATTGGGTGAAAATCGAGGACGACGAAATTATTTCTAACGAAGCATTCACGTGTTCTTGTTCTATGAACCTAAACGTCCTATTTTGTGATGAAAATCATATATTATGTCTAAAACGCAAGTAGTAGCAAGTAGAAGTAGTGTAGTAAGTTTATGATTCAAAAAAAGTGCATAAAAATGAATTTTGGATGTGCTACGATACTTTATTCTAGCATTGCGTGAGGGCACGACAATGGTTTAGTATGGGGGAGTGATGAGACTGCTTTTATACATAGTCTCATCGTCCAAAACGGGCTTAAAATGGTTAAAATATCATAAAAGTGCCAAATATATGCTTGTGTTTGTTCAATGTGTATTTTAGGTACCGATATCGAGAAAATGACAAAAGATCACAAGAATCAATAAAAAACGAACACGGGAAACGAAGTCGCACAATGAACCGGGCCATAGAGTTGATTTTCCAAGAAAAGTCCTTGAAGAATTGAAGATTGTACAAGAAGGGTCCTTCATTATTAAAGAATTGACACTTTATACCCTTGTTTATTCATAATTACAAGTTTGGTCCCTAAAGTTTGTCAAATTTATAAAAAGGACCCTCAATATTGAAGAATTGGCAAGAATGGTCCCTCAAATTTGAGTAATTGTCACTTTTAGTCCTCCATGAAGACAAAGATATAAGTGAAGACCTTGAAGATTGAAGACATGCCAAAATCAGCCCTTCAAATATCATCCAATTACAAAACAAGTCCTTTGAAAACCCTTTGAAAAGTTTTTATGGCCAAAGTATGAAAAACAAAACTTTGCTAACAAAGGAAATTCAGTTTTGGTGGTTTAAATATGAAATGAAAGAAGAAAGAAAGATGGAGGGTTAAAGCTGTGAGACACAATACTTACCTAGACCAATACATGCTTCCTTACACGTGCCCCACTATCTCCCAACACCCAATCACAACTCTCCAAATTGCCACATCAACCATCCACTCACACCGGTTTAACTAATTAATTAATTAGTTATAACTCGCACCTAAACACTTATTTAAACCCAAAATCAGATCAAAACCATGTTCTTCACGTTCGTAATCCAAATTGGGTTTTTCTTAATCCCTAAAAATTAATTGTTAATACCTTCCAGAACCTTAATTAAGGGCTTAATTATCATAACCCCACTCATAAACACCTTGCCACATCACCCACCAAGTCACATGAACCACCCTGCTGCTACTTTTTAGAAGAAGACAAAAGCATGCCAGAAGATCAACGTGCCAAAGCTTTGCTTGCATCCAATGCTCACATTGAACGTCTAGGATCCTTTCTCCACCACTGGCACCTTCACAAGACTCCAAATTCTTCACACATGTTCAAGAAATATTCAAAATTCAAGGGGCATTTTTGGGACTTCAAGCAACTAGGGTTTTATGTTTTCAGCTTTGTAGGACTCATGTAACCCTCTATATAAAGGGTATTAGTCACAACATTTTAGCTTGCTCTTGGTTTTTCATTTGGTCAAAGTTTTGTAAATCCTATTATCAAGTGAATGAAATAGTGTTCGAATCTTGTGACGAATTCCAAGTGCCACCTTTATTTTATGTTTTTTAATGTTCTAAGTTTGTGAAATTGAAGTTTCAAAGTTTGGTTTTAAGGATTGTGCAAGATGTTTCTAAAGTTTTTAAAATCTGATTTTTTTCTAAGTCTTTGGTACAAAGACTTGGAGTTTTTGGGCCTTGGATTGATCATAGCACCCTGATAAGAAGATTATCAAGGTGTGGTGAGATATAGGTTTGGGGATATTCAAGGAGTGGGGTAAAAATCTTGAACTAATCTGTTTCATTTTCCAATTTTTTATTAATCTGTTTGTGTTAATCTTGTTGTTCTTATCAGCTTATTGGAAGCTTGTGTCTTGTTTAACTAGACACATAAGCTCAAAGAATTCGTGAGTGTGGATGTACATTCATGAGGTTTGACCCTTTTTCCCAAAAATATGTTAAAATCTTGGTTCTAAGTGATTTTGGGGAATCTGTTGTTGTATGTGTGTTCTTATGCATGAATCTTGCTTATTTGGTCATTGTGATGTTGGTATGATGCTAGGTTAAGGATTACTTGGTCATATGAACAATCTTCTTTGATAAAATCTTGATTTAGTGTTTAAAGGACTGTTTGGGATTAATTGTTTTGTGACTTTCATGTTAGTTTGAGTAAGTGGTTTGGGGTCTTTTGTGTTTTTAACTGTTATTTAAGTGGTTGTGTGCTAATGTTTGTTTACTTTGTGCTTGTAAACACCCTAATCCAAATCTTGGCATAACAAGTTTGTTTCTTGTTGTTTTGAATTGTGATCTTGTGAACACTTAGACTTAATGCTATACTAGGGTTAACAAGTGGAAAAACATAGTTTGTACAACCTGATAAGTAGATTTGAGGCCTTGAAATTGGATTGTTGGTCAAGTATATCGGTCATTTGTGTTCATCTTTGCATATCAGTAACTAACATATGCTTGAATCGAGATCTAATCTTGTAACCAGTGCATGAAATGAGTTGATTGGTGTTTAATTAAGTCTTATTGAGTTATTGTATGCTTTTGGTGGACTGTGGTTAGCTTATTCTTGCTTAATCTGCTTATTTCATCATTTACTGCTTATTGTTCATGTCTGTATCATATCTGAGCCTTGTTTGAATTTACTATATTGTCTGGCTGGGCGTTTTTGTGTTTTCTTGTTTGATTGTGACTCCTTACAACCCACTGGTTGTAAGGGTGCCTTGTTTGGTCCATTGAATCCAACAATAGCTCACTAAAAACAACAAGTCAAATAATCAAAGCAGTGGGAACCCTTTCACACTGCTGCTAGCCACTGCTAGTCTTAATCGGTTAACAGTTTATCAATAAGCTATTATAGCTTATTTAGACGTGCAACAACTTTGTTTTGATAATCAATCTTCCTTATTTGACCCATTTGACTATTCTGGAGCATTTGAGACTTTGACTTTTAGGTTTGACTAGAAAACGAACTAGTTGACTTTTTACCAAACAGCTTATTGCTTATTCCAGCTTATTCAGTGTGCTTATTTGAAATCTTTTTTATTATTAAGCTTAATTAAGTGATTTAAAACCTTTTGCAAGTTGAATCAGCTCTTGAAGTGGCCTAGAACTCGAAAACGACTATTTTGTCGTTTTGTGTAGAGAGCTTTGGCTTATTTCAGGCTTATTTCTTGAGTTTTTTCAAAAACTTCTTTTTACAAAAAGCTTTATAATCTCATTAGAAGGAGGTGTGTCAAATTTCAGCTTATGGCATTAGCTTATGGCTTAATGGGCCAAAAAGCCCATTAAGAATAAGATGTTTGCTTATTAACTTGAGATAAGCACTGATTCAGCTTTTGAGCCTTTAGAGTTTTGTGGTTAAAATTAAATTTTAAGCTAGACTGTAACTTTTCAGCTTATTTGGTTGACTTTTTGCTTATTTGGCCAAAAAGCCCATTTAACTTGGACTGTTTACTGTTTTGGCCCATTTGGAGGCCCAGTAGGGGTATTTAGGTCATTTCACTTTCATTTTCTGTTTATTTAAGTTAAAATTAACTAGTTTTCAAGTTTTTAGAATTTTTTATAATTTTTGAATTTTTTATTATCATTTTATTATTAAAAATTGTTTTTAGAATTAAGTTAATATTTTTGCAACTTTTTCATTTTTCTTAGGTTAAATACATTACGTTAGGATTTTTAAAACATTTAAATTAATTTTCTCATCATTTAATTAATTTTTAGGAATATTTTAATATTTTAATAGTTTTTAATTATTTTTAAATAGTTTTAATTAGTTTTAAATTTTTCAAAAATAGTTTTTAGTTTAATTGAGTTATTTTAGAGGTTTACAAATTGAAAAATCTTATTTTGGGCTTTTTATTAATTAATTTGATTTTTTTGGGCTTTAATTAGCATTAAAAAAATTTTATTTAATTAAATAAAAGGTTTGAGTAATTTTTGATTTTTTGTAAACTCTAATTTTCATTTTTTAGGATTTATTGTGATTTTCTAAGAAGTTTTAGGATAATTTTTAAATTTCGTCACGTTTTACGGTTTTACGTTTACGTCTTTCGTCGTAGTTTAATTTTAAATCGTACCGTCACCATTTTCTCTTTTCTTCTTCTTGCTTAATATTAATCACAAACATTTAATCAAGTCTTAACATACAACACACCAAGCGTCCTTGAGAACGAACTCTCAATTTGGGTCATTTGTGCACGGTTTTCCTAAATCGTCGTACTTACCCTAATTACCTTGTTTTCCTAAACAAGTGTAGAATTACTCAATATCATTTTGGCCCGCCGCTGCCGGGGAGGCGTGTTGTGTTTTGATTTGAACAAATTTTGTTTTTATATTAACCATAAATAGTAATTGTGTGATTAGCACTCTAATCATACGTATTATCGGTTTTTGTTTTTTGTGTGAATATTATTACTATATTGTATACGTATCACAATAAATTCACAAGTACTCAAAAGTGTGAAAACGTAACCTTGATTGAAATTTCATCACTCAATCATTGTATTCGAATCTCAAACAAAGAAAAAAAGGCAAAATAGATAATTACTTTCGAGAAGCTTGATTTTGATTAACACAAACTATAAGGTGGGTATAAGGCGGTTGTATTTCACGACCTAAGGGAAAAAGGCTCTTAAGTGGGGAAAAAGGCTCTTAAGTGCTTAGCGCCGCCTCGTTTCCCCCGCTTGCTTGTGCGTGTTAAGAGAAAAAGGGCTAATCGAGGGTTTTCCAACCAAAGTATTATCTACGTATCTATATATTTTCTTGGTTTCAAAGATTAAACCCTCTTAAACGTTTTGGTGTTCTACCAACCTTCTAAAGTCATCGAAGGCGTTCACCTCACGTGATCGTTTTCATTCCTTGAGGTGGCTTTACAAGAGATTTGATTTGAGGAGAGATTTGTAGATTTGTGTCTACGTAAAACATCACAAAAATCTAAAAAAAGTAAAAAACAATCAAAAGCACAAAAAACTGGAAAAAGTAAAAACACCCAAAAGAATCTTCTTTGCTCATCCCCACGTTGTACGTGACGTTTATGCAAACTCGTAACCAAGCAAGACGTGCACGTAAACGTAGAAACCGAAAGGAAGGAACGCCTTCTAGTGAAGAATCTCCTATTGACGAACCCATCGTAGAACAAGAAGCAACCATGGCTAATCGTACAATGATGGAGTTGCTTCAAGCACCCACCGAGGGTTACGGAGAGGCTATTGTGATTCCCGCTATCCTTGCGGAGAATTTTGAGGTTAAGACGGGTTTGTTGTCGATGATTCAAAACAACAAGTTTCGTGGTGAAGAAAAGGACAACCCGCATAACCACATTCGCCAATTCAATCGTCTTACCGCCACTTGCAAGTTTAAGGACGTCTCGAATGACTTGATGAGATGCCATTTGTACATGATCTCATCATTCTTTTCGGGCTTTAAATGCATAGAATGTCATGAAAATACCATATATATGCTTGTATTTGTTTACTTGTGTATCTTAGGTATGTATATCGTGAAAAAGACAAAAGATCACAAGAAACAAGGAAAAACGGACACGAGAAACGAAGTCGTACAAAGAACCGGCCCTAGTTCATGAAATATCCAAGATTAACCCTTCAAGACTTGAAGATGTACAAGATTGATCCTCAAAATATGAAGAAATGACACTGAAAACCCTTGTATATTCATAATTACAAGTTTGGTCCCTTAAGTTTGTCAAAATTACAAAAAGGTCCTTCAACTTTGAAGAATTGGCAAGATTAGTCCCTCATCAATTCTAATTTGTGAATTATGGTCCCTCATAAAGTCAAAGAACCAATGAAGACTTTTGAAGATCAAGAATGTCCAAAATCAGTCCCTCAAATATTCAAACATGGCAAAAATAACCCTTGAAATCCTTTTGCAAAAGTTTGGTGGCCAAATTGTGAAAATCAAAACTTTATTAACAAAGGGAGTCATGTTTTGTTGCTGAAAAACGTGTTATACAACTTTCACCAAAATACAAGGACTACTATTGCCACACCAAACTTTCAAATCAGATAATTGCGCCAAACACTTACCTTTCCACCAAAACCGGATCAAACATAGTTACTATTCACCGTATGAACCCAGTAACTATCTCCTTCATAACAAAGGGTTATTTTCAATTACCTTGGCACACATGTGATTCAACTCAACACGAATCATTCCCACACTTCACATCATACACCACTCCACTAAATGGTCCCCATCATTCAAACCGTCCACCAATGAAAACACTACTTACTCTCCAAGGAATGCCACTTGGCAAGATCAACGCTTGACACTCATTACTTGTCCCCAAAGCCAAAAGGAACGTTCAGGATCAAATGGGACAGCTCATATCACCTCAAGCATTTAGAAGACTCAAAGGGTAATTCTGAGATTTTGTAGCTAGGGTTTCAAGTATTTCTCATTGTAAACTCAGCCCTTGTGGCCTATATAAGGACTCCTCAACTTGTGAGAGAGCCTTGTTCCAGTTTTACCTTTTAAACATTGTAATTCCTTTTTGAATTTTATAAAAGTTGGTATTTTGAGAAAATTGTAATTCCTTTTTATGTTTTTGAAAGTTGGTGTTGTTTAAGGGTAATTCTGAGTTCTATTATATGTTATAAGTGTGCTTGAATCTTGTGGTTCAAGGACGTTTATGTTTGGTAAGGTTTTCAAGTTTGAAATAAGCTTGAAAAGTGGTCTCTGATTTTGCTATTTTTCTTGTACTAATCCTTGACCAAAAGCTATAAGCTCTTACAAGCTTGTTGACACCAAGCTTGTGAAGGATTGGAGCCTTTGGTTGGGCTGTTTGTTCATTGTGTTGAAGAAAAATCAAGTCCTTGAGTTTCTATTTTGAAACATCAACCAAGGCAGTCATTCATCTCCTTTGTTGAAGTACCTTGGTCTTGTTCTAGTTGTTGAACAAGGTCCAAGGAGCATTGCTGATCCTCGTAGGATGTTGTGGAGGACAGGTATAAACTCTTGTTAAGATTCCTCTAAAAAATCACATGATATTGACTGTTTTATGTTTTGCTATGTGATTTGGTGATTTTGTGTTTGTGCTTGGTGTTTTATGGTTGGTATCTGTTAGTTGTCACCTAGTGTAGCTATTTGATTATTAAAATTAGTAGGTTGTTTGTAGAATTAAGAAGTTGCTTTGAAAAAGGGCTTATAAAAGGCTATTTGGGTTTAGTGGTTCATAAGGTCTTGTGTCCTTGTGCCCTTGGTTCTTAGGGTTTGGGAGGTCTAAACAAGTCATATTAAACAAGTTTTAGTCATTGGTTAAGTTTCTGAAAGTTTGGAAAAGGGATTTCAAGTTTTCTAAAAATCTGATAAAAAGTGTTTTGAAATTGGTCAAACACATCAGATCCAATAACTTCTTTGTTTGTTAGATCTAAGGCCTGAAATCGGGTTTGGGAATAGTTTAGGTGATAATCTATCTGTGCATTATCTGTTTGTTGAATTTGGTGGCTTATTGAAGGATATAGGGCTTATCAAAGTTGGCTGAAGTGGTCATTTGCATCAGCAAAGTGACCACCTCATTTTGTGCTTGCAATTGTCATTCTAGTGTTTGCCCTGCTTGTTTGTTGCTTGGATCTTGTTTATGTGCTGCTTGTGAGTAGATTTTGCTATTTGGTGTGCCTTGTATCTGGCTTATAAGCTCACTGGCTTATTAAGCCTTATTTGCCAAAATCTGTCATCAATTGGTCAACTGACCTCTTGATTCACAAGGACTCCTCCTTGAGTTCTTCACAAAAGTTGCTTATAACAAGCCTATATACCATCCCTGATCATTTGGTGAACTTTGGAGTACTTTGACTTTTGGTCAAATAAGCACAATTTGGCTTATTTTTGAGAACCGCTTATTGGTACATGCAACAACTTGGCTTTTGTAATAGAACTCATTTTTCTTAGCTTAATAACAAGTCTGGAAGGTTACAAGTCTTTTGGTTAAGCTTTTGCTAGAAAACTAGCTTATTTGGCTTTTTCAGCCAGCTTATTGGTTCACACAGCTTATTCTACTTGGCTTTTTGTTATTTTCTTGATTGGTTATTCTTAGTTAAGCTATTTGTGAGCTTGCAACAAACCAGAGCTTCTGAAATAGCCTAGAACTCTAACCCGACAATTTTGTCTTTTAGTGAAATTGTTCTTTGCTTATTTATGGCTTATTGAGTGAGCTTTTTCAAAATTTCTTTTTACAGATCTCTTAGGCATCCCAAAAGAAGGTTGTGTGCTTAAACAAAGCTTATGGCATTGGCTTATTGCTTAATGGGCTTATTGGCCTAATAAGAATAAGTTGTTTGCTATTTAAGCTGTGATAAGCTCAAAATCAGCTTTTGGGCCTTCAGACTTTTGTGCTTAGAATTAAATTTTGAGTCAGATAGGGCTTTTTCAGGTCATTTGGGCTTAGTTTGACTTTTTGGGCCCAAAAGCCCATTAAGGTTGACTGATTTTGCTTTTAGCCCATTTGGGGGCCCATTAGGGGTAATTTGGTAATTTCATTTTCATTTTATGATTATTTAGGTTAAAATAAACTAGTTTGTAAGTTTTTAGAATTTTTTAGAATTTTTGGATTTTTAATATTATTTTAAGGGTTTTGCTAACAAACACCCATGGGGTGGTTTTTATACATTCCATAATTACAAACATTTCCAAATTTGAACTACTTATTTCTATAAATGTATTATTATAACATATAATTAAGGTAAGTAACTTTTAATATGGTATATATTAATTAGTAAGTATATTAAACATGGTATATTTGAGATTCATAATTGTTGATATTTTAATTATGGAATGTATGAAAACCACCATGTGGGTGGTGTTTAGCAAAACCCATATTTTAATATTATTTTATTATTAAATTTCAAATTTCACATTTTTACACTTTTTATATTTTTCTTAGGTTTGATACATTAAAATAGGATTTTTACAACTCTTAGATTAATTTTATCATATTTAGATTAATTTTTATAATTATTTTAAGTTTTAATAGTTTTTAAATCATTTTAAATAGTTTTCTTTAGTTTAAAAATTTATAAAAATAGTTTTTAATCTTTTTAGGTCATTTTAGAGGTTTACCAATTGAAAGATCTTTATTTGGGCTTTTGATAATTAGTTTGATTTTTAGGGCTTTAATTAGCATTTAATAATTAATATTTAATTAATTAAAAGGTTTGAAAAAGTTTTGATCATTGATAAATCTTAGTTTATTTATTTTGATTTTTGGTAATTTTTTGGGAATTTTTAGAATTAATTTTCATTTTTGTACTTTTTTTACGGTTTTACGTTTAGTCGTTGTAGTAATTAATTTCACGTCTTCGTCATTCTATTTTCTCATCCCCTTCTCTCAAATATTAATCTCAAATCTTGCTACATTTTAGTCACACACATATACCTCCTTGGGAAACGAACTTTCACATCATAAGGGTCATTAGTGTTCGATTTTCCTAAATCATCACTTAATACTTACCGCTTTTACGCCTTTTTCCTGAAAGGTCGTATTTTACCACAATCATTTTGGCGCCGCTGCCGGGGAGGTGTGTCGTGATTTATTTGTCTTGTTGTTTTTAATATTAACCATAAATAGTATTTGTATTAGTAGAAATCTACTAATACGTATTATCGGTTTTTTCGTTTTTTTTCTTGTGAAATTATTATTACTATATTGTATTAAGTATCACAATCAATACAAAATATATCCAAAAGTGTGAAAACACAACCTTAATTGGGATTTGATCTCCTAATTATTGTATTCGAATCTCAAACAAAAAGAAAAAGGCAAAAATAGATAAATACTTTCGTGAAGCTCGATTTTGAAAAATACAAACTATAAGGTGGGTATAAGGCGGGTATTATAAAATATACCCTAAGGAAAAAGGCTCTTAAGTGCTTCGCGCCGCCTCGTTTCCCCGCTTGCTTGTGAGTATTTTGAGATTGAAGGCTAATCGAGGGTTTTGCCGCCCAAAGTATTATTACATATCATATATATTTGCTTGGTTTTCTTTGTGATTAAACCCTCTTGAATAATTTGGGTTTCACCAAAGTTCTAAAGTCATTCGAAGGCGTTCACTCCACGTGATCGTTTTCATTCTTTTGAGGCTTCTTTAATCAAGAGTTTGATTCGAGGAGAGATTTGGTAGATTGTTGTCTACGAAGATACACCAAAATCCAAAAAATTTAAAACAATTAAAAACACAAAAAAATTGAAAATTCACAAAACACCCAAAAAGAATCTTCTTTGCTCACCTCCCATTCTACGTCAAGTTTATGCTAACTCGTAATCAAGCAAAACGAGCTCGTAAACGTCGTCAAAACCAAGGAAATCAAGAGACGTTGATTGAAGAACAAACTCCAATTGTTGAACCTATTGTAGAACAAGAAGCTATCATGGCTAATCGTACTATGATGGAATTGCTTCAAGCACCCACCGAGGGTTTTGGAGAAGCTATTGTGATTCCCGCTATCCTTGCGGAGAATTTCGAGATTAAGACGGGTTTAATGTCTATGTTGCAAGCTAATAAGTTTAGAGGTCATGAAAAAGACAACCCGCATTACCACATAAGGAATTTTAATCGTCTCACCGCTACTAGCAAGTTTAAGGATGTTCCACATGACGCCATTAAGATGATGTTGTTTCCATACTCGTTAGATGGACCCGCTAAAATTTGGCTTGAGAAAGAACCGCCAAATTTGATTTTGACATGGGGTGATCTCGTTTCTAAGTTTGTGAACAAATTTTTTCCACCATCTAAAACAACACATTTGATAAATGAGATTTCAAGGTTGGTACAACGAAATAATGAAAGTTTTTCAATGGCATGGGAACGATTTAAGGAAATGTTACATGAATGTCCACACCATGATTTTTCGGAATTGCATCAAGTTGATACTTTTTATAATGGGCTTAATGATCATGAAGAAGATTATTTGAATGCCGCCGTGGGTGGTAATTTTTTGTGCAAAACGACCGATGAGGCTTTAAAGATTAACGAGAATAGATCTAAGGTTTATAACCCTCGTAACACACCGAGTGTTGCCAATATGGGTTCGTCATCGTCGTCATCGTCTCGTAGCATTAATGCCTTACATGATGAAGCTAATTAGGAAAATCGGGTTTTCGATAGATTTTCAAATCTTATGACTCATTGGAAAGCACAAGATGCTTTGAACTCCGCTTCGGTTAAAGCGGTTGATAAGAGTTGTTTGTCTTGTGGTGGAGCTCATGATCTTTCCGAGTGCATTACCGCCGGTGGTAACACTTCGAGTGCTTACGTAGCAACGGGAACTTACAACCCATAACGACCAAGGTTCCCGCCCAAATCAAGCTCCACCAAATCAAAATGCTAATAACTATCGAAACAACAACCAAAATGGTGGTTATCAAGGCAATTCACGTAACTACAACAAGGGGAATTATTAAAGTGGGAATGGACAAGTTGAAAATCAAAATCAAAACCGTGATTTTCAAAACACTACACAAGGTTTTCAAAATGCTCACACTAAAAATCTTCAAGGAGAATTTTTGGATTATGCTAAAGCAAATGATGCCAAATTTGATAACATGCAACGTGAGATGATTAGCTTAAGATCCGAGTTGAAAAACGAGCTTAAAAACGAACTTGCTAATGAACTTAAGACTCATGCAAATAAAATGGAAGGAAATGTTCAACGTCTTCAACAAAATCAACAAAAGATGGAACAAGGACAACATGAGATTAAGAAAGAATTGTTAAAAGCGGATTTAAGGCAATCAAAATTTGAAGACCGAATGGCAAAAAAATTTGAAGCAATCATGTGTAAACCCTCTTCCTCGGGTGGTCTTTCTAGTGATACCATTGCAAACCCGAAGGGATAAATGAAGGTTATTACTACACGAAGTGGTAAAACTTTCAAGGAACCAATCTCTCGTCCAAGTACTTCTACGGAGAAGGAAATCGAGAAAGAGCCCGAGGTGATGGTCGAAAAGGAGCACATTACAAGCCCAAGAAGTACCGCTCATACCACACCTACGGTTGAACCAATACCAATCATGGAACCCGACATTCCAAGGCCGTTGCCTAATGTCCAACCCACACCACCCTTACCTTACCCTTCGAGACGAAACAAAGAGAAATTGCAAGAACGTAACAAACAACAAATCGAGCTTTTTATAAAAATGTTTCAACAAGTTCATTTTGATGTGAGTTTAGCCGACGCGTTGTTATATATGCCTCGTTTCGCTTCCACTTTTAAAAGTATGATGAGCGATAAGGAAAAGCTTTCAAAGCTTGCTAATTGTTCTTCGGTTTATCTTAACCGCATAACGGAAAAAGTTGGTGACCCCGGAAAGTTTCTCATTCCTTGTGACATACAAGATATGAAAGAATGTCTCGCCTTGGCCAATCTTGGTGCGAGCATTAATTTGATGCCATTTTCCATTTGGAAATCGCTTTCGCTTCCGGCTCTTACTCCTTCAAACATGTCTATCGAGATGGCCGGTCATTCTACGATTTTAGCATGTGGAGTAGCCGAGGATGTTTTCGTGAAAGTAGGGAAGTTCTACTATCCCGTTGATTTTATAGTAGTTGACATCCCCGTGGATCCTCAAGTTCCTCTAATTTTAGGTCGTCCATTTTTAGACACCTCGAGATCGCTTATCGATGTTCATGCAAGAACTATCACTTTGAGATTCAACGAAGAGGAACTTGTTATAAACGCTACTCAAAGCTCAAAACCTTCTCATGTTTATGCAATCGCTACCATCAATCACATTGACTTAGTTGATGTGGTTTGCGATGAGTTTTCACAAGAAGTGTTAGGTTTTTCCGATAGCTCGTCAAGTGGCAATCCCACTATTTTGGATCCGATTCTTGCTAATTCTACACCAAATCTCACTCCATTCCAAGGAGGCGATTTTACTTCAAATGAAATCGACAATGAAGATGAGGTGATTATTAGTGATGATACTTCTATTCCACCATTTCTTCCGCCGATGGAAGTTATGAGTGTTGAGCAAAAATCTTCAGTCGAGGAACCGCCTATCCTTGAATTGAAAGATCTTCCATCTCACCTTGAATACGCATTCTTGGAAGGTGATGACAAGTTGCCGGTTATTATTGCAAAAAGTCTTGCTAATGATGAAAAAACCGAGCTCTTGAAAGTTCTTAAAGCTCATAAAGGGGCAATTGCGTGGAAAATTTCCGACATTAAGGGCATTGACCCAAAATTTTGTACTCACAAGATTTTAATAGAGGAGGACTACAAACCCGCAATTCAAAGTCAAAGAAGGGTAAACCCTAAAATTCACGATGTCATTAAAAAGGAAGTTCTAAAACTCCTTGATGCGGGAATGATTTATCCTATCTCCGATAGCCCATGGGTGAGCCCAATCCATTGTGTCCCTAAAAAGGGAGGAATGACCGTTGTGCCTAATGAAAACAACGAGTTAATTCCCACTCGTGTTGTGACCGGTTGGAGGGTGTGTATTGACTACCGAAAGTTAAATGACGCCACTCGTAAAGACCACTTTCCTTTTCCCTTCATGGATCAAATGTTGGAGCGACTTGCGGGAAATGAATTCTATTGCTTTTTAGATGGTTTTTCCGGTTACTTTCAAATCCTTATCGACCCTCGTGATCAAGAGAAGACTACATTTACGTGTCCTTATGGAACGTTTGCTTATCGTAGGATGCCTTTCGGACTTTGTAATGCACCGGGTACGTTTCAACGGTGTATGATGGCCATTTTTCACGATATGATCGAGAAGTCAATGGAAGTGTTTATGGATGAATTTTCGGTGTTTGGAATTCGTTCACGTCGTGTTTATCTAATTTCAAGCAAATGTTAAAACGTTGTGAAGAAACCAATCTTGTGATTAATTGGGAAAAATGTCATTTCATGTGTAAACAAGGAATCGTCTTAGGACATAAGGTCTCGAAAGCGGGGATTGAGGTCGATAAAGCTAAGGTAGACGTCATCGCCAAGTTACCTCATCCCAAAACCGTTAATGGAGTTAGGAGTTTCCTAGGCCACACGGGCTTTTATCTTCGTTTCATCAAAGACTTTTCGAAAATCTCTCGACCTATGACACACCTTCAAGAGAAGGATTCTCCTTTTAACTTCAATGAGGATTGTGTTAGAGCTTTCGAAACTCTCAAAAGGAAACTTATCGAAGCTCCCATTCTTGTTGCTCCTAATTGGGAATTACCTTTTGAAATCATGTGCGATGCAAGTGATTATGCTATCAGGGCCGTTTTAGGGCAACGTTATGAAAAGCATTTCCGACCTATCCATTATGCTAGTAAGACGATGACCGAGGCTCAATTAAAGTACACCACAACGGAAAAGGAATTCCTTGCCGTGGTCTATGCTTTTGAGAAATTCCGACCTTATCTCGTCTTAACTAAAAGCATAGTGTATACCGACCATTCGGCTATCAAGTATCTCTTAGCTAAGCAAGATGCTAAGCCGAGATTGCTTTGTTGGATGCTCCTCCTCCAAGAATTTGATATCACCGTGCTTGACAAAAAGGAGCCGAGAATCTAGCGGCCGATCATCTCTCTCGTCTAGAAGACCCTCACAAAGATGTTTTCGAGAACAAGGAAATCACCGAAACATTTCCTCTCGAGACTCTCGGTGTAGTGAATTCTAAGGACACCACCCCATGGTTTGCCGACATTGCAAATTACCATGCGGGCAACTTCATAATCAAGGGTATGAGGACACAACAAAAGCGAAAATTCTTTCGTGACGTCAAGTTCTATTTTTGGGATGACCCTTATCTCTTTCGGGTTTGTGCGGATCAACTCGTTCGACGTTGTGTTTTTGGTGCCGAAGCTTCTAACATCCTTAGAGCTTGTCACGAGGGACCCACGGGTGGTCACCATGGTGCTAATCTCACGGATAAGAAAGTGTTCGATGCCGACTTCTTTTGGCCTTCTATCTATCGTGATGCACACGCACTTGTGAAGTCGTGTGATTCGTACCAACGTCAAGGAAAATCATCTCAACGTTATGAAATGCCGCAAAACATAATTCAAGTGTGTGAGATTTTCGACATTTGGGGCATAGACTTTATGGGGCCGTTCCCATCGTCTCATGGTAACAAGTATATCCTCGTCGCGGTTGACTACCTTTGTAAGTGGGTGGAAGCTAAGGCTTTGCCTACTAATGATGCTCGTGTGGTAGTGAAGTTTTTGAAGCAACTATTCTCTCGGTTCGGAACCCCTCGTGCTATTATAAGCGATCGTGGAACCCTTTTGTAATGACCAATTCGAGAAGGTCCTAAAGAAATATGGAGTTACTCATCGTCTTTCTACGGCTTATCACCCGCAAAGGAGTGGGCAAGTCGAGGTTTCGAATCGAGCTTTGAAGAGGATTTTAGAGAGGTCGATTGGAGAAAACCGTGCTTCATGGTCCGGCAAACTCAATGACGCTTTATGGGCCTTTAGGACCGCTTATAAGACACCTATCGGTTGCACTCCTTATAAGTTAGTCTATGGGAAGAATTGTCATTTGCCCATTGAATTGGAGCACAAGGCATATTGGGCCCTTAAGCATGCAAACTTTGACTTAAAGACCGCGGGAGATCACCGAAAAATACAATTGAATGAATTGGATGATCTAAGAGACAATGCTTATGAAAATTCATTGATTTTCAAAGAAAAGACTAAAAAGTTTCATGATGCAAAGATTAAAAACTGGGTTTTTAACGTTGGTGATCAAGTGTTACTTTTTAACTCTAGACTAAAGATATTTTCCGGGAAATTGAAATCTCGTTGGTCGGGTCCTTTCACCATTACACAAGTGTTTCCTTATGGGACCATCGAGCTAGCTCAAAATGATGGTCCTAACTTCAAGGTGAATGGACATAGGCTTAAGCACTACTTTGGTGGGGAAATTCCTTTAATGGATGACCTCGATCAAGTCACCTTCCCCAATGATAATTAGAATTGAGGGGATCGAGTCGAGCTCATGACTCGGTAATAAAAAACGAGGCGCCTCCTGGGGGAGATCCCATGCTTATCCTTTTTATGCTTTCTAATAAATAATGAGAGGGGATTTGTGCCCTTCCAAATCGTTGTCTCATGGTTGTTTGTGATTGTGTTATCTAGATCATCATCATCATCTACGATTGAAGACTCTCGTTGTAACACCCCATTTTGGAAATGGAAATATCACAGTAATTATGGCGTGTCATCAAAGCATACAAGGTAAAATGTATAAACATTACTTGACCATATAAAGGAAAATACCGGAATCAAACATCGGTAGTCCAAAAGTAAATCTCATCACACACAAACATAGTATAGTAAAGGAAAAGGACTAAACAATGTCCAAAGCATAAGTATCATAAAGAAAGGAAATGCATAATGTAAAGAAGGCTAGACAACTTCCAGTCCATATGCACGTACTCTTAGTGTCTACGAGCGTCCCTGAGTACCTGCCGTTTTGGGAACATAGAAAAGGAAAACGGCTGAGCAATACGCTCAGTGCACGGATGTACAATAAAGCATGAATAGGATAAGCATATAACATAATAACAGCGGAAGAAACTAAGTCCCGAGTAACCTGATTAAGTCTTAATAAAACTGGTTTATAGTTTGAAAGTCTTATGTTTATCTTATAAAAACTGTTTGTCATATTTTACCATTTAGCCAATATAGGTCATGAAAATCCACCGTGCATGAATAATTGGAGGGGTGACCTCATCATGCAAATTAGAGGGGCTGCCTCTAATTTATTATACTGGTTTTATGGGTAGGAGGGATCAGCTCCTTGTGAAGGATGCAAGGCACACACCACATTCACCATGTAATCCTGAATAAAAACGTGTAACTAGGATGCACCCATACGCCCCACATGATAAATATAAATAAATGGCCAAAAGCTGAAGGGACGCCACGAGCAATCACTCCGCCGTGGTGAAGTCATAACATCAGTGCCTCTAATGTTATGGTTATGGTACCTCCATAACTAGGTGAAACTGGTCATGCATGTATATGGCTATAGGTAATCATATTTAAACATAAGAAATCAAACTCATACTTATACTACAGGAAAACAGTTGGCTCCATACGGGGAATCCTAATAAGGAAAGAATGTCCATACTGCAAGGACGGGAATCCGTACCTTATGTCCAGTGAATGAGAACGACGAACTGCGAGAATCCTAATTCCAAAACACTAGTGCTACATAAATACGTACATGAAATAAGTATCTGCTTACTAAATACATAGCTGGTTTTATGTCATGTCTTAGCTTATTTTATGTGTTCTTACTATGTTTTACTGTTTAAAGCCTTAAACTGTATTAAATCTTATATTCTGTTCATTCTGACTAAGTATTTCCGATATTTCATGTGTTATTATACTTACTGTGTAATAATAAGTAACTTTCCAAAAAGAGCAGGTTTCCTAAAATAGAAAGTTTCCAAAAATAGAAAGTTTCCAAAAATAGAAAGTTACCAAAAATAGAAAGTTTCAAAAAATAGAAAGTTTCCAAAAATAGAAAGTTTCCAAAAATAGAAAGATTCCAAAAATAGAAAGTTTCCAAAAATAGAAAGTTCCCAAAAATAGATTTACTACTTAAAATAGATAAATTTCTAAAAATAGAAAGTTTCCATAAATAGATTAGCTGCCTTAATTAAATAAGTTTCCATAAATAGATTAGCTGCCTTAATTAAATAAGTTTCCATAAATAGATTAGCTGCCTTAAATAAATAAGTTTCTAAAAACAGCTGGTTTCCATAAATAAAATAGCTGCCTTATTTAATTAAGTTTCTAAAAATAGAAAGTTTCCATAATTAGAAATAAGCTGGTTAAATAAGCTAAGTAAATAAGCCTAAGTGTTTTCATGATTATTTTCTAAGTCATATGGTATATTATATAGTTTAATAATTATTTCATGTAATTTAATTAAACTATAGGTTATAATATTTAATTAAAGTATAACATGTTTTAATTAAATATATTAAATACTTAGGTTAAAATATGCATTATTAAATACTAATAATATAACCTCAGTCATGTTAATTAATTAATTATATCCATGGTTTTTAAAATAATTAATTAATTATAAGTCTTAAATATTAATACTTAGGTTAAAATAATTTCATGATTATTAATAATTAATTAACCTAAGTCATGTTATTAAATTAATCACATCTTTTATTAATTTAATTTTAACATAAGTTCATAACATAAAAAAAAACTAACATAACCATGAACCGGATCTAAGCTTAAAAACATGAACCGGATATGAACCGACACCGTACCCCGTGTTGGGAATAAATTAAGGCCAGAACACTTGAACGCTGACAAGAACAACTCAAGCGTTGACAAGAGCAAAGTGAGCGCTGATAGCATAAGCGTTGACAAGTTAAAGTCAAGCGTTGACAGATTGAAGACAAGCACTGATAGAAGATGTGAGCTACACGTTTATTATATTCTAGAATACTTCTAGTAAGGATAGAGACGACAATGTATTTTCTATGTTTATCTTTACCTAGAATAGTTGATTCGTAGCTTATTGTACAAGACTTCTTGATCTATAAAAGAAGGTCTTTTAGGTTAATGTTTAATATAAGTTTTTCATAAGTATTCGCAAGTTAAACTCTTTCATTGTAATCAAGTTCGTTTATTCTAATACAAGTGAAAGTTTGTTTAACATCTTTGTGTTTTAGATCAAGTGTTAATTCCGCATAACACTTTGTTACTTTATTCATAAGCAAAGGTTTCTCTACGTGTAGTACTTGATCTAATCTCGTATACACAAAGCTTAATCGATCTAAGTTTGGGATCAATAAGTGGTATCAGAGCTTGTTGAGAAACTTTTGATCTTTAAGTAACGCAAGAACCCTAAAACACCAAAAACCCTAAAAACCCTAAAATTCTCAAAACCCTAAAAACATCATGTCTGGCACAGATCAACCTGCTTCTTTGCTACAAAACAATTCCTCAAACCCTAGTATCAAAATTCCTATGTTTGATGCCAGGAACTTTGAGCTTTGGAAGTCCAATTTTGAGCAATATATAGCTATTCATGACTACACTCTTTTGGAGATTATCGAATATGGGAACACATTCGACAAAGCAGCAAAGATTGCTGCTGCAATTGCCACAAGGACAGCTGTTCCTAATTGTCCTGAAGCTGATAAGGTGGAAAAGCCTGGAGATGGGAGAGCTGTAGCTGTTGAAGATATAGCCAAGAAGAGGGTGGACATGAAAATCTTGAACATCTTGAAACACGCCCTAGGTCATGAGAATCAGCACAAGTACAAACGCTTTGAGTCTGCAAAAGAGCTTTGGGAAGCTCTTGAAGTAGCACATGGTGGCAATGTTGACACAAAAGAAGAAAAGAAGAAGCAACTCTTGCATGAGTATGCTGTCTTTAAAGCTCAACCCAATGAAAATCTCAGCAGTGTGAGAAGTAGACTTCTTGACATCACAAGTCAACTTTCCTTCATGGGAACACAGATTGATGACCCTGAATTGAATGCTACTTTTCTCAAAAGCCTTGGTGATGTATGGAAGATTGAGACAAGATCCATTCTTGTCAATAACACCCACAAGACCTCCAGGTTTGATGACATCTTCAACAAACTAAGACTGTTAGAGAATGAATGGCAGTTGGATAATGATAATAAATCCTCCAGCAGCAACATGGCCTTCTTTTCACAAAGTGAAGGCCAATTTGATTCCATGAACTTCTATGGACATTCAGCCCCTGGATCTCAATGTGTCAACGCTGGATCTCAGTCTGTCAGCGCTGGATCATATCCTGTCAACGCTTTGTACTCAAGCACTGACACACATAATCATGGCGCTGATAGAATTAAACCTGCTGGTTTTGATCTAGATACTGTGTGTGCATTCATTGCTTCTTTGCCTAGTGATTCAAGGATTACATATGAAGATCTTGAGCAGATAAGTGATGAACAATTGGAAGAGATGGACATCAAGTGGACTATGGCTCTTGTAAGTTTAAGAGCAAACAGGTTTAATAAAAGGTTCAAGAAGAAGATGACCTTTAATGCTAAGGATGTTGCTGGGTTTGACAAGTCCAAGGTTGAGTGCTACAACTGTCATAGGATGGGGCACTTTATGAGGGAATGTAGATCTCCAAGAAGATCTGATGCTGGGAAGCCTTCAAGCCAAATGATTAAGAGCCCAGATCCCAAGGCCATGGTTGCTGTTCAACAAATTGATGGTGTTGGAGAATGGGATTGGAGCTGGATGGCTAAGAATGAGGAAGAGGACAGAGCTTTGGTTGCTGAAGTTAAAGAAGAGCATGTTGAATATGCTCTCATGGCACACTCCTCCTCTTCATCAGATAATGAGGTATATGATGATGCTTTATGTTCTAAGGGTTGTCGTTTAAATACTGAAAAACTAAATCAAGAGATAGTAAAATTATTAGTTGAGGCAAGTACTGAAAGATGCAAAGTATCTAATTATCAAATTGCTCTTACCCAAACAGAAAAGACAGTAGCTGAGTATAAGAAAATGGAGTTTGATTTAAAGGATCAAATAAATATCTTAAAACATGAGTTACATCAGAGTAAAGATGTTCAAGATATAGTAAATAGGGTTAATCTTGATTTGATAGCTCAGTTAGAGGAGGCTAACAAAAATAAAGATAATGTGAGTCTTAAAATCCAGAGATTTGATAAGGCCACACAATCCCTAGGAGAGTGTGTTAGTAAACAAAGAGACTCTAAGGATATGAGTGGGATTGGGATGAATAATTATACTGGTGTTCCACCACCTGCTGGGGATTTCTATGGTGTCCAATCAAAGGATTTATCTTGGACTGGCTTGCCAGAATGCCAAGAGGAGGAATTCATTCCTCCACCTAGAGTGACTTCCCCAGTTGAGGAATACAAGCAAAAACTGACTGACCAAGATGAGTGGAAGAAAGCTAACCACACCTTGTTTGTTAAGGGAGGGTTGTTGTGTGAAAGTCCAAATGAGCCCACACCAAACATGATACCAATTGTGGTTCCCCATGATCCTAAACCTATTAAGATCACACACCCTACCACTGGCAAAGCTGTTGACCTTGGCCCACAAACTGTTAGAAAACCTAGTGTTAAGTATGCAGAGATGTATAGGAATACTAGGTCACCAAAAAGCCAAGTAAGTAATCATGGAACAGGCTTCTTTGCTTCTAGACCTAAGACTATGTCTAGAAAAGCCTGTTACACATGTGGTAGCTTCTCACATTTGGCCTACAAATGTGTCAACGCTTCCAATGTCAATGCTGATAGGAACCATTTCAGCGCTGACAAAAGTCAACATAGGTCAAACACTGTCAGACCCAATACCTTTGTGAACAAAAGTTCACAAGTTGTTAGACCAGCCCTATTCTTTTCTAGAGGGTCTAACACACAAGGCCTAAGACCTTTTCAAAAGTCAAACACTTGGTCCAATAGGCAATGGGTTCCTGTAGCAAACCCTAGGTTCAACGCTGATAAAGGCAATCGGGGCGCTGACAAGAGCAATTTCAGCGCTGACAGAAACACTGCCAAACCTAGGTATTTGCAATCACAGGGAAATAGGTCTAAAGCTTCTACTAGCTTAACATGGAGACCAAAACAAGACCAAAACCCTAACTCTACTGGTATTTCTATGACATGCAACAGGTTTCATTATATTTCAAAGGCATTGTCAGCACCAATTGGGGTTAACTGGGAATTTCATTCAAACAGGGATGAAAATGGGGTTGTTATGAGAACCAAGTCTGTTCTTGTTGAACAACCAAATGAATCCAAGTCTTCCAAGGCTTGGGTTCCCAAAGAAAACTAATGTGTTTTCTTTATGTGCAGGGCATTCAGAAGAAGATCAATGATTATGGATACTGGGATAGTGGATGCTCAAGGCACATGACAGGAAAGGAAGACTATCTGACCAATTTCTCTCCTATTCAAGATGGTGATAAGGTATACTTTGGAGGGGGCTATGGAACAATCACAGGAAAAGGAACCCTTGTCACCAACAATCTACGATTTGAGAATGTCTTCCTGGTAAAAGAACTGGATTATAATTTGTTTAGTGTATCACAAGTGTGTGATAACAAAAATAAGGTTCTTTTCACAGATACTGAGTGCTTGGTGTTAAGCAAAGATTATAAGCTCCCTGAGGAAAAATACATAGATTTTAGAACACCAAGGCATAAAGACATATATAATGTGAATCTTAATGGAATTAAGATAAATAATAAAATGTCATGTCTGTATGCTAAAGCCTCAGTAGATGAAAGTAATCTTTGGCACAGGAGATTAGGGCACATAAACTTTAAGAATATCAATAGACTTGTGAGGCTTGGTTTAGTTGTTGGTTTGCCTGAAAAGGCTTTCCACAATGACCACTCTTGTGTTGCATGTCTTAAGGGCAAGCAGCACAAGGTCTCATTCAGGTCTAAACAGGTGCACTCTAGTTCTAAACCACTTCACTTA
The DNA here is from genome assembly GCA_025667525.1 of Glebionis coronaria. NCBI lineage: Eukaryota > Viridiplantae > Streptophyta > Magnoliopsida > Asterales > Asteraceae > Glebionis > Glebionis coronaria. Next base: position 540,348,711 of record CM046878.1, on the reverse strand, counting down.
TTGCATATGGACCTCTTTGGTCCAACTAATATAGAAAGTTTGAAGGGTAAATCATATTGTTTTGTTATCACTGATGACTATTCCAGGTTTACATGGACTTTCTTTTTAGCCAAGAAAAGTGAAACTGCCCAAAGTCTGATTAATTTCATTACCCAGATTGAAAAGAAGAATGGTAATGAGGTCAATATTATTAGAAGTGACAATGGGGGTGAGTTTAGAAATCAGTTGCTAGATGATTTTTGTGCCAAGAAAGGGATTACTAGGCAGTTTAGCATAGCTAGAACCCCACAGCAAAATGGGGTTGCTGAAAGGAAGAATAGGACCCTTATTAAAGCAGCCAGAACCATGTTGGCTGATGCCCACTTTCCTATAGCCTTTTGGGCTGAAGCTGTTAACACAGCTTGTTATGTTCAAAATAGGGCATTGGTCAACAAAATACATAATAAGACACCTTATGAGTTACTTTGGGGAAGGAAGCCAAATATTGGCTTTCTCAAGCCTTTTGGATGTCATGTAGTTGTTTTAGAAACTAGTGAGGCCCTAGGTAAATTTGATTCAAAAGGTGATGAAGGCTACTTCATGGGTTATTCAGTGCAGAGTAAAGGATATAGGGTTTACATTAAAAAGGAAAAACGTATACTTGAAAAAGTACATGTTAGGTTTTTAGAAAGTAAACCTAGTGATCCTGAAAGTGGTCCAAATTGGTTGTTTGACTTAGAACCTTTATCTAGAGCCTTAAATTATATGCCTGTTACTGATCCAGACATTGTGAAGGAAACTTCAAGTGTTTTGGAAAAGAGAATTGGTAATGTTTCAGGTATACAGGTTGCTAAGAAGGATGGACCACCAGCAGTTGAGTCATCTCCCACAAAAGAATATGTTACACTTCCTATATGGACAGATGAGTATTATGCTGCTGCTACTGCTGCTAGGAAAGATAATGGTGGTGTTCAAATACCACCAAATACAAACATGCATGATTCTTCAGGCGCTGACAAAGGGAAATCAAGCGCTGACACGACCAATTCAGACGCTGATGGCTCAAACGCTGACAACAACAGTTCAAGCGTTGTTAGCCCAAGCGCTGACAAACAAGGTTCAGACTTTGGTGACACCTTTACACAGCTTTTCTCTTCCCATTTTGAACAGGGTGGCCCTTCCAATGTCCATGAAGAGATTTCTGTTGATCAAGAAGAATCTGAAGAAGATATTGGCAACATGGAGCGTGAAGTTGAGGACACCAGACTCTTTGAAGGAGGAGTTCTTACTTCCACAGCAAAGGATCACCCCACATCTCAGATCATTGGTGATGTTATGGCTCCAGTTCAGACAAGAAGATCCCATCAAAGTCTTGGTGGATTTATTGCCAATATACACAAGAAGGTTGATACCCCTCTTGTACAAGCATGTTTGTTTGCCTGTTTTCTGTCACAGGAAGAACCCAAGAAAATTTTTGATGCTCTCAAAGAACCAAGTTGGGTGGAAGCAATGCAGGATGAGCTTCACCAATTTGCTATACAGGATGTTTGGGAGCTGGTTGATTGTCCTAGATATGTGAGACCAATTGGGACAAGATGGGTTCTAAGGAACAAGAAGGATGAAAGAGGTATTGTGGTCAGAAACAAGGCACGTTTGGTAGCTCAGGGATACACACAAGAGGAAGGAATAGATTATGAGGAGGTATTTGCTCCTGTTGCAAGAATTGAAGCTATAAGGATTTTCTTAGCTTATGCCTCTTGTATGAACTTCACTGTTTATCAAATGGATGTGAAGAGTGCTTTCCTCTATGGGACAATTGTTGAGGAGGTATATGTCATGCAACCTCCTGGTTTTGAAGATCCTGAGAATCCAGACAAGGTTTATAGAGTGAAGAAAGCTATGTATGGACTTCATCAGGCCCCAAGAGCATGGTATGGTACCTTGTCTACATATCTGGTGGACAATGGTTTCAAAAGGGGCACCATAGATCAGACACTATTTACAAAGAAGAAAGGAAAACATGTGTTGCTTGTGCAGGTCTATGTTGATGACATCATTTTTGGGTCTACTGATCCAAAAATGAGTGAGGACTTTTCCAAGCTCATGACAGATAAATTCAAGATGAGTGCAATGGGTGAGATGAACTTCTTTCTAGGGTTACAAGTTCAGCAGAAAGAAGATGGTATCTTCATCTCCCAAGACAAGTATGTAGCTGAAATCTTGAAGAAATATGGTTTTTCTCCACATGAGAAGGAGGCTTCCACTCCTATGGATAGGCAACACCCTTGGGGCAAAATTGGAGCTGGAAAGGATGTGGATGTTAGGCACTATAGATCAATGATTGGATCATTGATGTATCTTACAGCCTCAAGACCTGACATCATGTTTGCTGTGTGTGCATGTGCACGCCATCAAGTAACTCCCAAAGAATGTCACCTTTTTGCTGTGAAGAGAATTTTTAGGTACCTAAGATGTTATCCAGATCTTGGTTTGTGGTACCCAAAAGATTCTCCATTGGACCTTATTGCTTATTCAGACAGTGACTATGGTGGTGACAAGTTTGATAGGAAATCCACAACTGGTGGATGCCAATTTCTTGGGAGTAGATTGATATCTTGGCAATGCAAGAAACAAACAGTGGTGGCAAACTCTACAACTGAAGCAGAATATGTTGCAGCAGCTGCTTGTTGTGGACAAGTCTTATGGATTCAGAACCAGCTGTTGGATTATGGGTATAATTTTATGCATACCAAGATTTTTGTAGACAATAACAGTACTTTATGCATTATTAAAAATCCTGTACATCATTCTAAAACCAAACACATAGAAATTAGACATCATTTTATAAGAGATTGCTTTGAGAAAGGTTTAATACAACCAGATAGGGTAGCCACAGAAGATAATGTGGCTGATTTATTAACTAAACCTTTTGATGCTGGAAGATTTCAATATTTGGTAACAAATATTGGAATGGTTAATCTCACTTAATATGTGTTTTGGAACCTTTTTGTAAAAGTATGTACAGGATAATGCATTGTTATTGGTCTTTGTGATGATTTAGATTTTCCACTTTATTTTTCTAACACTGACAAAGGTAAATGTCACACTGTAAAGTGTTATTTTGCCGTTGTTAGAGATATTATTGTCTAACGCTGACAAGAGTTCCTTCAACGCTGATAAGTGTTGTCGGGACGCTGTCAGCAACAAATGTTAGTTTTGTGGTTTTCATCTAAATGTGTAGGTAGGTGGTAGCTTTATACCATTGGATACAGAGTTGCTTATGGATCTTTGAAGCGCTATTTGGACATGTTTTGTTTATGGATGATGGTTGGAATATTTATATTCCTATCTTGACATAAATTTTTAATGTTCATATATATTTTGAGAACTCATGTATCATAGTTTGAGGGGAGGTTTAAGGAACCTTTAGGATTTTTGGGTATCCATATGATACTCTTATCATAATTCTAGATTGTGTCCAAAGGTGAGTATGGGTTAGTTTTACTAAACCATGAGGCACTGTAGCATGCATAGTATATCAACTTTGCATGCTGCCAAGACATTTTTGGCCTAGATTTGGTTGTGGTCTGTTGGGAGACTTGGGAATCATTTTGATATGGGTTTTACCTGGGAGTAACAAGGATTTTATAAGGTAACTTGGTTGTTAAGAATTTTGGATTAGCAAGGGACACTAGAGGACTGTTATGTCTATCTTGCTTATGCAAGTGTGCATAACTGGACAGTGCTTGCCGCCCTATGATAATTATCAGCTTTTGGTTATCTTCTCTAGGATAAATTACTTGTTAAGGTCATTTTTCTCTTTTTAAAACAATTTTATTTTTGGACGCTGACAAGATTTTTCCAAGCGTTGTTGTGACCAAAATGGACGCTGACATGGCTTTAGGCGAACGTTGACAAGATTATAGCCGTTGGGCGTTGATGGGTTATATTTGACCGTTGACAAACAATGGGACCTACCCAGTTGTTACTTTTTGACATATTTTCAAGCCGTAATTTTAGGAGTTGTTACTTTCATTAAATGCATGAGATAACTTATAACTTTTTCAATATTTTCATGATTAGTTTTTGAAAATCTTTGCCTATTTTTGGGCCAATCACATGCATTCATACACTCCTATAAATTTGGCTCCTATTTTTAAACAGGGTATCTATAATTCTTGTCTAACACTTTTCTCTTATCAACCTTCATCTTTTATACTTCAAATTAACAGCTTTAATCAATGGCACCAAGATTTAATTCAGCAGAATTGGATTTGGGGTTCAAGTCTCAACACAACATGATTGCTTATCTTGTTGCTGATAATACGTTGTTCCCTCAATACACACAGATGGTGGAGTATTTGAACGCATCCCCATTAAGGTATGCTCTTTCTCATGCACCACTCATTCCAGTCACACACATTAAACAGTTTTGGAACACTGTAAGTTCCTCAACAGTTAATGGAGTGACCACATTGACTTCTATTGTACATGGGAGACCTTGGGTGGTTACTGAGGCCTTGGTACGCCAGGCCTTGCATCTTGATGATGCTGATGGTGTAACCATTCTTCCCATATCTGAAATAGAACAAGGGCTTAGGGCTTTGGGATACCCTATTCCTGATGAAGGTACTCTTAATAAGTACCATAAGCAGGAATTTCCCCCAGCCTGGAAGTACCTCATTCACATTCTCCTTCAATGTTTGAGTCCCAAATGTACTGCACACAATGAGATCAATAGATCCATTGCAACTGCTATTGTGTGTATTGCAACAGGGCAAAAGTATAACTGGTCTAAAATGATTTTTGAAGGAATGTGTAAAAACAAGGGGACAAAAATGACTTTAGCTTATCCCCATTTTCTGCAAATGATTTTTGATGCTCAAAGATATTGTTCAAGGGATCACAATGATTTTTATAAGATCCCTGAACAAAAGAAAGCTATTTTTACCAAGATGAACTTACCACCTCATAGAGATCTACCTTTAACCCCAGCCATGCTTGCTGTTATTGCAGCAGCACAACCCCAACCAGACCCCCAACCTCATATTGACCTTCACCCACAACTTGAACCTATCCCTGAACCTTTACCCTCACCTGACCAAATGCAAATAGACCAAAATCCCTTTGACGCTGACACATCTAATGTGGGCGTTGATATGCCTATTTCCACCGCTGACACCCAACCATCACAATCCCAAACACCCCTTAACCAACCCACACCTACACCTTCTTCTACACCATCTTCCACACCACCTGAATATAGGTTGTTTAAATGTCAAAGGACTGCTGGAGTGTTCTCCTCTGGTGGTCCTAGCCATGAAGCAGAGAGAATCACCACCACAAGTGTGGCTGGTGACCTGGATGAGGCTGGGACTATTGGTTCTGGCTTAGAAGCTGGCCAAGACAGTCCCACCATAGTTAAGTCCTCATCCATGCCCAATGAACCTAACTTGGGAGGTCAAGTCCCCATTTTGGAAGAGGGCAGACTGGAACCTATGACGCTTTTGGAATTGACGGCTGTCTGCATTAGCTTGCAAAAGCAGAATGCAGACTTGGTACAAATTGTCAGTAACCAAGGCCTTGAACTCAAAGACTTGAGGGAGAGGATTGTTGTTTTGGAGAGTGCTCATTCAAGGGGAGGTATGGAGGAGTCTTCCAAAGGGGAGGAAGATCAAAGAAATCTGAGTGATAAGAGCAGTCAAGATGGTCAATCATTGGATGTTGCTGAAGCTCTTACTACTTTGAAGGAACAAACAGGTTTTGATACGTCCTTGATCTCTCCAACCAATTTAAATTTATCATTTACAGATATGTTGAGAGAGGTTACACAAGGCGCTGAGGGAAAATATTTGAGCGTTGATAAGACAAGTTTGGACGCTGACAGAAGTATTTTGGGCGCTGATAGAGGAAATTTGGGCGTTGACAGATCTGCATATGGAGGTGATGTATTCCAGTCATCATCTATCATCAAAGATGTTCCTACTCAGGTATTATCATCTACCCTACCAACAATTGCACCAACAGATAAGGGTAAGGGTAAGTTGGTAGAAGAAATTGTTCCAAAGAATGTAGCTCAGGTTGAATTTGATAGAAGATTGGCTGAGCAAATGATGGAACAAGGTGAAAAGGAAAAGTCACCATTTGTTGTGACTTCTGAAGAAGACAGTGATGGAGCTAGCTCAGATTCAAGTGTGATGATTGTTGAACCAGAAAGACTTGAGTATGGTGATGAGCTTGCTAGGGAAAAGCTGAGAGATTTAAAGTTGCAGATTGATTTTGATATGCCAGAGGTGGTTCAGATGTACAATTCTTGGGAAGAAAGCTGTATGGATAATCCAGACTTGACCATTTCAGATCAGATATGGGGTTTGGAAATTCTTCTTAGAGTTCAGAAGGATTGTAAGGTGATGTTGAAGTACAAGGCAAGCAACATTCTCTCTGAGTTGAAAAGGGATAGAAGGAAGCTCTATTTTATGTTGCTCAAATGTCATGGAGTTGGATGGACACATCAGAAGCTGAAGGCTTTGACATTTGATGAGTTGGAACATAGGGCTTATCCTATTTGGGTGAAAATACAGGAAGAAAACACTTTCAGACTTCTTTCAGATGAAAGAAAGGAGCAACTTGCAGAGGAGATGGAAATCAAGAGAGCTATGATAGCTCCCAGACCAGTAAAGAAGGGATTTGTACTTGAGTTTCCAAAAGATATGAATCAACTATATCCAAGTGAAGCAATTATTAGAAAGAGCCTCAAGCTCTCCCCATTAGAAGCTTCAGATATGGTGCATGTGTTACCACTAGATTCCAGGAATCCAATTGTGAGTTATGATGAAGATGAATGTGGATTCTGGAAAATTGGAAGATTTGGCAAGGAGGTACACACTTTTACCACTCTCATATCTTTATTTGCAAGTTGTGATAGAGAAGACTTGGTGGACCTTTGGAGGTTGCTAGAGACCAAGTATGAGGCTGAAGCACCAACTTCAGCCAATGGAATAAAACTTTGGACCACATTCAAAAGAATGTGTGGGACAAAAGAAGAAGATCCTGAAATATGGAAGGATCTTGAAGATGACCTCAGTGGTCTTCAATGGAGGTTATATTCAGCTGCAGGTGTATACCATTTGAGTTCTACAAAGTTTGCTGAGTATTTACTTGTAGATGCTCAGTATTTCATATCCAAGGCTGTTTTGGAGAAGATGAAGGACACCCAGTTGGAGATAGACTATACAAGTGACGTGGCAAAGAATTTGATCAGATTTATTTATTACCAATATGATAAGGTTTGTCAGACTCCTCCAAGTTCTTAATGTTTATTCAGAAACTTGATCATAAGAGTGGATATCAAGTTTAGGGGAGGATTGTTGGGAATAAATTAAGGCCAGAACACTTGAACGCTGACAAGAACAACTCAAGCGTTGACAAGAGCAAAGTGAGCGCTGATAGCATAAGCGTTGACAAGTTAAAGTCAAGCGTTGACAGATTGAAGACAAGCACTGACAGAAGATGTGAGCTACACGTTTATTATATTCTAGAATACTTCTAGTAAGGATAGAGACGACAATGTATTTTCTATGTTTATCTTTACCTAGAATAGTTGATTCGTAGCTTATTGTACAAGACTTCTTGATCTATAAAAGAAGGTCTTTTAGGTTAATGTTTAATATAAGTTTTTCATAAGTATTCGCAAGTTAAACTCTTTCATTGTAATCAAGTTCGTTTATTCTAATACAAGTGAAAGTTTGTTTAACATCTTTGTGTTTTAGATCAAGTGTTAATTCCGCATAACACTTTGTTACTTTATTCATAAGCAAAGTTTCTCTACGTGTAGTACTTGATCTAATCTCGTATACACAAAGCTTAATCGATCTAAGTTTGGGATCAATACCCCGAACCACATCGGGGTACCCCTTGCTGCCGTGGGACCCACACGCACCAACCAAGACCATACGGTCTTGGTGGTGGTCAGCTAAGCAAACCGAAAACCCCTTGGGATCGGTTGCAGCCTGCGGCCAAATCCAAAACACCCCTTAAATCGACCCTTTGATTTAATTAATCATCAAAACATGTTAGATCTATGTTTAATTAATATGTTTTTATAAAAACATCACATGTTCATAATTAATAAAAAGATTAAATTAAAAGAAAAGGTTTAAAAAGGTTTTACCGTATTCGTGGATCAAGGGAATGAAGAACAAACACGAACAAACAACAAATCTTCAAGATCCAAGATCAAGGAATCACCTTGTATGGTGATGTGTAGGTGGCGGCACAAAGAGGAGGAGAAAGAGAGATTTTAGGTTTTTCTTGAAATCTTCTGTAAAGTGGTTTTGAGTAGTAAAAACTAATTAACCCTCCTTTTAGTAAAAATTGATAATGGGCTTGGCCCATTACCCTTGTTTGGCCGCGGGTAGGGACCCCACATGGGGTTCCCGTACCTCTTTTCGTGTCTCGTTATTTAGTCACTCGTTTGTGTTTATTTATGTTCGTGTTTTAAATGTTCTCGTTACGTAAATACCATAATCTAGTATATTTAATTACGCTCGTAATAAATATATATACGTAATTAATAATAGCTCGTGTTTTAATTACGTTCATGATTTCATGATCGCATGTTCGTGATTAATTATTGCTAAATAATTATTACGTGATCGTGCATATAAAATACTTATCGTGTTCTAACACGTACGTAATACGTAAACTCCTAACACGTAATCGTAATCAATCTATATTAGGAAAGTTTTTAACTAGCAAGTACGATCCTAAGGGTACTATGCATGGTAAAAGCATGCGGGTTTTACAACTCTTCCCCCCTAAAAAGAATAATTCGTCCCCGAATTATAGATAAAGTAAACTGGAAAGAAGAACATACCCGAATTCAAAATATGAAATGAGGGTAAGAAGCCCGGATAGACTCCTCCGTTTCCCAAGTGGCTTCCCGCTCGGTATGATCCCTCCATAGAATTTTGACGAATGGAATCGTCTTCTTTCTCATGACTCGTTCTTGTCTGTCAAGAACTCGTTCGGGTTCTTCTATAAAAGTGAGATCTTCACGTATCTGTTCAAGTGGATACTGAACCATGTGAAGGGGATGATATTGGTACCCTCTGAGTAAGGACACATGAAACACATTGTGTACGTGCGAAAGCTGCGGAGGTAACGCCCATCGGTAAGATACTTCACCGACTCGTTCAATGATATCAAACGGTCCGATGAAACGAGGACTGAGCTTCCCTTTAATCCCGAAGCGTCTAACACCACGTGCCGGCGAAACCTTAAGGAAGACGTGATCTCCTACGTTAAAGTGTAAATCCCTATGATGCTTATCGGCGTAACTCTTTTGACGTAACCGTGCCTCCTGAATTTTCTGCCTAGCTACTGCGATCTTCTCATTTGTCATCTCTATGATTTCTGGTCCTTCGAGTGTTCGCTCGCCAACCTGATCCCAACAGATTGGGGCGCGACACTTTCTGCCATACAACATCTCAAATGGAGCACACTTGATGCTTGCGTGCCAGCTGTTGTTGTATGCAAACTCCACCAAACAGATGTATTCGTCCCAATCACCTGTCCATTCCAACGCACATGACCTCAACATATCCTCCAATGTATGAATGGTTCGCTCTGACTGTCCGTCCGTTTGAGGATGAAAAGCCGTGCTAAGCTTAAGTTGTGTACCCCAAGCTTTTTGCAGACTTTTCCAAAAGCGCGAAGTGAATCGAGGATCTCCGTCTGAGACGATGCTGGATGGTGCACCGTGGAGTCTCATGATCTCTCGTCTATACGTATCTGCGAGTTTACTTACCGGATCTTCCTTGCGGATCGGTAAGAAATGAGCTGATTTGGTAAGTCGATCAACGATAACCCAAATCGCATCGTGCTTCCTTTTGGTAGGCGTAAGACCGGTAACAAAATCCATGGTGATTTTGTCCCACTTCCACTCTGGAAAATCTAACGGTTGAAGGAGACCGCCAGATCGCTGATGCTCGATCTTAACCTGCTGGCAGGTAAGACATTTGGAGACGTACGTGGCCACATCCTGTTTCATACCACTCCACCAAAAGTACTGCTTGATGTCATGGTACATTTTAGTTGAACCAGGATGTATCGAGAATGGGGAGCTATGAGCTTCAGCTAACAAAGCTTCCCGAAGTTCTTAGTCATCAGGAACACAAAGTCTTGTGCCCTGCCATACGATACCATCTGCATCTACTCTGAATTCTGTCTGCTTCTCCAAATTCTGTACTATCGCCCAGATTTCTCCGTCATCCTTCTGAGCTTCCTTGATCTTAGATAGTACCTCGGGTTCTACTCTAAGATTCGCCCAGTAACCGTGCTGTCCACGTACCATGATCTCGATGTCTAGTCGCTCCAAGTATCTGACGACTTCCTCTTCGATTTTAATGCCGTTGATCATTCCAGACTTCCTGCTAAGAGCATCTGCTACTACATTTGCCTTTCCGGGATGATACAATAGATTAATGTCATAATCCTTCAACAGCTCTAACCATCTCCTCTGCCTCATGTTCAATTCACGTTGAGTGAAGATATACTTAAAGCTCTTGTGGTCCGTGAAAATGTCACATGATTCTCCATATAAGTAGTGTCTCCATATCTTCAATGCAAACACGACTGCAGCAAGTTCCAGATTGTGCGTGGGGTAATTTTCTTCATAAGGCTTAAGCTGCCGTGAAGCGTACGCGATCACTTTCCCATGTTGCATGAGAACACAGCCAAGTCCCTTCCCTGATGCATCGCTGTAGATTTGAAATCCACCCGTACCAGATGGTAGAGTAAGAATAGGTGCAGATACTAGCTTCTGCTTCAGGTCTTCAAAGCTCTTCTCTCGATCTTCAGTCCAGACGAATTTCTCCCCTTTCCGCATCAGTTTGGTCAATGGTAGTGCTAGGCGGGAAAAGTTCTCCACGAACCTACGGTAATAGCCAGCTAAGCCTAAGAAACTGCGGACTTCCGTCGCTGATGTCGGCCTTGGCCACTTAGTGATGGCCTCAACCTTCACTGGATCCATAGTGATTCCTTCTGCCGAAACAATGTGACCTAAGAATGCCACCTTGTCTAACCAGAACTCACACTTGGAGAATTTAGCATACAGCTGCTTCTGGCGAAGAATCTGTAGTACTATACGAAGATGGTCTTCGTGTTCCTCCTTGGACTTTGAGAAAATCAGGATGTCATCGATGAAAACAATGACGAACTTGTCCAGAAATTGATGGAAGATTCTGTTCATCAGATCCATGAACACTGCTGGAGCATTTGTCAGGCCAAATGGCATAACTACAAACTCGTAGTGGCCATAACGGGTACGAAAGGAAGTCTTAGCAATATCCTGCTCCTTGACCCGTAGCTGATGATAGCCTGACCTAAGATCGATCTTGGAGAAGTGTTTGGCCCCTTGGAGTTGGTCAAACAGATCATCAATGCGTGGTAGTGGATACCTATTCCGAATGATAATCTTGTTGAGCTCGCGATAGTCTATGCAAAGACGCATACTGCCGTCCTTCTTCTTAAAAAACAAGACCGGTGCGCCCCATAGAGATGCGCTCGGTCGGATGAAACCTCGTTCAAGAAGTTCTTGCAGTTGGTCCTTCAACTCTATAGGAGCCATGCGATAAGGAGCCTTGGAGATTGGTTCAGCTCCTGGAACCAGTTCAATACTGAATTCCACTTCTCGTGCAGGTGGTATGCCCGGAAGTTCTGCTGGAAACACGTCTTGGAATTCCGACACTATTGGTTGATCCTGAATCGATGGAGATTCAGCATCCATGTCGTGAACCGTAGCTAGATAACCCTCGCAGCCATGTGACAGTAGTGCACGCGCTTGCAGGGTGGATATGACTTGTATAGACCGTCCGGGTATGAACCCATTATGAATGTACCCTGGTGCATTGACATCACCGAAGATAACTCTATATGAATGGCAGTCTATGGTAGCATGATACTTGGATAGCCAATCCATGCCCAAAATCATGTCGAAGTCATTCATGTCCAGCGGAAGTGCGTCGACAGGTCGAACCTTATCATCAAATTCTAGGGGAAGACTCTTGTATACATGGGTGATTAATACAGAGTCCCTCAAAGGCGTGGAAATAGTAAGCCTATTTTCTAGTGGCAAGGGAGGCATCCTAATGTTCTTAGCATAAGCAGTAGAAATAACCGAGTGAGTAGCACCCGTATCGAAAAGAACACATGCAGCGCGACCATACATATACAAGATTCTAGTGATGATACCTGTAGACTTGTTGGCCTGGTCCCGAGATGTCGTGTAGACACGCCCGACAGTAGGAGGCGGCTTTGTATCAGCATGTCCCGATGTACCCTCCATCTCGCCCTTACGGCAATCCTTCATAATATGGCCAGGAAGACCACACTTGAAGCACGCATCAGTATTACGGCGACATGGTCCTGGGTGCCTACGGTGGCAAGTAGAGCAAAGAGGATGAGTGTATCCTCCAGCAGGTGCTCTGGCTGGCTGAGGACCTGATAAAAATATATTACATGAGACATAATAGTTGGGTACAAAGGACGAAGCGGATAATTGTAAGATTGAATACCAGTGATAGCTGGACGACTAGGCTGCGAACCTCTCTGGTTCTGGTCCCTACCGTTTCCATGGTTCCTGGTAGAAGTTTGCTAAAGTGTCAGAATATGATTTATAACATAAAACATAAGGAATTTCGTAAGTATTAGGACCTGTTGTTGCTGGATTGCCCGGCGTTCTTACGGTAATTGTCATTACCGCCACGCCTATCCGTAGCAGAACGGTCGTTAGTCTGACCGTTTCCCTTGGGCTGGTGAGGCTACTGCTGAGTAGCCGGCTGAGACCGGTCCCCAGTTTTCTGCCTTGAAGATACAGTTAAAGAGATGAAAAATTGACATATGGAAAGTATATGGATTGGTCACCGCTTGAATACGAAGGTTTACCTCTTGTTGGGTCTTTCAGCTTCCCCGAACTCATCTCTCTCCTGCAGCATCTCTAGTTTCCGTGCTGCATCGGCCACTTGTGCTACAGTATTGAACGTAGCACACACCAGATTGTTTGCGACCGATGTGCGAAGAGCCCATCTGAAGTGATGTGCCTGCTCTTCCGGAGTACCTGCTGCCGCACCAAGGAAACCAGCCAAGCGAAGAAAGTGCTGTATAAACTCGTTGCTATTCTCTCCAGCTCTCTGACGGATCCCATGGTACTCTCTCTTGAGCTTGTCCTGCTCAGCATTGGGAAAGAACTGCTCCATCACCCTATCCTTGAACTGAGCCCAAGTCAAACCAGCAACCCACTCATCACCACCTTCAGATTTCATCAAAGCTAACCACCAGTTGAGTACATCGCCTTCGAACCGATAGCATGCCAACCTCGCCTTGTATGCGGGGTCACAGCCCATAGCGTTGAAAATCTTCTCGATGTGAGCCAACCAGCTTTCAGGATCGCTAGGGCTATCTGTCTTCTCAAAAGCTCGAGGGCGGAGCTTGTTGAATCTCTCCAGCCACACTGCTAATGTCATTGGAGGAGGAGGAGGAGGTGGCTGATTGTGCTGCTGATTGTTGGCAGCTTGAACTTCAGCCCGGATGTCATTCCTCAGTTGAGGAAGCAAGGCTTCCATGGCAGCTTGGATTGCAGCATTGAGCTGATCCTGTTCGCGTGTGAGAACCATCTGACAGTATAACATAAAACATATGATTAAACAGATCAAAACATAAAATATAAATACATACATGAAAAAAATTTATACTAAAATTTCACGAGAAAAATTTTATGCAAGAAAAATTTTGTGTATGAATGCATGATGCAGTTTTATGAAAACTTTGTATGCTCGAGAGTGAACGCCTCTGGTCAGTTCACCCAAAACAAAAGACATATCGAGGGGACGCCTATGGGTCGGTCCCAAATCTAAAAGTTTCGATAAAACACATACGACTAAATAGGGCTAGTCCTGTACCAACCATTACTTAGTCAAAAACCCTGCAACATTGACATGTATATGTATGCTTAAAAATGATGAATGCATGAAAACAACTGTCAGTTCTAGGAAGACCGTAGTGACTACCCACTAATCACATGTCATATTTGAGAGCCTACAGGTCGAAGCCTTGGCTCTGATACCATAATTGTAACACCCCATTTTGGAAATGGAAATATCACAGTAATTATGGCGTGTCATCAAAGCATACAAGGTAAAATGTCTAAACATTACTTGACCATATAAAGGAAAATACCGGAATCAAACATCGGTAGTCCAAAAGTAAAGCTCATTACACACAAACATAATATAGTAAAGGAAAAGGACTAAACAATGTCCAAAGCATAAGTATCATAAAGAAAGGAAATGCATAATGTAAAGAAGGCTAGACAGCTTCCAGTCCATATGCACGTACTCTTAGTGTCTACGAGCGTCCCTGAGTACCTGCCGTTTTGGGAACATAGAAAAAGTAAACGGCTGAGCAATACGCTTAGTGCACGGATGTACAATAAAGCATGAATAGGATAAGCATATAACAAAATAACAACGGAAGAAACTAAGTCCCGAGTAACCTGATTAAGTCTTAATAAAACTGGTTTATCTTTTGAAAGTCTTATGTTTATCTTATAAAAACTGTTTGTCATATTTTACCATTTAGCCAATATAGGTCATGAAAATCCACCGTGCATGAATAATTGGAGGGGTGACCTCATCATGCAAATTAGAGGGGCTGCCTCTAATTTATTATACTAGTTTTATGGGTAGGAGGGATCAGCTCCTTGTGAAGGATGCAAGGCACACACCACATTCACCATGTAATCCTGAATAAAAACGTGTAACTAGGATGCACCCATACGCCCCACATGATAAATATAAACAAATGGCCAAAAGCTGAAGGGACGCCATGAGCAATCACTCCGCCGTGGTGAAGTCATAACATCAGTGCCTCTAATGTTATGGTTATGGTACCTCCATAACTAGGTGAAACTGGTCATGCATGTATATGGCTATAGGTAATCATATTTAAACATAAGAAATCAAACTCATACTTATACTACGAGAAAACAGTTGGCTGCATACGGGGAATCCTAATAAGGAAAGAATGTCCATACTGCAAGGACGGGAATCCGTACCTTATGTCCAGTGAACGAGAACGACGAACTGCGAGAATCCTACTTCCGAAACACTAGTGCTACATAAATACGTACATGAAATAAGTATCTGCTTACTAAATACATAGCTGGTTTTATGTCATGTCTTAGCTTATTTTATGTGTTCTTACTATGTTTTACTGTTTAAAGCCTTAAACTGTATTAAATCTTATATTCTGTTCATTCTGACTAAGTATTTCTGATATTTCATGTGTTATTATACTTACTGTGTAATAATAAGTAACTTTCCAAAAATAGCAGGTTTCCTAAAATAGGAAGTTTCCAAAAATAGAAAGTTTCCAAAAATAGAAAGTTACCAAAATAGAAAGTTTCCAAAAATAGAAAGTTTCCAAAAATAGAAAGTTTCCAAAATAGAAAGTTTCCAAAAATAGAAAGTTTCCAAAAATAGATTTACTGCTTAAAATAGATAAGTTTCTAAAAATAGAAAGTTTCCATAAATAGATTAGCTGCCTTAATTAAATAAGTTTCCATAAATAGATTAGCTGCCTTAAATAAATAAGTTTCTAAAAATAGATGGTTTCCATAAATAAAATAGCTGCCTTATTTAATTAAGTTTCTAAAAATAGAAAGTTTCCATAATTAGAAATAAGCTGGTTAAATAAGCTAAGTAAATAAGCCTAAGTGTTTTCATGATTATTTTCTAAGTCATATGGTATATTATATAGTTTAATAATTATTTCTGTAATTTAATTAAACTATAGGTTATAATATTTAATTAAAGTATAACATGTTTTAATTAAATATATTAAATACTTAGGTTAAAATATGCATTATTAAATACTAATAATATAACCTAAGTCATGTTAATTAATTAATTATATCCATGGTTTTTAAAATAATTAATTAATTATAAGTCTTAAACATTAATACTTAGGTTAAAATAATTTCATGATTATTTGATAATTAATTAACCTAAGTCATGTTATTAAATTAATCACATCTTTTATTAATTTAATTTTAACATAAGTTCATAACATAAAAAAAACTAACATAACCATGAACCGGATCTAAGCTTAAAAACATGAACCGGACATGAACCGACACCGTACCCCGAACCACATCGGGGTACCCCTTGCTACCGTGGGACCCACACGCACCAACCAAGACCATATGGTCTTGGTGGTGGTCGACTAAGCAAACCGAAACCCCCTTGGGGTCGGTTGCAGCCTGCGGCCAAATCCAAAACACCCCTTAAATCGACCCTTTGATTTAATTAATCATCAAAACATGTTAGATCTATGTTTAATTAATATGTTTTTATAAAAACATCACATGTTCATAATTAATAAAAAGATTAAATTAAAAGAAAAGGTTTAAAAAGGTTTTACCGTATTCGTGGATCAAGGGAATGAAGAACAAACACGAACAAACAACAAATCTTCAAGATCCAAGATCAAGGAATCACCTTGTATGGTGATGTGTAGGTGGCGGCACAAAGAGGAGGAGAAAGAGAGATTTTAGGTTTTTCTTGAAATCTTCTGTAAAGTGATTTTGAGTAGTAAAAACTAATTAACCCTCCTTTTAGTAAAAATTGATAATGGGCTTGGCCCATTACCCTTGTTTGGCCGCGGGTAGGGACCCCACATGGGGTTCCCGTACCTCTTTTCGTGTCTCGTTATTTAGTCACTCGTTTGTGTTTATTTATGTTCGTGTTTTAAATGTTCTCGTTACGTAAATACCATAATCTAGTATATTTAATTACGCTCGTAATAAATATATATACGTAATTAATAATAGCTCGTGTTTTAATTACGTTCATGATTTCATGATCGCATATTCGTGATTAATTATTGCTAAATAATTATTACGTGATCGTGCATATAAAAAACTTATCGTGTTCTAACACGTACGTAATACGTAAACTCCTAACACGTAATCGTAATCATGCTATATTAGGAAAGTTTTTAACTAGCACGTACGATCCTAAGGGTACTATGCATGGTAAAAGCATGCGGGTTTTACACTCGTGTTCATTTACGTGAGCCTCGATCGTTTGCTTAGAAGAATTTCTCTATATCCATGACATATCCTTTATTGTTCTAACAATTATCTTTTAGCATAATTCATAAACGGCTTTAGATATATTGTTGATCACCCTTTCCATGCTAGATCCTAAGCATTTGATTCTTCGTCTCTAGTACGGGGGTGCTCCACCTTTAGACTCAAAACATTGAGGTCAATGTTTAATTTTAGTATGGGGGGGGGGGGGGGTGAAAGATACTTGCTTTGCTACGCCCTCACGTTTTCCAACTTTCAATGTTTTGTTTTGTTTTGTTGCTAATAAGGCTAAAAATGGCCAAATTTGAAAAGTTTTCTTAGTTTTAATAAATGTTTTTAAGACACGAATGTATATTTTCCGATGGGTAGAATAAGAGCTAACTTTTGACTTGATGGTGGCATTTGGAGCTCTTTGCATTCCTTAACCCGCTCAATTCAAGTTTTGCTAGACTTTTATATAGGGAACTTTAAAACGCGGAAGTCTTAGCTCATTCGGGTTAATAACAAGAAATTTTCACAAGTTCCTATAATTGATTCTAGAAAGTCACTTATCAAGGGAACTATAAAATGCATTCTCTAAACTTGAAAAAGTCCAAGAAAGTGCAAGATCCTATAGGTGTCTTGAAAACCCAAAACTTCGATTTGATATAGTCTTAATGAAAGCTAATCCAAATTTGGCTTAATTTTGACTTGCATGGCTAAGTATTCACGAGTCTCTTTAATTAGAGGTCTTTATATAGTGAAGAACGAGAGATGATAGAGTTAGACAAGTGATCATGCTAAACGTAGAATATGAAAATGTTCTTTCAAAAACTCATATGTTTTTAATTGTGGCTTTTTCTCCCATAAGATCAATGCATTAGGAATAAAAATAATTGCAATAAGTAAGGTCGTACGATTTGAAAGGTTACTTAGCTTCTAGCAAAAGATCGTTTAAAGTTTGCTCGGGGTTGAATAGAGTTCATAGCCAAGGCATAACTTATTGAAGCGGGACACGAAGATTGGTGAAGATCCAAAAAGGCCCTAACAAGGCATGAGGAGCTCTATTTTGTTGCTAAAGATCCAAGATGATGTGAAGTATCATTATTCCTAAATCAATATGAAGGACCGAGACACACGACGAAAAGCAATTACTCCCCTAAAGATCATGGAGAAAGTCTATCCAAAAAGACCCTTACAAGGTATGAGGATAAATATATCCAAGTCCGAAAAGGAGGCGGATCGTTGTATATCAAAGTCCAAAATAAAGATTGAAGAAAAATGATGAAGTCATGGTCCAAGTATGAAGAATCTCTCAAAAACGTCAAGAGAAGAAATTCTAAAATATGAAGAGAAGACCATAATTTCAAGAACGTCTTCCCAAGATTTAAAGTATGAAGTACATGCCCAATATCGGTCCGAGAAAGGTCTCAAATCGTGAAACGATTTATACCAAGATATGAACTTAAGGAGATACACGAGAAGCTGTTTTAAAAGATTTTGTCCTTTGGCTAACTATCGATTAAATCGTGCTACTTTGCTTTCGGACTAATAAATACTCAAATAAGTCAATATGAATCACTTGTGATCCATGACAAGTAGTTAAAAAATTCTAGTAACCCATTTCCTTTTATAATAACTAGGATTGCGGGGAGAAAAAGTATTACACAATTTGGACGTATGAGTAGTGTTAGCATTGTGACTTGTACCAACAATGATCTCGTTTTTGCACTTAGCATGGAATGCATGACAATCAAGGATGATGAAATTTACTCTATGGGCATTTACTTGTTTCTATTCATTGACCCTAAAAGTCACATTCGTGATGAAAATCATACATTATGTCTTTTCACATCTTCGTAGTATTGTTGCAAGTTTTTGACTTTTCAATAAAAGGTTAATAAAATCGAATTTTGGTGATGCTTAGATACCTTATTCTAGCATTGCATGAGGGCACGATAATGGCTTAGTATGAGGGAGTGATGAGATGACATTTGTACATGATCTCATCATTCTTTTCGGGCTTTAAATGCATAAAATGTCATGAAAATACCATATATATGCTTGTATTTGTTTACTTGTGTGTTTTAGGTATGGATATCGTGAAAAAGACAAAAGATCACAAGAAACAAGGAAAAACGGACACGAGAAACGAAGCAGTACAATGAACCGGGCCCTAGTTTATGAAATATCCAAGATTAACCCTTGAAGACTTGAAGATGTACAAGATTGATCCTCCAAATATGAATAAATGATACTTAAAACCCTTGTATATTCATAATTACAAGTTTGGTCCCTTATGTTTGTCAAAATTACAAAAAGGTCCTTCAACTTTGAAGAATTGGCAAGATTAGTCCCTCATCAATTCTAATTCGTCAATTATGGTCCCTCATAAAGTCAAAGAACCAATGAAGACCTTTGAAGATCAAGAATGTCCAAAATCAGTCCCTCAAATATTCAAACATGGCAAAAATAACCCTTGGAATCCTTTTGCAAAAGTTTGGTGGCCAAAGTGTGAAAATCAGAACTTTATTAACAAAGGGAGTCATGTTTTGTTGCTGAAAAACGTGTTATACGACTTTCACCAAAATACAAGGACTATAATTGCCACACCAAACTTTCAAATCAGATAATTGCGCCAAACACTTACCTTCCACCAAAACCGGATCAAACATAGTTACTATTTACCGTATGAACCCAGTAACTATCTCCTTCATAACAAAGGGTTATTTTAAATTACCTTGGCACACATGTGATTCAACCCAACACGAATCATTCCCATACTTCACATCATACACCACTCCACTCAATGGTCCCCACCATTCAAACCGTCCACTAATGAAAACACTACTTACTCTCCAAGGAATGCCACGTGGCAAGATCAACGCTTGACACTCATTACTTGTCCCCAAAGCCAATAGGAACGTCCAGGATCAAATGGGACAGCTCGTATCACCTCTAGCATCTAGAAGACTCAAAGGGCAATTCTGAGATTTTGTAGCTAGGGTTTCAAGTATTTCTCATTGTAAACTCAGCCCTTGTGGCCTATATAAGAACTCCTCAACTTGTGAGAGAGCCTTGTTCTAGTTTTACCTTTTAAACATTGTAATTCCTTTTTGAATTTTATAAAAGTTGGTATTTTGAGAAAATTGTAATTCCTTTTTATATTTTTGAAAGTTGGTGTTGTTTAAGGGTAATTCTGAGTTCCATTATATGTTATAAGTGTGCTTGAATCTTGTGGTTCAAGGACGTTTATGTTAGGTAAGGTTTTCAAGTTTGAAATAAGCTTGAAAAGTGGTTTCTGATTTTGCTATTTTTCTTGTACTAATCCTTGACCAAAAGCTATAAGCTCTTACAAGCTTGTTGACACCAAGCTTGTGAAGGGATTGGAGCCTTTGCTTGGGCTGTTTGTTCATTATGTTGAAGAAATCAAGTCCTTGAGTTTCTACTTTGAAACATCAACCAAGGCAGTCATTCATCTCCTTTGTTGAAGTACCTTGGTCTTGTTCTAGTTGTTGAACAAGGTCCAAGGAGCATTGCTAATCCTCCTAGGATGTTGTGGAGGACAGTTATAACCTCTTGTTAAGATTCGTCTAAAAAATCACATGATATTGACTGTTTTATGTTTTGCTATGTGATTTGGTGATTTTGTGTTTGTGCTTGGTGTTTTATGGTTGGTATCTGTTAGTTGTCACCTAGTGTAGCTATTTGATTATTAAAATTAGTAGGTTGTTTGTAGAATTAAGAAGTTGCTTTGAAAAAGGGCTTATAAAAGGCTGTTTGGGTTTACTGGTTCATAAGGTCTTGTGGCCTTGTGCCCTTGGTTCTTAGGGTTTGGGAGGTCTAAACAAGTCATATTAAACAAGTTTTAGTCATTGGTTAAGTTTCTGAAAGTTTGGAAAAGGGATTTCAAGTTTTGTAAAAATCTGATAAAAAGTGTTTTAAAATTGGTCAAACACATCAGATCCAATAACTTCTTTGTTTGTTGGATCTAAGGCCTGAAATCAGGTTTGGGAATAGTTTAGGTGATACGCTATATGTGAATTATCTGTTTGTTGAATTTGGTGGCTTATTGAAGGAGCTAGGGCTTATCAAAGTTGGCTGAAGTGGTCATTTGCATCAGCAAAGTGACCACCTCATTTTGTGCTTGGAATTGTCATTCTAGTGTTTGCCCTGCTTGTTTGTTGCTTGGATCTTGTTTATGTGCTGCTTTTGAGTAGATTTTGCTATTTGGTGTGCCTTGTATCTGGCTTATAAGCTCACTGGCTTATTAAGCCTTATTTGCCAAAATCTGTCATCAATTGGTCAACTGACCTCTTGATTCACAAGGACTCCTCCTTGAGTTCTTCACAAAAGTTGCTTATAACAAGCCTATATACCATCCCTGATCATTTGGTGAACTTTGGAGTACTTTGACTTTTGGTCAAATAAGCACAATTTGGCTTATTTTTGAGAACTGCTTATTGGTATATGCAACAACTTGGCTTTTGTAATAGAACTCATTTTTCTTAGCTTAATAACAAGTCTGGAAGGTTACAAGTCTTTTGGTTAAGCTTTTTCTAGAAAACTAGCTTATTTGGCCTTTTCAGCCAGCTTATTGGTTCACACAGCTTATTCTACTTGGCCTTTTGTGATTTTCTTGATTGATTATTCTTAGTTAAGCTATTTGTGAGCTTTTGCAACAAACCAGAGCTTCTAAAACAACCTAGAACTCTAACCCGACTATTTTGTCTTTTAGTGAAATTGTTCTTTGCTTATTTCTGGCTTATTGAGTGAGCTTTTTCAAAATTTCTCAAAAGAAGGTTGTGTGTTTAAGCAGAGCTTATGGCATTGGCTTATTGCTTAATGGGCTTATTGGCCCAATAAGAATAAGCTATTTGATATTTAAGCTGTGATAAGCTCAAAATCAGCTTTTGGGCCTTCAGACTTTTGTGTTTAGAATTAAATTTTGAGTCAGGTAGGGCTTTTTTAGGTCATTTGGGCCTAGTTTGACTTTTTGGGCCCAAAAGCCCATTAAGGTTGACTAATTTTGCTTTTAGCCCATTTGGGGGCCCATTAGGGGTAATTTGGTAATTTCACTTTCATTTTCTGATTATTTAGGTTAAAATAAACTAGTTTGTAAGTTTTTAGAATTTTTTTATAGTTTTTGGATTTTTAATATTATTTTAATATTATTTTATTATTAAATTTCAAATTTCACATTTTTGCACTTTTTATATTTTTCTTAGGTTTGATACATTAAAATAGGATTTTTACAACTCTTAGATTAATTTTATCATATTTAGATTAAGTTTTATAATTATTTTAAGTTTTAATAGTTTTTAAATCATTTTAAATAGTTTTCGTTAGTTTAAAAATTTATTAAAATAGTTTTTAATCTTCTTAGGTCATTTTAGAGGTTTACCAATTGAAAAAATCTTTATTTGGGCTTTTTGATAATTAGTTTGATTTTTAGGGCTTTAATTAGCATTTAAAAATTACTATTTAATTAATTAAAAGGTTTGAAAAAGTTTTGATCATTGGTAAACTCTTAGTTTATTTATTTTGATTTTTGGTAATTTTTTGGGAATTTTTAGAATTAATTTTTATTCTTGTACTTTTTTACGGTTTACGTTTAGTCGTTGTAGTAATTAATTTCACGTCTTCGTCATTCTATTTTCTCATCCCCTTCTCTCAAATATTAATCTCAAATCTTGATACATTTTAGTCACACACATATACCTCCTTGGGAAACGAACTTTCACATCATAAGGGTCATTAGTGTTTGATTTTCCTAAATCATCACTTAATACTTACAGCTTTTACGCCTTTTTCTTGAAAGGTCGTATTTTACCACAATCATGACTCGATTAAGATGATGTTTTTTACGTATTCCTTAGCGTGGCCCGCCAAAATTTGGTTTGAGAAAGAGCCAGCCAATTCTATATTGACGTGCAAGGATCTCGTTTCGAAGTTCGTGAACCAATTTTTCCCGCCATCTAAGACTACGCATTTGAAAAACGAGATTTCAAAGTTTTCACAAGAGTATAATGAGAGTTTTTCAACGGCTTGGAATAGGTTTAAGGAAATGTTACATGAGTGTCCTCATCATGGTTTTTCCGACTTGCATCAAATTGACACGTTTTACAATGGCTCGAACGATCATGAGTGTGATTATCTCAATGCAGCCGCGGGTGGTAACTTTTTATGTAAAACGACCAAGGAAGCGTTGTTTATTATTGAGAATAGGTCTAAGGTACCTCGTAGCACATCGAGTGTTCACAAGGCTTCGTCTTCACCTTCGCCTTCATTGTCACATACCATCGACTCTTGCCAAATAGAGGCAAATTTGGAAAACAAGATTTTTGATAAGCTTAAGGGATTGTTAATTGAGTTTAAAGTTGGTGAACAACCTACTCCCGCTACAGCTAAAGCGGTTGAGGTTTCTTGTATGTATTGTGGTGGAGGTCATGATTTCTTCGAGTGCATTACCAACGGTGGTAACACTTAGAGTGCCTACGCGGCCACTGGAACTTATAACCAAAACGGTCAAGTTACCCGCTCTAATCAATTGACTCCACCGGGTTTTCCACCAAATCAAAATGCTAACAATTATCTAAACAATCAAGTTGGTTACCAAAGAAATCAAAGGAACAATTATAAGGGTAACAACTATAGGAATCAAGGGACTAATAATCAAGTGCAAAAAAAAATCAAAATCGTGATTTTCAAAACAACAACAAAGGTTTACAAAACGTGAAAGATCTTCCAAATGAATGTGTTGATTATGCAAACGGTAATGATGCTAGGTTTGATAACATACAAAGGGAGATAACTAGCCTAAGATCCGAGTTTAAGAATGATTTGAAAAATGAGTTGAAAAACGAGCTTGCAAATGAACTTAAGAATCATACAAACAAAATGGAGAGTAATGTGCAAAGGTTACAAAAAAATCAACAAAAAATGGAGCAAGGCCAACATGAGATTAAACAAGAGATGCTTAAGGCGGATAAAAAGCAATCTAAGTTTGAGGATAGAATTTCAAGCATGTTTGAGGCTATAATGTGTAAACCGTCTTCTTCAAGTGGTCTTCCTAGTAACACCGTGTCTAATCCTAAGGGAGAGATGAAAGTGATTACCACACGTAGTGGTAAGACCTTTAAGGAACCGACTCCTCAACCAATTACTCCTACGGTGGAGGAAATTGAGGAAGAACCCGAGGTGGTGGTCAAAGAGGAGCATATCCCAATCCCACGAAGTACCGCTCAAACCACACCTACGGTCGACCCTTTACCATCATCGGAACCCGAGATTCCAAAGGCTATGCCTATGCCCCAACCCATACCACCCTTACCTTACCCATCGAGACTTCGTAAGGAAAAATTGCAAGAACGAGACAACTACCAATTTGAGCTTGTCCTTAAGATGTTTCGTGATATGCATTTCAACATAAGTTTTGCTGACGCTTTAATCATGATGCCTCGATTTGCCGCCAACTTTAAGAGTATGTTAAACAACAAGGAGAAATTGCAACAATTGTCTAGTTGTTCATCGGTTTATCTTAACCGCATTCCTCAAAAAGTCAGTGATCCCGGTAAATTTTTAATTCCGGTTGGTATTCAAGACATGGAAGAATGCTACGCCTTGCCCGATCTTGGTGCTAGTATTAATTTGATGCCTCTTGCAATCTTCAAGTTGCTTAATCTTCCTAATCTTACTCCTTCACTAATGTCTATCGAAATGGCCGATCATTCTACGATTCCCGCATGTGGATTGGCCGAAGACGTCTTTATGAAAGTGAGAAAGTTCTATTATCCGGTAGACATTATCGTTGCCGATACTCCCACGGATCCTCAAGTTCCTCTTATTTTAGGTCGTTCATTTTTGGATACGTCAATGGCGTTGATTGATGTGCATGCTAGGAAAATCACCTTACGTTTCAATGACGAGGAACTTGTTATAAACGGAAATCAAAACTCCAAACTTTCTCATGTTTATTCTATCGCGGCCATAAACTATATTGATATGATCGATGTCATTTCCGAAGAATATTCACAAGAATTTTTAGGTTTTTTCAATGAAGAAATGGCAATCCTACTATGCTCGATCCCATTCTTGATAGTTCGACACCATCCTTCACTCCATTTGAATGAGGTGGTTTCACGTTGGAAGAATTTGACGTTCCTCGAACTTGTAACCAAGACCTCGACAACGATGAGGACTTTTCGATTATCGAGGATTTTCTTAACGATTTCCCATTTCCTCCGGCGGTGGAGGTTATGAGTATCGAACCTAAATCTTCAATCGAGGAACCACCAATCCTCGAGTTAAAAGATCTTCCTCCTCATCTTGAATACATATTCTTGGAAGGAGACGATAAGTTGTCGGTTATTATTACGAAGGATCTTTCGGATGATGAAAAAATCGCACTTATCGATGTCTTGAAGGACCACAAAGGGGCAATTGCGTGGAAATTATCCAACATTAAGGGAATCGGTCATAAATTTTGTACCCACAAAATCTTATTGGAGGAAGACTACAAGCCCGCAATTCAATGCCAAAGGAGGGTGAACCCCAAAATTCACGACGTCATCAAAAAGGAGGTCCCTAAACTCCTTGACGCGGGAATGATTTACCCTATTTCTGATAGCCCTTGAGTGAGTCCCATTCATTGTGTCCCTAAAAAAGGAGGAATGTCCGTTGTGCCAAACGATGACAACGAGTTAATTCCAACTCGGCTCGTGACCGGTTGGAGGGTGTGCATCGACTATCGTAAGTTGAATGACGCCACTCGTAAAGACCATTTTCCCTTGCCCTTCATGGATCAAATGTTGGAGCGTCTTGCGAGAAACGATTTATATTGCTTTTTAGATGGTTTTTTCGGTTACTTTAAAATCCCCATCGATCCTCGTGATCCAAAAAAACTACGTTTACGTGTCCATATGGAGCGTTTGCCTATCGTAGAATGCCATTCGGACTTTGCAATGCACCGGGAACCTTTCAAAGGTGCATGATGGCTATTTTTCATGACATGATCGAGAAGACGATGGAAGTCTTTTATGGATGAATTTTCCGTGTTTGGTAGTTCGTTCACTTCGTGTTTAGGAAATTTGAAGCATATGTTAAAATGTTATGAGGAAACCAACCTTGTGCTCAATTGGGAGAAATGTCATTTTATGGTTAAAGAAGGAATCGTCTTAGGGCACAAGGTTTCTAAAGCGGGGATTGAGGTAGACAAAGCTAAGATAGACGTCATCGCCAAATTACCTCATACCAAAACCGTTAAGGGAGTTAGGAGTTTCCTAAGCCACGCGGGCTTTTATCGTCGATTCATCAAGGATTTTTCAAAGATATCTCGACCCATTACACACCTCCTCGAAAAAAATGCTCCTTTTGTCTTTAACGAAGATTTTTTACGAGCCTTTGAAATCCTTAAGAGGAAAGTTACCAAAGCTCCCATTCTTGTTGCTCCCAATTGGAACCTAACCTTTGAGCTTATGTGTGACGCAAGTGATTACGCTATTGGGGCCGTTTTGGGGTAACGTCATAAAAAGCACTTCTTGCCTATTCACTATGCTAGCAAGACGATGACCGAGGCTCAACTTAAGTACACTACAACGGAGAAGGAATTCCTTTCCGTGGTGTATGAATTTGAGAAATTCCGACCTTACCTCGTCTTGACCAAAACCATAGTGTATACGGATCATTCGGCAATCAAGTACCTCTTGGCTAAACAAGATGCAAAGCCAAGACTGCTTCGTTGGATTCTCCTCCTACAAGAATTTGATGTCACAATACTTGACAAAAAAGGAGCCGAGAATCTAGCGGCCGATCATCTTTCTCGCTTGGAAGATCCTCACCAAAGTGTGTACGAGAAAAAGGAAATCACCGAAACATTTCCGCTCGAGAAACTTGGTGTAGTGAATTCTAAGAAAGACTCGTGCACCCCATGGTTTGCGGACATCGCAAATTACCATGCGGGCAACTTCATCATTAAGGGTATGACGACTCAACAAAAATGGAAATTCTTTCGTGACGTCAAGTTATACTTTTGGAACGACCCTTACCTATTTCGGACTTGTGCGGATCAAATTATTCAACGTTGTGTTTTTGGTACCGAAGCTTCTAATATCCTTAGAGCTTGTCACGAGGGAACAATGGGTGGTCACCATGGTGCTAATCTCACGACGAAGAAGGTCTTTGATGCCGGATTCTTTTGGCCTACTATTTACTGAGATGCACATGCACTTGTCAAGTCATGTGACTCATGCCAACGTCAAGGCAAAGCCTCACAAAATGATGAAATGCCACAAAATATCATCCAAGTGTATGAGATCTTTGACGTTTGGGGAATTGATTTTATATGGCCGTTCCCATCATCTCGTGGTAATAAGTACATCCTTGTCGCCGTTGACTACCTATCCAAGTGGGTGGAAGCTAAGGCTTTGCCCACGAACGATGCTCGTGTGGTAGTCAAGTTTTTGAAGCAATTGTTTTCTCGGTTTGGAACCCCTCGTGCAATCATAAGCGATCGTGGAACCCATTTTTGTACTGACCAATTCGAAAGGGTTCTAAAGAAATATGGGGTTACACATCGGCTTTCTACGGCTTATCACCCACAAACGAGTGGGCAGGTCGAGGTTTCAAACCGAGCGTTGAAGAGGATCTTGGCGAGATCAATAGGGGAAAACCGACAATCTTGGTCGGATAAATTAGACAATGCTTAATGGGCCTTTCGTACCGCTCATAAGACGCCCATTGGGTGCACTCCTTACAAGCTTGTGTATGGGAAGAATTGCCAGTTACCAATTGAACTCGAGCACAAAGCTTATTGGGCCTTAAAGCATTGTAATGATGAAATTGAGACCGCGGGAGAACACCGGAAAATGCAATTAAATGAATTGGATGAATTGAGGGACATTGCTTATGAAAATTCATTGATTTACAAAGAGAAAACTAAAAAGTTTCATGATTCTAAAATTAAAAACCGGGTTTATAACATTGGAGATCAAGTGTTGCTTTTCAACTCGAGATTAAAAATATTTTCCGGCAAGTTGAAATCCCGTTGGTCTGGACCATTCACCATTACCCAAGTGTTTCTTTATGGGACCATCGAGCTAGCTCAAAATGATGGTCCTAACTTTAAGGTGAATGGTCATAGGTTTAAGCACTAATTTGGTGGGGAATTTCCTTCTTTGAACTACCTCGACCAAGTCACCTTACCCAATGATAATTAGTATTGAGGGGATCGAGTCGAGCTCATGAATCGTTAATAAAAAACGAGGTGCCTCGTGGGGGAGTTCCCATGCTTATCCAGGTACATATTATCGCTTTCTAATGTAGCTTATGTGAGGGGATTTGTGCCTTCCAACCTTTGTTTCGTGGTTGTTTGTGCATTGTGGTTTTTAGATGATCATTATCTTCACGATTGGAGCCTCTCGTGTTCGTTTTACGTGAGCACTCGATCGTTTGCTTTGAAGAATTTCTCGATATCCAAATGATATATCCTTTGATGTTCTAACGTTAGGTCTTATAGCACACTTCATAAACTACTATTGATTTAATAGTTCCACCCTTTCCATGCTAGATTAGGCATTCGACTTCGTCTCTAGTATGGGGGTATTCTACCCTTAGACTCGAAACATTGAGGACAATGTTTAACTTTAGTATGGGGGTGAAGAGATACTTGCCTTGGCAAACCTTCACGCTTTCCAAGGTTTATCTTTTTGTTTAACGTTTTGTTACAAAATAAGGCTAAAAATGTCCAAATTTTAAATTTTTTCTCATGTTTCATAAGTGTTTGAAGACACGAATGTAGATTTTCCGATGGCGAGAATAAGAGTAATTTTTGACTCGACCGTGCGTATTGAGCACTTAGCTTCGATTCCTTAACTTCATATTAGGCTAAGGCTCTTAAATGAGGACGAGAAATGATAGATTTAATTACAAGTTACTATGCTAAACGTAGAGTACTCATATTCTTTCAAAAACTCATGTGTTCTCGTTGTTTGCTTATTCTCCCTTCCCTTGTATATATATTTTGCTAATAAGTATTGGCTTAGCGATTTAGTCTTGATTGTTGGTTTCTAGTCTTTTCTAGTTGCTTCCATGTAATTAAATTGGGAAAACATTAAGGTATCGCCAGCGTCACGGTTTTGAAGTATTGGCAACCCGAATAATTGAAAGCTTTACCCAATAATAAGATTTCAAGTGCTCACCTAAGTTAAGCAAAAAATTTGAAGCTCACAAGGCTGAAAAATCTATGCAAAAATGAAAGTGAATCAAGCCTTAATCTTTGAAGCTTTAAAGATCCAAAATTCGCTTTAGCGTGAGGATATACGTCTTTGGCCATAATAAACACCTCATGCGAGGTTAAATAAAAGGCAAGGCAAGACCGTAGTCATAATAAAAGCTCCATGGCGGAGTTGAATAAAAGATAGAGGTAAACCTATGATAATTAGGCCCATCCGTTAGGGGGCGTATAGTCTTGGTAATAAGTCTCATGTTCAAAACCGTTATAAAACCGTGTTTATCGATCCTTCTTGTTGACTTAATTTTTTGACATCGTTGTCTATTATGGGGGGTTATTAATTCAATGGTCTTGGTTACACCGTTATGACTCTATTTTTGGACCTTAATCTCTATTATCGCATAAGTAAAAAATGTATCCTCGTGAACATTCAAGACAAAAATAAAATATAAGAGATACCACTTAGGATTAAGGGAGTCTAAGTACGTGATTAGGGCATATGAGTAGTGTTAGCATTACTAAATTATAATGACAATGATCTCGTTGCACGCTTGGCATGGAATTGGGTGAAAATCGAGGACGACGAAATTATTTCTAACGAAGCATTCACGTGTTCTTGTTCTATGAACCGAAACGTCTCATTTTGCGATGAAAATCATACATTATGTCTAAAACGCAAGTAGTAACAAGTAGAAGTAGTGTATTAAGTTTATGATTCAATAAAAGTGCATAAAAATGAATTTTGGAGGTGCTACGATACTTTATTCTAGCATTGCGTGAGGGCACGACAATGGTTTAGTATGGGGGAGTGATGAGACTGCTTTTATACATAGTCTCATCGTCCAAAACAGGCTTAAAAAGGTTAAAATATCATAAAAAGTGCCAAATATATGCTTGTGTTTGTTCAATGAGTATATTAGATACAAATATCGAGAAAATGACAAAAGATCAACAAGAATCAATCAAAAACGAACACGGGAAACAAAGCTGCACAATGAACCGGGTCCTAGAGTTGATTTTCCAAGAAAAGTCCTTGAAGAATTGAAGATTGTACAAGAAGTGTCCTTCATTATTGAAGAATTGACACTTCATACCCTTTTTATTCATAATTACAAGTTTGGTCCCTAAAGTTTGTCAAATTTACAAAAAGAACCCTCAACTTTGAAGAATTAGCAAGAATGGTCCCTCAAATTTGAGGACTTGTCACTTTTAGTCCTCCATGAAGACAAAGATACAAGTGAAGACCTTGAAGATTGAAGACATGCCAAAATCAGCCCTTCAAATATCATCAAATTACTAAACAAGTCCTTTGAAAACCCTTTAAAAAAATTTTGTGACCAAAGTATGAAAAACAAAACTTTGCTAACAAAGGAAATCCAGTTTTGGTGGTTTAAATATGAAATGAAAGAAGAAAGAAAGATGGAGGGTTAAAGCTGCGAGACACAATACTTACCTAGACCAATACATGCTTGACACGTTCCCCACTATCTCCCAACACCCAATCACAACTCACCAAATTGCCACATCAACCATCTACTCACACCCGGTTTAACTAATTAATTAGTTATAACTCGCACCTAAACACTTATTTAAACCCAAAATTAGATCAAAACCATGTTCTTCACGTTCATAATCCAAATTGGGTTTTTTCTTAATCCCTAAAAATTAAGTGTTAATACCTTCCAGAACCTTGATTAAGGGCTTAATTATCATAACCCCACTCATAAACACCTTGCCACATCACCCACCAAGTCACATGAACCACCCCTGCTGCTACTTTTTGGAAGAAGACAAAAGCATGCCAAAAGATCAACGTGCCAAAGGCTCACAATGAACGTCTAGGATCCTTTCTCCACCACTGGCACCTTTACAAGACTCCAAATTCTTCACACATGTTCAAGAAATATTCAAAATTCAAGGGGCATGTTTTCAGCTTTGTAGGACTTCAAGCAACTAGGGTTTTATGTTTTCAGCTTTGTAGGACTCATGTAACCCTCTATATAAAGGGTATTAGTCACAACATTTTAGCTTGCTCTTGGTTTTTCATTTGGTCAAAGTTCTGTAAATCCTATTATCAAGTGAATGAAATAGTGTTTGAATCTTGTGACGAATTCTAAGTGCCACCTTTATTTTATGTTTGTTAATGTTCTAAGTTTTTTAAAGTGAAGTTTCAAAGTTTGGTTTTAAGGATTGTGCAAGTTGTTTCAAAAGTTTTCAAAATCTGATTTTTTTCTAAGTCTTTGGTACAAACATTTGGAGTTTTTGGGCCTTGGATTGATCATAGCACCCTGATAAGAAGATTATCAAGGTGTGGTGAGATTTAGGCTTGGGGATATTCAAGGAGTGGGGTACAAAGCTTGAACTAATCTGTTTCATTTTCCATTTTTTTATTAATATGTTTGTGTTAATCTTGTTGTTCTTATCAGTTTATTGGAAGCTTGTGTCTTGTTTATCTAGACACATAAGCTCAAGCAACGTGAGTGTGGATGTACATTCATGAGGTTTGACCCTTTTACCCAAAAATCTATTAAAATCTTGGTTCTAAGTGCTTTTGGGGCATCTATTGTTGTATGTGTGTTCTTATGCATGAATCTTGCTTATTTGGTCATTGTGATGTTGGTATGATGTTAGGTTAAGGATTACTTGGTCATATCTGCATTGATAAAATCTTGATTTAGTGTTTTAAAGGATTGTTTGGGATTAATTGTTTTGTGACTTTCATGTTAGTTTGAGTAAGTGGTTTGGGGTCTTTTTTGTTTTTAACTGTTATTTAAGTGGTTGTGTGCTAATATTTGCTTACTTTGTTCTTGTAAACACCCTAATCCAAATCTTGGCATAACAAGTTTGTTTCTTGTTGTTTTGAACTGTGATCTTATGAACACTTAGACTTAATGCTAGACTAGGGTTAACAAGTGGAAAAACATAGTTTGTACAACCTGATAAGTAGATTTGAGGCCTTGAAATTGGATTTGCGGTCAAGTATATCAGCAAAGGTCATTTGTGTTCATCTTTGCATATCAGTAACTAGCATATGCTTGAATCCAGATCTAATCTTGTAACCAGTGCATGAAATGATTTGATTGGTGTTTAATTAAGTCTTATTGAGTTATTGTATGCTTTTGGTGGACTGTGGTTAGCTTATTCTTGCTTAATCTGCTTATTTCATCATTTACTGCTTATTGTGCATGTTTGTATCATATCTGAGCCTTGTTTGAATTTACTGTAATGATTGGCTGGGTGTTTTTGTGTTTTCTTGTTTGATTGTGACTCCTTACAACCCACTGGTTGTAAGGATGCCTTGTTTGTCCATTGAATCTAACAAAGCTCACTAAAAACAACAAGTCAAATAGTCAAAGCAGCGGGAACCCTTTCCCACTACTGCTAGCCACTGCTAGTGTTAATTGGTTAACAGCTTATCAATAAGCTATTCTAGCTTATTTAGACGTGCAACAACTTTGTTTTGATAATCAATCTTCCTTATTTGACCCATTTGACTATTCTGGAGCATTTGAGACTTTTACTTTTAGGTTTGACTAGAAAACGATCTAGTTGACTTTTTACCAAACAGCTTATTGCTTATTCCAGCTTATTCAGTGTGCTTATTTGAAATCTTTTTGATTATTAAGCTTAATTAAGTGATTTAAAACCTTTTGCAAGTTGAATCAGCTCTTGAAGTGGTCTAGAACTCGAAAACGACTATTTTGTCGTTTTGTGTAGAGAGATTTGGCTTATTTCAGGCTTATTTCTTGAGTTCTTTCAAAAATTCTTTTTACAAACAGCTTTATAATCTCATTAGAAGGATGTGTGTCAAATTTCAGCTTATGGCATTAGCTTATGGCCTAATGGGCCAAAAAGCCGATTAAGAATAAGTTGTTTGCTTATTAAGTTGTGATAAGCATTGATTCAGCTTTTGGGCCTTTAGAGGTTTGTGTTTAAAATTGAATTTTAAGCTAGACTGGAACTTTTCAGCTTATTTGGTTGACTTTTTGCTTATTGGGCCAAAAAGCCCATTTAACTTTGACTGTTTACTGTTTTGGCCCATTTGGAGACCCAATAGGGATATTTAGGTCATTTCACTTACATTTTTTGTTTATTTAAGTTAAAATAAACTAGTTTGCAAGTTTTTAGAATTTTGATAATTTTTGAATTTTTTATTATTATTTTATTATTAAAAATTGGTTTTAGAATTAAATTAATATTTTGCAATTTTTTCATTTTTCTTAGGTTAAATACATTAAGTTATGATTTTTAAAACTTTTAATATAATTTTCTCATCATTTAATTAATTTTTAGGAATATTTTAATATTTTAATAGTTTTTAATCATTTTTAAATAGTTTTAATTAGTTTTAAATTTTTCAAAAATAGTTTTTAGTTTAATTGAGTTATTTTAGAGGTTTACAAATTGAAAAATCTTATTTTGGGCTTTTTATTAATTAATTTGATTTTTTGGGCTTTAATTAGTATTAAAAAATTATTATTTTATTAAATAAAAGGTTTGAGTAATTTTTAATTTTTTGTAAACTCTAATTGCCTTTTTTAGGATTTATTGTGACTTTTTAGGAATTTTTAGGATAATTTTTAAATTTCGTCACGTTTTACGGTTTTACGTTTACGTCTTTCGTCGTAGTTTAATTTTAAATCGTAACCGTCACCATTTTCTCTTTTCTTCTTCTTCTTTCTTAATGTTAATCACAAACATTTAATCAAGTCTTAACATACAACACACCAAGCCTCCTTGAGAACGAACTCTCACTTTGGGTCATTTGTGCACGGTTTTCCTAAATCGTCGTACTTACCCTAATTACCTTGTTTTCCTAAACAAGTGTAAAATTACTCAATATCTTGATGAAGTTTACTAAATGGTTTATTAAACTTATGCTATGGAGTTGTATGCATGCTTCTCCATACATTGATTTTGACACAAAATTTATACCCTTAAATTTTAAGTCGAATGCTCCTAATTGACGAACACTTGAAATTACTACGTCATCAAATGAGATTTTTGGGTGATGTTGTGATGGAGAGAAAACTTTCATAGAATGAGAATTCGTATGATAGTTTTACGTTACTCAGATTACACGACTTAATTAAGTTACTCAGTGAGATCTGGAAACTTAAGGCATTCAGAAGGGATGAAACATGTTTACAATGCAAAACGTTGTTTTGGCAATGTAAATCCCTTAAAATATCTAGAAATTGAAAATTGTTTGTCAATTGAATTGTTCGACAAGTCGCTATGTTGAGTACATTCATTACAAGCGGATCAACTGATGTAATGGATTTATGTCAATATAGTTCTAGGATTCAAGGAAAATACTATGGTTTATATATCGGGGTAATTTTATTTTCTTGAAAGTATTTTATTATCGAAATACTAATATTTGAACTGTAGAAATGGCTCAACCCGACAATAATACTATAAGTTCTGCGTTCAAAGCTTTCTTTGATCGTCCTGAACTTACTGGCCCAAACTTCAATGATTGGTATCGCTCACTAAGAATTGTCTTGAGAGTAGCAGGTACTATTGATATCTTGACTACTCCTTATCCGGAGGATCTTGCTGAAGGAGCATCTGATCCGCAAAGGCTTGAACACGCTGCTAGTATTAAGAAGCACTCTGAGGTGGCTTGCTTAATGTTAAGAAAAATGGCTCCTCCACTTCAACAGAAGTATGAGTTATTTTCACCTAAGTGAATGCTTGATGAGCTCAAGGCTATGTTCGAAAATCCGCAAGCTATGGAGATCTAAGACTTAGTAGATGCTTTACATAGCCGCAAGCAAGCTCCTAGAAAGTCTGTTAGTGCCCATTACATGGAGATGAGGGTTTATATGGAACAACTCATTGCACTAGGACAACCCTATGATCATAATATGGCTATCAACTTGATCAATAGGTCCTTTAACAAGGACTTCAATGATTTCGTTCGAAACTATAATATGCATTGCACGGGGAAGACAATTAATGATTTGCATGCAATGCTCATTGACTATGAAAAGGGGTTGAAAGACAAGGCATCTACCGCTACGCCTTCTGTACTAACCATACAAAATGGTAGATTGAGTAAGCCAAAACCGCAAGCGAACAAGAAGAAAGGCAAAGGCAAGGGTGATAAGGGCAAGAAAGTTGCGACTTATTCGAAACCTAAGCAGAACTTTGTCAAGAAGAATAAATATAAAAAAGATGAGACTTGTCACCATTGCAAGGCAAGTGGTCACTGGAAGAGGAATTGCCCTCTTTACCTCGAAGAATTGTGAGAAATAAAGAAGAAGTTTGAGCAGAGCGCTGCTGCTTCAGGTACTTTATTTATGATTAAATTATTTAATTTGACATACAAATTATATTCCTGGGTATATGATACGGTATGCGGTATTAACATTTGTAATACGCTGCAGGGATTTAATCTGGAAAGGAAGCTATCCTATGGGGAACAATTTATGCAAGTGGGCAATGGCGCACAAGCAGCGGTTGAAGCTATAGGAACATTTAATCTAGTTGTACCTTCGGGTTTAGTAATGATTTTAAATGATTGTCATTATGCACCTACAATTGTTAGGGGTGTTATTTCCTTTTCTTGTTTGTTGAATAATGGATTCGATCACACTATTGATAATAATGGAATTTCTGTTTGGAAAAATGATATTTTCTATTTTAATGCAATTTCTGTGAATGGTTTGTTTGAAATAGACATGCATGATAATGAATCCAAGTATAATAATAATTATGTTTTTATCATGAGTAAGAAGAGAAATTTGACAAGAACACTTCTTATCTTTGGCATTGTAGACTTGCCGATATTGGGAAGACTCCTATACAAAAGCTTTAACGTGAACGTCTTTTCGAAAATATCAATGATGAATCATTTGATAAATGTGAGTCTTGTATTTCTGGAAAGATGAGCAAGAAATATTTTAATAAAAATACTGAAAGAGCTACTGATCTACTTGGTTTGATACATACTGATGTGTGTGGACCACTTAGAAATGTGTCAAGGAAAGGTGATAGCTACTTCTTAACATTTACGGATGATTATAACCGTTATGGTTATGTTTATTTACTTACGCATAAACATGAGGTATTTGAAACATTTAAAGTGTTTAAAGCAGAAGTAGAACTGCAATTAGGAAAGAAGATTAAAACTCTTCGTTCTGATAGAGGTGGTGAATATTTAAGTCAAGAGTTTATAGGTTATCTAAGTGAGAATGTAATTGTTCAGCATCTTACTTCTCCCTATACTCCACAACAAAATGGTGTATCCGAAAGGAGAAATCATACATTATTAGATATGGTGCGATCTATGTTTAATCTTACAACTCTATCTTTATCTTTTTGGGATTATGCTTTAGAATCTGCTGTTCGCATTTTAGATATGGTTCCCACAAAGAATGTCGAAAAGACACCATATGACCTATGGCATGGTAAGAAGCCATACTTGTCATTTTTAAAGGTCTAGGGTTGCGAGGCGTATGTGAAACTTGACTCGAGTGACAGACTCCAACAACGATATGTGAAATGTATCTTTGTAGGATACCCTAAGGAAACTATGGGTTACTACTTTTATTATCCACCTGAGAACAAAGTGATTGTTGCTAGGTATGGAGACTTCCTTGAAATTGATCTTGTTAATCAAGAATTCACTGGGAGAAATTATAATAGTACACTTTAGATCATACGTACATGATTAGAAATTTCCTTTTATAACATATTTACGTTTCACGTACAAGAATTACAAGTATTACGTACGTGTTATAACACGATAAGTATTTATTACGTATGAACACACGATAATTATTCCAATAATAATTATAATCTCGAACATGCGATCATGAAATCATGAACGTAAATTAATCACGAGCTAATATTAATTACGTATATATATTTATTACGAACACGAATAACTAAGTCACGATCGTAAACTAATTAGAACACGTAATTTACGAACACGATAAAACACGAGAACACACTATTATATTCAGACACAGAAAAAGGTACGGGTTACCCCATATGGGGCCCCCATGCCGCGGCTACAACAAGAACATGGGCCAAGCCCACGCAAACATTTACTAAACAAGAATTTAGGGAAAAACATGTTCATTATTTACAAATCAATAAAATAACAAAAACCCTAATTTTTTTCTTTGCTCCTCTTTTGGCCGCCGGTTTTAGTAACACCAAAGGGGTGTTCGGGTTGATTTTGTTCTTGGAAATTTTGCAAGGATTCGTGTGTGTTCGTCATCATTTGATTCACGTATTCGGTATAACCTTTTTAACCTTTTCTTTTATGTTTTGATTTAATGAATCACATAAAATCATGATGTTTTTAATTAACTAATTAAAAACAAGTATTTTTAAACATGTTAATGATCATGGGGTAAATCAAATCAAGGGTTTAGGGGTGTTTGTTTCTAGCCGACGCCTAACCGAGCCCCATGGGGGTCCCGGCTTGGCCTATGTCGCACCACCGAGACCATATGGTCTCGGTATAGTGATGGTGGTCCCACGGCAGCAGCAAAACCAAGGGGAAACCCGACCTTGGTTGGGGTATGGTGATGGTTACGGGTCCGGTTCATGGTTTTTAGTCACGGGTCCGGTTCATGGATCATTTTTTTTAAGGTTTATGATTTTTTTTACAAGTATGTTATTTCTTATTAGACTTAAATTAAATTAATTAAAAACATGACATGATTAATTTAATTTACATGACTTAGGTTATTAATTTAATTATTAGTTCATGAATTTTAACCTAAGTATTTATCTTTAATTAGACTTTATAATTAATTAATTATTTAAAAACCATGACTAGAATTAATTAATTTTTAACACCCCATTTTGATAATGGAATGTCACACGTAATTATGGCGTGGCATCAAAGCATACAAGGAAAAATGTCTAAACATTACATGACCATAAAAGGAAAATACCGGAATCAAACATCGGTAGTCCAAAAGTAAAGCTCATCACACACAAACATAAGTACTGTAAAGGAAAGGACTAAACAATGTCCATAGCAAGAGTATCAAAGTAAAGATAATGCATAAAGTAAAGAAAGGCTAGAAAGCTTCCAGTCCATATGCACGTACGCTTAAAGTCTACGAGCGTCCCTGAGTACCTACCGTTTTGGGAACATAGAAAAGGAAAACGACTGAGCAATACGCTCAGTGTACAATAAAGCATGAACAGGATAAGCATATAACCTATAACAGCGGCAGAAACTAAGTCCCGAATAACCTGGTTAAGTCTTGGTAAAACTGGTTTTATAGTTTGAAAGGCCTTATGTTTATCTTATAAAAACTGTTTATCATATTCTACCATTAGCCAATATAGGTCATGAAAATCCACCGTGCATGAATACTTGGAGGGGTGACCTCATCATGCAAATTAGAGGGGTTGCCTCTAATTTAATATACTGGTTTTGGGTAGGAGGGATCAGCTCCTTGTGAAGGATGCAAGGCACACACCACATTCACACTGAGTAATCTGCTGAAAACATGTAACTAGGATGCACCCATACGCCCCACATGATAAATATAATAATATGGCCAAAAGTTGAAGGGACGCCACGAGCAATCACTCCGCCGTGGTGAAGTCATAACATCAGTGCATCTAATGTTATGGTTATGGTACCTCCATAACTAGGTGAAATTGGTCATGCATGTATATGGCTATAGGTATTCTAAATTAAACATAAGCAAGTCAAACATATAAACTTATACTCTGGGAAAACATTTGGCTGCATACGGGGAATCCTAATAAGGAAAGAATGTCCATACTAAAAGGACGGGAATCCGTATCTTATGTCTAGTGAACGAAGAAGACGAACTGAGGAGAATCCTACTTCGGTATCACTAATGCTACATAAATACATACGTGTATAAGTATCTGATTACTAAATACGTAACTGGTTTTATATCATTTCTTAGCTTATTTTATATGTTCATATCATGTTTTACTATTTTAAGCATTAAACTGTGTTTATCTTATATTCTGTCTATTCTGATTAAGTATTTCTGGTATATCATGTATTATTATACTTACTGTGTAATAATAAGTAACTTTCTAAAAATAGCAGGTTTCCTAAAATAGAAAGTTTCCAAAAATAGAAAGTTTCAAAAAATAGAAAGTTACCAAAAATAGAAAGTTTCCAAAAATAGAAAGTTTCTAAAAATAGAAAGTTTCCTAAAAGAGAAAGTTTCCAAAAATAGAATTACTGCTTCAAATAGATAAGTTTCTAAAAATAGAAAGTTTCCATAAACAGATCAGTTGCCTTAATTAAATAAGTTTCTAAAAATAGAAAGTTTCCATAAATAGATTAGCTGCCTGAATTAATTAAGTTTCGAAAAAATAGAAAGTTTCCATAATTAGATATAAGCTGGTTAAATAAGCTAAGTATATAATCTTAAGTGTTTTCTGATTATTATTCTAAGTCATAATGATATAATGTATAGTTTATTAATTATTACATGTAATTTAAATAACTATAGGTTAAAAGTATTTAATTAAATATATCATGTTTTTAATTAAATAAAGTTAAACACTTAGGTTAAAATATGTATTATTACTTATTAATAATATAACCTAAGTCATGTTAATTAATTAATTATAACCATGGTTTTTAAATAATTAATTAATTATAAGTCTAGAAAAATATAAATACTTAGGTTAATAATTCTATGATCTAATAATTAAATTATAACCTAAGTCATGTTTTATTAAATTAATCATGTCATATTTATTAATTTAATTTTAACCTATGATTGTAAAAACATTATGTTAACGTAAACCATGAACCGGATCTTGACTAGAAACCATGAACCAGACCTGAAATCGACACCATACCCCAAACCACTTCGGGGTTCCCTTTGGTTTGCTGCTACCATGGGACCCACACCACCAAACCGGGACCATATGGTCTCGGTGGTGGTCTATTAGCCAAACCAAGACCCCCTTGGGGTTCGGTTTAGGCGCCTGCCAAACAAACACCCCTAAAAACATCCGTTTTGATTTACCCCATAACCAATTACATGTTTGATTTATGTTTTTAATTAGGTTTTTTAAAGCATCATGTCCTTATTAATTTATTAAATCAAAACAAAAGAAAAAGGATTAAAAAGAGGTATACCGAATGCATGGATCTAACGAGGATGAACACACACGAACACACGTACAAGATTCAAGATCAAAATCAACTAAACACCCCCCTTTGGTGTGTTATGTGCGGCGGCCACAAGAGGACAAGAAGGAGAAGGAGAAAAATCTTTTAGGTTTTTGGTTTTGGTTTCCTGTAAAGTGAAAATGAGTAGTAAAAGTTACCTTAACCCCTTCTTAGTATATTTTGAGATGTGCTTGGCCCATCTCCTTGATGTAGCCGCGGGTAAGGGGGGCCCACATGGGGTACCCGTACCGTTTTCCATGTCTCGTTATTTAAGTGTTCGTTCGTGTTTATTTGTGTTCATGTTTAGTGTGTTCTCGTTAAATATTTATCGTGACTTAATATATTTACTCGTGTTCGTAATAAATATATATACGTAATTAATACTAGTTCGTGATTTAATTACGTTCATGATTTCATGATCGCATGTTCATGATTAATTATTGTCAAATAATTATTGTGTATTCGTACGTAATAAATACTTATCGTGTTCTAACACGTACGTAATACGTAAAATCCTAACATATAATCGTAATCATGCTATAATAGGAAAGTTTTAATCTAGTACGTACGATCTTAAGGGTACTATTCATGGTAAAAGCATGCGGGTTTTACAACTCTTCCCCCCTAAAAAGAATAATTCGTCTCCGAATTATAGATAAAGTAAACTGAAAAAGAAGAACATACCCGAATTCAAAATATGAAATGAGGGTAAGAAGCCCGGATAGACTCGTCTGTTTCCCAAGTGGCTTCCCGCTCGATATGATCCCTCCAAAGGATTTTGATGAATGAAATCGTCTTCCTTCTCATGACTCGTTCTTGTCTGTCAAGAACTCGTTCGGGTTCTTCTATAAAAGTGAGATCTTCACATATCTGTTCCAGTGGATACTGAACCATGTGAAGGGGATGATACTGGTACCCTCTGAGTAAGGACACATGAAACACATTGTGTACATGTGAAAGCTACGGAGGTAACGCTAACCGGTAAGATACTTCACCGACTCGTTCAATGATATCAAACGGTCCGATGAAACGAGGACTGGGCTTCCCTTTAATCCCAAAGCGTCTAACACTACGTGCCGGCGAAACCTTAAGGAAGACGTGATCTCCTATGTTAAAATGTATGTCCCTACGATGCTTATCGGCGTAACTCTTCTGACGTGACCGTGCCTCCTGAAGTTTCTGCTTAGCTACTACGATCTTTTCATTGGTCATCTCTATGATTTCTGGTCCTTCAAGTGTTCGCTCGACAACCTGATCACAGCAGATTGGGGCGCGACACTTCCTACCATACAACATCTCGAAAGGAGCACACTTGATACTTGCGTGCCAACTGTTGTTGTATGAAAACTCCACCAAACAGATATAATCGTCCCAATCACCCGTCCATTCCAA
Source organism: Glebionis coronaria (assembly GCA_025667525.1). NCBI lineage: Eukaryota > Viridiplantae > Streptophyta > Magnoliopsida > Asterales > Asteraceae > Glebionis > Glebionis coronaria. The sequence continues at coordinate 540,306,831 of CM046878.1, read as the reverse complement.
TGCACATGACCTCAACATGTCTTCCAATGTCTGAATCGTTCGCTCCGACTATCCGTCCGTTTGAGGATGAAAAGCCGTGCTAAGCTTAAGTTGTGTACCCCAAGCTTTCTGCAGACTCTTCCAAAATCGCGAAGTGAAACGAGGATCTCTGTCTAAGACGATGCTGGACGGTGCACCGTGGAGTCTCATGATCTCTCTTCTATATGTATCAACGAGTTTACTTACCGGATCTTCCTTGCGGATCGGTAAGAAATGAGCTGATTTGGTAAGTCGATCTATGATAACCTAAATTGCATCGTGCTTCCTCTTGGTAGGCGGAAGACCAGTAACAAAATCCATGGTGATTTTGTCCCACATCCACTCTGGAATATCTAACGGTTGAAGGAGACCGCCAGCTCGCTGATGCTCGATCTTAACCTGCTGGCAGGTAAGACATTTGGAGACATAAGTGGCCACATCCTGTTTCATACCACTCCACCAAAAGTATTGCTTGATGTCATGGTACATCTTAGTCGAACCAGGATGTATAAAGAATGGGGAGCTATGAGCTTCAGCTAACAAGGCTTCCCGGAGTTCTTGGTCATCAGGAACACAAAGTCTCGTGCCCTGCCATACGATACCATCTGCATCTACTCTAAATTCCGTCTATTTCTCCAAATTTCGTACTATCGCCCAGATTTCTCCGTCATCTTTCTGAGCTTCCTTGATCTTAGAGAGTAACTCGGGTTCTACTCTAAGATTAGCCCAGTAACCGTGCTGTCCACATACCATGATCTTGATGTCTAGTCGCTCCAAGTCTTTTATGATTTCCTCCTCGATTTTAATGCCATTGATCATTCCGGACTTCCTGCTAAGAGCATCTGCTACTACATTTGCTTTTCCGGGATGATACTGTAGATTTATGTCATAATCCTTTAACAGCTCTAACCATCTCCTCTGCCTCATGTTCAATTCACGCTGAGTGAAGATATATGATAGGTGTGTAAACACCCATCTTTTCTACCACTTAATTACAATAATAACCGGACCAAAACGTGTATTTTATGTCTTTTATGTCGGAATTATGCGTGGTTTGTGTTTTTGTTGTGATTTAGGACGAAAAGGTGAAAAGTGGAGAAAACATGGGAATTCACGGGCATTTACGGACTTTTATTGAAGAAAAAGATGAAAGACGGAGTCAAGAAGTCAAGAGTGCAAAAAGAACGGAAGTCCAAGACCAATTCTGAAGATTTATCGAAGAAAAAGTCAAAAGACGGAAGTTTATCAAAAGCCGAAGAATTCAAGTCTATTTTATTGAAGAATTTAAAGACGAGTTCAAAAGAAATCCCGAAGCCAAAAGTCCTTAAAGTTCAAGTTTAAAGAAGATTAGAAGAAAAGGACTAAGCATGCAATTAATGAAGATTATATGCTTAAGGGCTTAATGATGCAATTATGAAGAAATGAAGGAGGGGAGGAAGCTTCCTAATCCTCCCCTATATATAGATTAGGATGATTTACATTTCATTCTTGTTGGCTAAGTGTGACAATTAGCTCTTCCACCATTTTCTTATCTTGTCATTTATTTTTCATGTCATTTTAATACATGTTTTGCACTTAAATTATCCTTTTAATTCCAAGTAAATTTTCAATTTTTGTTCTTTAAATTATTGCCTTTACCTTTCTTTATCATTTGATCAAGTTTATTTTTATCAATCTCATTCTTCTCTTCTCATTTTGTTTCGGTTTGAATTTCGGATTAAGCAAGGTTTGCTTAATCCATTTGCTTATTTAACCAAAAGTCTCGTCCTTTTTAAGTCCTCATACGAAATAAGCCTCGAGATTGACAACCTTGAGTGCTTATTTGGTATTTTGCTTAAGTGTTTTGAAAGTTTTCTTAAAAGTTTTGATTTTTAAGTTTTGATTTCATTTAAGTTTCGTCTTTTAAAGTTTGAAAGATTTTAACTTTTTGACTTTTTATCTCGTTTGATTCATTTCATTTAAGTTCTTTGTGACTGCTTATTGGATATAGCTTATTAGGATTTGAGCTTATTACGAAATTGTTCTCCATCGGAAAGGAAGGGTTTATACATCATTGCGACGGCCTGCTTCTCCACATTCCGATAGTGACAGCTTCGGCCTAAGGTTTTCGCTTTCCGATCCGGGATTGCGACAGGAGTAACATTTCCTCATTCCGATCTGGGGATTGCGATCGCATATTGCGATCGCTCTTTCCGACGGCTCTTGAGGCTTACTTAGACGAAGTGCTGCCGAATTTTCTTTAGCCACATTCCGATAGATTGCACTTTATATTCCGATAGGTGAAATTCCGATAGGACACATTCCGATAGCATCATTGCGATTTTGGGTGTTGTGTACATTCCGATCTGGGTTCGATTGGTATTCCGATCAGGAGGTAAGTGACAGTTATTCCGATCTGGGTCCATTCCGATCTGAAAGGTAGTACATTCCGATTGCACCGATGGGAATATATTCCGATCGGGTTGTTGCTCTTTATACTTTGTCTTGTTTAATTTTTAGTTTAAGTTTTTAATACTTGTCTAATTTTAATTCTTGTCACGCTTTTATTTTTAGTCATTTAATTAAATTTACTTTTCAAAAGCTTTTAAATATCGCACATTTATTTTAATTAGATTTAGATTTAATTTCACGCCACTTTACTTTCAACGACATTTACTTTTAAGTCTTCGCACATTTAATTTTAAACACTACAACGACACATTTTTGTTTTCATCAAAATAAAACTGAGTCACATAGAGAATCTAGATCAATTCGATTAGATCAACACAACGAACTTTAATTTTCTTACTAGGTAAAAAAAAATTAAAAAAAATTAAGTTATTAAATGGCGCCGCTGCCGGCTCTTTTCGTAAAGATTGACGGTTTTCTATGAGAGACACGTTGCTTTTGGGATCCGTTCACTTGTGAGCGTTACTTTTCTTGCATAAAAAATTCAAAAATACATAAAAATTAAAAATTTCAAAAATCCAAAAAGATTTTATCTTTCTTGTGTATATATATTGTCTTTGTGTTTGGTTTCTTTTTCTTTTGTCTTTGTAGGTGCATGCGTACTAGATCTTCTAATTATCAAGAGCCCGAGCCTCAAGAAGATTTAGCTATGTCTGGTGTTAACAACAATAATCCACCGCACCCTAATAATAACAACAATGCTCTTCCACAGCCCGATCTTCGGACCATGGAGGAACTTTGTCAACCAACAATGTTTGGACGAGGAGGACCGATTACGCCGATGCAAATCAACGCTCCTGAGTTTTCGTTGAAGCACCACATGATTCAGCAAGTACAAACAAACCCATTCCGTGGATTGCCTGATGATGATGCCAACAAACACCTCGACAAGTTCATTACAATCACTCAAAGCATGAAGTTGCCTGCAGCCACAATGGATGTTCTTCGCCTACAACTCTTCCCACATACTCTATCACATCATGCCGAGAAATGGTTTGATTGTCTCCCGAAGAATTCTATTCACACTTGGGATGACATGACTCAACGCTTTTTGTCGCACTACTTTCCACCATCCATGGTTACAAGCCTTCGCAATCAGATCAGCGGTTTCATGCAAGACCCTGATGAATCTCTTTTTGACGCTTGGGAGAGATATAATGTCTTGATCGATAGATGTCCAAACCACAATATGCTTCCAGTCACTTTGATTGATACTTTCTACAATGGTTTGACTTTTCGAGATCGTGATACGATAAATGCAGCCGCCGGTGGCACATTCATGAAAAGGAGACCCGAGGAGTGTAGAGAGCTCATTGAGAACATGACTACTCATCATAAAAACTGGGATTCCTCTGCTTCTTCTAGGAACAACCCGAGAGTCAATGTTTCCTCTACCTCAGCAAACCCTGAGATGACCGAACTCACCCGCATGATGACCGAAATGAGCAAAAGTATTACGCTTCTCGCTTCAAACCAACAACAACAACAAGTTAAAGCGTTTGCTAATCATTGTGAAACATGTGGCTGTCCTCACTCATACACCGATTGTCCTTCGACACAAGGAGTATGCGGCTTACGGTAATTGATCACCAGAAAATTACCAAGCTAGACAACAAGGGGATAGAACTCTGCTGAGCTACCGTTCCAACAACTACCTTTCACCCGGTTTTTCTCCTCAAAACCAAAACCCCGCCAATAACTACAATAGAAGCAACCAAATCCCACCAAGAGCTTCTAATCCTTATCAACCACCCGTCCAACAAACCCCACCCATTAATCCCGATGTTGAAGCCACAATGAGAACTCAAGGTGAGCAAATCAAGAATCTACAGAGCCAAATAATCAATTTGAAAGGAGATATCCTGAAGCAAGGAAATGAGATTAGAACCGAGGTTCGTGATAATATTCAATCCTCCTTCAACACTCAAACGACTGAATTAAAGAATCTGTTGGCTAGTTTCTTGCCCGCCACTCAACCTTCTACTTCAAGTTCTCTACCTTCAAACACCGTCACTAATCCGCGAGCCAATATCCCGTAGTGGAGTCACCATCGTAGGACCACCAATTCCACCACCATCATCTACACCTCCTCCACCACCATGTGTCCCTACTCCTCCTACACCTAGTATTAGTGCACCATTACCGTCTCCGCCTCGTCATGACGATGTCTCTAGGAAGGACCCTTCAACATCCCAACCTTTACCTACTACACCTTCACCTTCCACCTATAAACCTAGAATTCCATACCCTTCTCGCATAGGCAAGACCAACGAGCTAACCAAGAATGACTGTCAAGTATCGAAATATGTGGAAATGCTATCTCAAATGACCATCAACATTAGCCTTGTTGAAGCACTTTGCCACATGCCAAAATTTGTCAAAGCATTCAAGGAATTGCTTAGCAAGAAGGAGAAGCTGATTGAACTCGCCAACACACGCTTAAATGAAAACTGCTCAGCAGTTATTCTTAAAGAATTACCGGAAAATCTTGGAGATCCCGGTCGTTTTGTGTTGCCTTGCGTGTTCAACAAAACTGAAGAATTTACTGCCCTTGCTGATCTCGGGGCTAGTATTAATTTGATGCCATTGAGTGTTTGGAAAACACTATCATTACCTGACCTCATTCCAACAAAGATGACTCTCGAACTTGCAAATCGCACTCTCGCTTACCCCGTTGGTATAGCCGAAGACGTGTTTATCAAAGTTGGCACATTTACTTTCCCGGTCGATTTTGTCGTAGTTGATTATGAAATGGACTCTCGTATTCCTTTAATACTTGGTCGGCCATTCTTGAGAACCGGACGAGCTTTAGTGGATGTGGCCGAAGGTGAGTTAATCTTACGAGTCGGGGATGATTCAAAAGTTTTTAAAATGGGGAAGCTTATAGGCAAATCCTTTGGAGGCCGAGAATCAGTGAATATGATTAATGTGCTCGATGACTTTACCGTCTATGACAATCCTCTATTCGATTCTTCCATCGATAATCCACTTTTTGACGATGATATGGATGATTCTTGCTCCACTTTGGAACCTTCTCCCATTTATGATTCACGACCGATCTTTGATGCTTATGATGATGATGATTCTAGCTCAGATTCGGATGATTTTGATTGTACTTCTAAGTATCCCGAGCTGCCTACATATGATGATTTTGATGAGGCCGAAACTCTTTCGAGCGATTCTTCACATGATAAAGATCCTCCGACATCACTCGATCCTACTTTGGACGATTACTCATTTGAGGAAGACTTCTCTGAATTTCTCAACACTTACTTCCCTCATGAGAGTGATGCTCCTCCTTATGATTTTGAAGATTATCGTCTTGATCCTACTTTGGATTTGAAGCACATTCTTTCTAAGGAGAAGAAACCGGTCGACACCAATATCCGCATCACATATGATTTAACACCTCTTTGTCCCACTTCTAAGGACGAGGTTGTGCTTCTTCGCGGATCTTCTTCCCATTCTGCTGAGCCTGAGTGCTATTTTCCCTTAAAGGAAAAGGTGTTCGACCCTGGTATTGCAATCTTTCAGCCATCTCAGTATCCACCTGATGAAATAAAAGGAAAAATCTTTGGAACTTATGGAAACCTGCTTGCACCACTTCAACATTGCTTCCACCGTGCTCCATCGCTGCTTAAGGGAACCTTTCCTACTCTTCTTTGGCTTGCTTTGTTCGCCTTAAGCCTCTGCTATTTGATGGACGGAAACTATGTCTTTGATCCTGGTGGATATGTTTCATGCTTCTTCCGTTGATGATCAAGGTCGAGTCAGGCTAATGACTCGGTTAACAAAAATCAAGCGCTTCTTGGGAGGCAACCCATGCATCTATCTTTTAGCTTTCTTTATCATAAGTGTAGGGGGGACCCTTTGGATTGCTATTTCCTCTCCTCACTTCTTAATCAGGGATTCGAGCTTCAACAATCCACTCCTGATGATTCTTGACGACCCGTGATTCCGTGTTCCATTATCCCGGTTCTATCCTAAACTCTTTTCGATTCACTATTTTATATATTTTCTCAATATTAAAATAGGAATCTATTTAGTTGTTTTTTCCTTAGCGAGATTTAAACAACGTGCACAATGTCCTAAGTGTAGGGGAGTTTACTCCCACATGCTTAAACATTGAGGACAATGTTTATCTTAAGTGTAGGGGGGACTTCTATCGAAGTTAAGTGGTCTTTTCCTTGTCTTTGTCCTCATTTTAACCGGAAAATCAATTTTTCGACATTTTTCAAAATTTTTGATCTATTTTGGCCTATTAGTTTTTATTTTTGTATAGTTATTTTCTTGCCTTATTAGAATAAATGTTTAATAAGTGGTTTTAATTTTCAAACGTTGTGAATCTTTTGACTCAATCCGAGTTTACTCTAGCTAGTATCCTTAACGTGTTTAAGTCGAGTTTTGCTAGGCTTTTATATAGGGAGCTATAAAACGCGAAAGTCTTAACTCTCACGGGTTAAGAACAAGAACTTTTCGCAAGTTCCTATAATTGATCCTAGAGAGTCGTTTATCAAGGGAACTTTAAGATGCGATTTCTAAACTTGAAAAAGTCTAAGAATTTGCAAGATCCTATAGGCGACTAGAAAACCCAAAACTTTGATTTAATAGGCTAAGTATCCACGAGTCTCATTACTTGAAATTTTAAACTGTGGAGAACGAGAGATGATAGAGCCAATTATAAGTTCGGTATTCTTTCGTGAATTTATGTGAGTTAATTATAAGCCTATTCTCCCATCGCTTGCTAATAATTTATCTGCTAATAAATAAGGTTGTACGATTTGAAAAGTTACTTAGCTTCTAGCCCAAGATCGTTTAAAAGTTGCTCGGTATGGATTAGAGTTCATAGCCAAGGCATAACTTATTGAAGCGGGATGCGAAGATTGGCGAGTCCGAAAAGGCCTTAACAAGGCATGAGGGCTATATTTTGTTGCTAAAGATCCAAAGTGATGTGAAGAATCATTTATCGAAAATCAATATGAAGGATCGAGACACACGACGAAAAGCAAATACTCCCCAAAAGTCATGGAGAAGTGTATCCGAAAAGACCCTAACAAGGTATGAGGATAAATAGATCCAAGTCATAAAAGGAGGCGGATCGTTGTATATCAAAGTCCAAAATAAAGATTGGAGAAAAATGAAGAAGTCGTGGTCCAAGTATGAATCTCTCAAAACTTCAAGTGAAGAAATTCCTATTATGAAGAGAAGACCATTATTTCATGAACGTCTCTCAAGATTTGAAGTATGAAGTCGCTGCCAAATATCGGTTCGAGAAAGGTCTCAAATCGCGAAGCGAGTTATGCCAAGATATGAACTTTATGGGGTCCCGAGAAGCTGTTTTAAAAGATTTTGTCCTTTAGGTACCTATTGATTAAATCGTTCACTTTATTTTCAGACTTAATAACTATCTAAATAAGTAAAAAATGCATCCTCGTGATCATTCAAGACAATAATAAAATATAAGAGATACACCTAGGAATAAGGGAGTCTAAGTGAATAATTGGCCCACATGAGTTCGTGATAGCTTGCTAACTTATAATAACAATGATCTCGTTTTTAAGCTTGGTTTGGAGAAAGTGAAAACTTGAGGATGATGATTATTCATAACATTTCCAAAACCCAAGGTATGCTTTTGATTTCTTTACTTTGAATGTTTATAGTTTTTATTTCTTTAATAAAGGCCAACGTGGATTGATTATGATGAAAAATGTAATCTTGCTTTGTAACTAATGCATTGCATGAGGACATTGCAATGGTCAAGTGTAGGGGATTTGATAGGTGTGTAAACACCCATCTTTTCTACCACTTAATTACAATAATAACCGGACCAAAATGTGTATTTTATGTCTTTTATGTCAGAATTATGCGTGGTTTGTGTTTTTGTTGTGATTTAGGACGAAAAGGTGAAAAGTGGAGAAAACATGGGAATTCACGGGCATTTACGGACTTTTATTGAAGAAAAAGATGAAAGACGGAGTCAAGAAGTCAAGAGTGCAAAAAGAACGGAAGTCCAAGACCAATTCTGAAGATTTATCGAAGAAAAAGTCAAAAGACGGAAGTTTATCAAAAGTCGAAGAATTCAAGTCTATTTTATTGAAGAATTTAAAGACAAGTTCAAAAAACTCCCGAAGCCAAAAGTCCTTAAAGTTCAAGTTTAAAGAAGATTAGAAGAAAAGGACTAAGCATGCAATTAATGAAGATTATATGCTTAAGGGCTTAATGATGCAATTATGAAGAAATGAAGGAGGGGAGGAAGCTTCCTAATCCTCCCCTATATATAGATTAGGATGATTTACATTTCATTCTTGTTGGCTAAGTGTGACAATTTAGCTCTTCCACCATTTTCTTATCTTGTCATTTATTTTTCATGTCATTTTAATACATGTTTTGCACTTAAATTATCCTTTTAATTCCAAGTAAGTTTTCAATTTGTGTTCTTTAAATTCTTGCCTTTACCTTTCTTTATCATTTGATCAAGTTTATTTTTATCAATCTCATTCTTCTCTTCTCATTTTGTTTCGTTTTGAATTTTGGATTAAGCAAGTTTTGCTTAATCCATTTGCTTATTTAACCAAAAGTCTCGTCCTTTTTAAGTCCTCATACGAAATAAGCCTCGAGATTGACAACCTTGAGTGCTTATTTGGTATTTTGCTTAAGTGTTTTGAAAGTTTTCTTAAAAGTTTTGATTCTTAAGTTTTGATTTCATTTAAGTTTCGTCTTTTAAAGTTTGAAAGATTTTAACTTTTTGACTTTTTATCTCGTTTGATTCATTTCATTTAAGTTCTTTGCGACTGCTTATTGGATATAGCTTATTAGGATTTGAGCTTATTACGAAATTGTTCTCCATCGGAAAGGAAGGGTTTATACATCATTGCGACGGCCTGCTTCTCCACATTCCGATAGTGACAGCTTCGGCCTAAGGTTTTCGCTTTCCGATCCAGGATTGCGACAGGAGTAACATTTCCTCATTCCGATCTGGGGATTGCGATCGCATATTGCGATCGCTCTTTCTGACGGCTCTTGAGGCTTACTTAGACGAAGTGCTGCCCAATTTTCTTTAGCCACATTCCGATAGATTGCACTTTATATTCCGATAGGTGAAATTCCGATAGGACACATTCCGATAGCATCATTGCGATTTGGGGTGTTGTGTACATTCCGATCTGGGTTCGATTGGTATTCCGATCAGGAGGTAAGTGACAGTTATTCCGATCTGGGTCCATTCCGATCTGAAAGGTAGTACATTCCGATTGCACCGATCGGAATATATTCCGATCGGGTTGTTGTTCTTTATACTTTGTCTTGTTTAATTTTTAGTTTAAGTTTTTAATACTTGTCTAATTTTAATTCTTGTCACGCTTTTATTTTTAGTCATTTAATTAAATTTACTTTTCAAAAGCTTTTAAATATCGCACATTTATTTTAATTAGATTTAGATTTAATTTCACGCCACTTTACTTTCAACGACATTTACTTTTAAGTCTTCGCACATTTAATTTTAAACACTACAACGACACATTTTTGTTTTCACCAAAATAAAACTGAGTCACATAGAGAATCTAGATCAATTCGATTAGATCAACACAACGAACTTTAATTTTCTTACTAGGTAAAAAAAATTTGAGTTATCAATATACTTCAAGCTCTTGTGGTCCGTGAAAATGTCACATGATTCTCCATATAAGTAGTGCCTCCATATCTTCAATGCAAACACGACTGCAGCAAGTTCCAAGTCATGCGTAGGGTAATTTTCTTCATAAGGCTTAAGCTGCCGTGAAGCGTACGCGATCAATTTCCCATGTTGCATGAGAACACAGCCAAGTCCCTTCCCCGATGCATCACTGTAGATTTAAAATCCACCCGTACCAGATGGGAGAGTAAGAATAGGTGCAGATACTAGCTTATGCTTCAAGTCTTCAAAGCTCTTCTCTCGTTCTTCAGTCCAGACGAATTTCTCCCCTTTCCGCATCAGTTTGGTCAATGGTAGTGCTAAGCGGGAAAAGTTCTCCGCGAACCTACGGTAATAGCCAGCTATGCCTAAGAAACTGCGGACTTCTGTCGCTGATGTCAGCCTCGGCCACTTAGTAATGGCCTCAACCTTCGCTGGACCCATAGTGATTCCTTCTGCTGATACAGTGTGACCTAAGAATGCCACCTTGTCGAACCAGAACTCACACTTGGATAATTTTGCATACAGCTGCTTCTGGCAAAGAATCTGTAGTACTTTACGAAGATGGTCTTCGTGTTCCTCCTTGGACTTTAAGAAAATCAGGATGTCATCAATGAAGACAATGATGAACTTGTCCATAAATTCATGGAAGATTCTGTTCATTAAATCCATGAACACTGCTGGAGCATTTGTCAAGCCAAATGGCATAACTACAAACTCGTAGTGGCCATAGCGGGTACGAAAAGCAGTCTTGGCTATGTTCTGCTCCTTAACCTGTAGTTGATGGTAGCCTGACCTAAGATCAATCTTGGAGAAGTGTTTGGCCCCTTGAGTTGGTCAAACAGATCGTCTATACGCGGCAGTGGATACCTATTCCGGATGGTAATCTTGTTGAGCTCACGATAGTCTATGCAAAGATGCATACTGCCGTCCTTCTTCTTAACAAATAAGACCGGTGCGCCCCATGAAGATGCGCTCGGTCGAATGAAACCTCGTTCTAGAAGTTCTTGTAGTTGATCCTTCAGCTCCTTCAGCTCTATGGGAGCCATGCGATAAGGAGCTTTGGAGATCGGTTCAGCTCCTGGAATAAGCTCGATATTGAATTCCACTTCTCGTGCAGGTGGTATGCCCGGAAGTTCTTCTGGGAATACATCTTGGAATTCCGACACTATTTGTTGATCCTGAATTGATGGAGATTCAACATCCATGTCAATGACCGTAGCTAGATAACCCTCGCTGCCATGTGACAGTAGTGCACGCGCTTGCAGGGTAGATATGATTTGTACAGACCGTCCGGGTACGAACCCGTTATGAATGTCCTCTGGTGCATTAACATCACCGAAGATAACTCGATATGAATGGCAGTCTATGGTAGCATGATGCTTGGATAGCCAACCCATGCCCAAAATCATGTCGAAGTCATTCATGTCCAGCGGAAGTGCGTCAACAGGTCGAACCTTATCGTCAAATTCTAGGGGAAGACTCTTGTATACATGGGTGATTAATACATAGTCCCTCAAAGGCGTTGAAATAGTAAGCCTATTCTCTAGTGGCATGGGGAGCATCCTAATGTTCTTAGCATAAGCAGTAGAAATGACCGAGTGAGTAGCACCCGTATCAAAAAGAACACACGCAGCTTGACCATACATATACAAGATTCCAGTGATGGTACCTGTAGACTTGTTGGCCTGGTCTCGAGATGTCGTGTAGACACGCCCGGTGGTAGGAGGCGGCTTGGAATCAGCATGTCCCGATGTGCCCTCCATCTCGCCTTTACGGCAATCCTTCATGATATGGCCAGGAAGACCACACTTGAAGCATGCGTCCGTGTTAGGACAACATGGCCCTAGGTGCCTACGATGGCAAGTAGAGCAAAGAGGATGAGTATATCCTCCAGCAGGTGCTCTGGCTGGCTGGGAACCTGATAAAACATTTTACATAAGACATGATAATAGGGTACAAAGGACAATGCGGATAATCGTAAGATTGAATACCAGTGATAGCTGGACGGCTAGGCTGTGAACCTCTCTGGTTCTGGTCCCTACCGTTTCCATGGTTCCTGGTAGAAGTTTCTAGAATGTCAGAATATGAGTTAAAACATGAAATCATAAGAAAATGCGTAAGTATTAGGACCTGCTGCTGTTGGAGTGTCCAGCATTGTGACGGTAATTATCATTACCGTCACGCCTATCCGTAGCAGAACGGTCGTTAGTCTGACCGTTTCCCTTGGGCTGATGAGGCTGCTGCTGAGTAGCCGGCTGAGACCGGTCCCCAGTTTTCTGCCTAGAAGATACATTTTAAAGAGATGAATAATTGACATATACTGGAAGAATACGGATTGATCACCGCTTGAATACGAATGTTTACCTCTTGTCGGGTCTCTCAGCTTCCCCGAACTCATCTCTCTCTTGCAGCATCTCCAGCTTACGTGCTGCATCGACCACTTGTGCTACAGTGTTGAACGTAGCAGACACCAGATTGTTTGCGACCGATGTGCAAAGAGCCCACCTAAAGTGGTGTGCCTGCTCTTCCGGAGTACCTGCTGCTGCACCAAGGAAACCAGCTAAGCGAAGAAAGCGCTGCATAAACTCGTTGCTATTCTCCCCAGCTCTCTATTGGATCCCATGGTACTCCCTCTTGAGCTTGTCTTTCTCAGCTTTGGGAAAGAACTGCTCCATCACCCTGTCCTTGAACTGAGCCCAAGTCAAACCAGTAACCCACTCGTCACCTCCCTAAGACTGCATCAACGCTAACCACCAATTTAGCACATCGCCTTCGAACCGATAGCATGCCAACCTCGCCTTGTACGCGGGGTCACAACCCATAACATTGAAGATCTTCTCGATGTGAGCCAACCAGCTTTCAACATCACTAGGGTTATCTGTCTTCTCTAAAGCTCGAGGACGGAGTTTGTTGAATCTCTCCAGCCATACTGCTAATGTCACTAGAGGAGGAGGAGGAGGTGCCTGGTTATGCTTCTGATTGTTGGCAGCTTGAACCTCAGCCCTGAAGTCGTTCCCCAGTTGAGGAAGCAAAGCTTGCATTGCAGCATTGAGTTGTTCCTTTTCGCGTGTGAGAACCATCTGACAGTATAACATAAAACATATGATTAAACAGATAAAAACATATAATATATATATATATATATATATATATATATATATATATATATATATATATATATATATATACATGAAAAAAAATTTATACCAAAATTCAAGAGAAAAATTTTATGCAAGAAAATTTTGCGTATGAATGCATGATGTAGTTTTATGAAAACTTTTGTATGCTCGAGAGTGAACGCCTATGGTCAATTCACCCAAAATAAAAGACATGGTGAGGGGAAACCTATGGGTCGGTCCCAATTTTAAAAGTTTTGATAAAACACATGCGACTAAATAGGGCCAGTCCTGTACCAACCATTACTTAGTCATAAACCTGCGGCAATGACATATATGTGTATGCATAAAAATGATGAATGCATGAAAACGACTGTCAGTTCTAGGAAGACCATAGTGACTACCCACTAATCACAGGTCATATTTTGAGAGCCTACATGTCGAAGCCTTGGCTCTGATACCATAATTGTAACACCCCATTTTAATAATGGAATGTCACACGTAATTATGGCGTGTCATCAAAGCATACAAGGAAAAATATCTAAACATTACATGACCATAAAAGGAAAATACCGGAATCAAACATCGGTAGTCCAAAAGTAAAGCTCATCACACATAAACATAAGTACTGTAAAGGAAAGGACTAAACAATGTCCATAGCAAGAGTATCAAAGTAAAGATAATGCATAAAGTAAAGAAAGGCTAGAAAGCTTCCAGTACATATGCACATACACTTAAAGTCTACGAGCGTCCCCGAGTACCTGCCGTTTTGGGAACATAGAAAAGGAAAACGGCTGAGCAATACGCTCAGTGCATGGATGTACAATAAAGCATGAATAGGATAAGCATATAACCTATAACAGCGGAAGAAACTAAGTCCCAAATAATCTGGTTAAGTCTTGGTAAAACTGGTTTTATTGTTTAAAAAGCCTTATGTTTATCTTATAAAAACTTTTTATCATATTCTACCATTAGCCAATATAGGTCATGAAAATCCATCGTGCATGAATACTTGGAGGGGTGACCTCATCATGCAAATTAGAGGGGCTGCCTCTAATTTAATATACTGGTTTTGGGTAGGAGGGATCAGCTCCTTGTGAAGGATGCAAGGCACACACCACATTCACACTGAGTAATCTGCTGAAAACATGTAACTAGGATGCACCCATACGCCCCACATGATAAATATAATAATATGGCCAAAAGCTGAAGGGACGCCACGAGCAATCACTCCGCCGTGGTGAAGTCATAACATCAGTGCCTCTAATGTTATGGTTATGGTACCTCCATAACTAGGTGAAACTGGTCATGCATGTATATGGCTATAGGTATTCTAAATTAAACATAAGCAAGTCAAACAAATAAACTTATACTACGGGAAAACATTTGGCTGCATACGAGGAATCCTAATAAGGAAAGAATGTCCATACTGAAAGGACGGGAATCCGTACCTTATGTCCAGTGAACGAAGAAGACGAACTGAGGAGAATCCTACTTCGGTATCACTAATGCTACATAAATACATACGTGTATAAGTATCTGATTACTAAATACGTAACTGGTTTTATATCATGTCTTAGCTTATTTTATATGTTCATATCATGTTTTACTATTTTAAGCCTTAAACTGTATTTATCTTATATTCTGTCTATTCTGATTAAGTATTTCTGGTATTTCATGTATTATTATACTTACTGTGTAATAATGAGTAACTTTCTAAAAATAGCAGGTTTCCTAAAATAGAAAGTTTCCAAAAATAGAAAGTTACCAAAAATAGAAAGTTTCCAAAATAGAAAGTTTCCAAAAATAGAATTATTGCTTCAAATAGATAAGTTTCTAAAAATAGAAAGTTTCCATAAATAGATCAGCTGCCTTAATTAAATAAGTTTCTAAAAATAGAAAGTTTCCATAAATAGATTAGATGCCTGAATTACTAAGTTTCAAAAAAATAGAAAGTTTCCATAATTAGATATAAGCTGGTTAAATAAGCTAAGTATATAAGCTTAAGTATTTTCTGATTATTATTCTAAGTCATAATGATATAATGTATAGTTTATTAATTATTACATGTAATTTAAATAAAATATAGGTTAAAAGTATTTAATTAAATATATCATGTTTTTAATTAAATAAAGTTAAATACTTAGGTTAAAACATGTATTATTACTTATTAATAATATAACCTAAGTCATGTTAATTAATTAATTAATTAATTATAACCATGATTTTTAAATAATTAATTAATTGTAAATCTAGAAAAATATAAATACTTAGGTTAATAATTCCATGATCTAATAATTAAATTATAACCTAAGTCATGTTTTATTAAATTAATCATGTCATATTTATTAATTTAATTTTAACCTATGATTATAAAAATTTTATGTTAACATAAACCATGAACTGGATCTTGACTAGAAACCATAAACCGGACCTGAAATCGACACCATACCCCGAACCACTTCGGGGTTCCCTTTGGTTTGCTACTGCCGTGGGACCCACACCACCAAACCGGGACCATATGGTCTCGGTGGTGCTCTATTAGCCAAACCGAGACCCCCTTGGGGTTCGGCGCCGGCCAAACAAACACCCCTAAAAACATCCGTTTTGATTTACCCCATAACCAATTCCATGTTTGATTTATGTTTTTAATTATGTTTTTTAAAACATCATGTCCTTATTAATTTATTAAATCAAAACAAAAGAAAAAGGATTAAAAAGAGGTATACTGAATGCGTGGATCTAACGAGGATGAACACACACGAACACACGTACAAAGATTCAAGATCAAAATCAACTAAACACCCCCCCCCCCTTTGGTGTGTTATGTGCGGCGGCCACAAGAGGACAAGAAGGAGAAGGAGAAAAATCTTTTAGGTTTTTGGTTTTGGTTTCCTGTAAAGTGAAAATGAGTAGTAAAAGTTACCTTAACCCCTTCTTAGTAAATTTTGAGATGGGCTTGGCCCATCTCCTTGATGTAGCCGTGAGTAAGGGGGCCCCACATAGGGTACCCGTACCGTTTTCCGTGTCTCGTTATTTAAGTGTTCGTTCGTGTTTATTTGTGTTCGTGTTTAGTGTGTTCTCGTTAAATATTTATCGTGACTTAATATATTTATTCGTGTTCGTAATAAATATATATACGTAATTAATACTAGTTCGTGATTTAATTACGTTCATGATTTCATGATCGCATGTTTGTGATTAATTATTGTCAAATAATTATTGTGTATTCGTACGTAATAAATACTTATTGTGTTCTAACACGTACGTAATACGTAAAATCCTAACACGTAATCGTAATCATGCTATAATAGGAAAGTTTTAATCTAGTACGTACGATCTTAAGGGTACTATTCATGGTAAAAGCATGCGAGTTTTACATAATTAACATGACTTAGGTTATATTATTAATAGATAATAATACATGTTTTAACCTAAGTATTTTACCTTATTTAATTAAAATTATGTTATATTTAATTAAATACTTTAACCTATAGTTTATTTTATTTACATGTAATAATTAATAAACTATACTATATAATAACATGACTTAGAATTATAACCAGAAAACACTTAAGCTTATTTAATTAGCTTAATTAACCAACTTATATCTATTTATGGAAACTTTCTATTTTTAGAAACTTATTTATTTAAGGCAGCTAATCTATTTATGGAAACTTTCTATTTTTAGAAACTTATCTATTTTAAGCAGTAATTCTATTTTTGGAAACTTTCTTTTTTTGGAAACTTTCTATTTTTGGAAACTTTCTATTTTTGGTAACTTTCTATTTTAGGAAACCTGCTATTTTTAGAAAGTTACTTATTATTACACAACAAGTATAATAATACCGGAAATACAAGTAATACTTAATCAGAATAGACAGAATATAAGATAAACACAGTATAAAGCTTAAAACAGTAAAACATGACATGAACATATAAAACAAGCTAAGACATGATATAAAACCAGTTACGTATTCTGTAAACAGATACTTATACACGTATGTATTTATGTAACGTTAGTGATACCGAAGTAGGAACTTCTTCCGTTCGTCTTCTTCGTTCAATGGACATAAGGTACGGATACTCCGTCCTTTCAGTATGGACATTCTTTCCTTATTAGGATTTCCCGTATGCAGCCAACTGCTTTCCCATAGTATAAGTTTATATGTTTGATTGCTTATGTTTTATTAGAATACCTAAAGCCATATACATGCATGACTTATTTCACCTAGTTATGGAGGTACCATAACCATAACCATAACACTAGAGGCACTGGTGTTATGACTTCCCCACGATGGAGGGATTGCTCGTGGCGTCCCTTCAGCTTTTGGCCATATTATTATATTTATCATGTGGGGCGTATGGGTGCATCCTAGTTACATGTTTTTAGTAGATTACTTAGTGTGAATGTGGTGTGTGCCATGCATCCTTCACAAGGAGCTGATCCCTCCTACCCAAAACCAGTATATTAAATTAGAGGCAGCCCCTCTAATTTGCATGACGAGGTCACCCCTCCAAGTATTCATGCACGTTGATATTTTCATGACCTATATTGGCTAATGGTAAAAGATGTTAACCAGTTTTTACAAGATAAACATAAGGCTTTCAAAATATAAAACCAGTTTTACTAAGACTTAACCGGGTTATTCAGGACTTAGTTTCTTCCGCTGTTTCATGCTTATATGCTTATATTATTCATGCTTTATTTGTACATCCGTGCACTGAGCGTATTGCTCAGCCGTTTTCCTTTTCATGTTCCCAAAACGGCAGGTACTTAAGGACGCTCGTGACTCTACGCGTACGTGCATATGGACTGGAAGCTTTCTTGTCTTCTTTACTTTATGAATTTATCTATACTTTGATACTCTTTCCATGGACATTATTTAGTCCTTTCATTTACAGTACTTATGTTTGTGTGTGATGAGCTTTACTTTTGGTCTACCGATGTTTGATTCCGGTATTTCCTTTTATGGTCATGTAATGTTTAGACATTTATCCTTGTATGCTTTGATGACACGCCATAATCACGCGTGACATTCCATTTACCAAAATGAGGTGTTACAATTATGGTATCAGAGCCAAGGCTTCGACCTGTAGGCTCTCAAAACATGACTTGTTATTAGTAGGTAGTCACTATGGTCTTCCTAGAACTGACAGTCGGTTTTCATGCATTCATCATTTTCATGCATACATATATATGTCATTGTCACAGGTTTATGACTAAGTAATGGTTGGTACAGGACTGGCCCTATTTAGTCGCATGTGTTTTATCGAAACTTTTAAATTTGGGACCGACCCATAGGCGTCCCCTCTCCATGTCTTTTATTTTGGGTGAACTGACCACAGGCGTTCACTCTCGAGCATACAAAAGTTTTCTTAAAACTGCAGCATGCATTCATGTAAAAATTTTCCTGCATATAATTTTTCTCATGATTTATTGGTATAAATTTTTTCATGTATATATTTTATGTTTTGATCAGTTTAATCATGTATTTTATGTTATACTGTCAGATGGTTCTCACACGCGAGCAGGAACAACTCAATGCAGCGATCCAAGCTGCAATTTAAGCTTTGCTTCCTCAGCTGAGGAATGACATCAGGGCTGAGGTTCAGGCTGCCAACAATCAGCAGCATAACCAAGCACCTCCTCCTCCTCCTCTAGTGACATTGGCAACATGGCTGGAGAGATTCAACAAGCTCCATCCTCGAGCTTTCGAGAGAACAGATAGCCCCACTGAAGCTGAAAGCTGGTTGGCTCACATCGAGAAGATCTTCGATGGTATGGGTTGTGACCCCGTCTTCAAGGCGAGGTTGGCATGTTATCGGTTCGAAGGCGATGTGTTAAATTGGTGGTTAGCATTGAAGCAGTCTGAGGGAGGTGATAATTGGGTGGCTGCTTTGACATGGGCTCAGTTCAAAGATAGGGTGATGGAGCAGTTCTTTCTCAAGGCTGAGCAAGACAAGCTTAAGAGAGAGTACCATGGGATCCGACAAAGAGCTAGGGATAATAGCAACGAGTTCATGCAGCGCTTTCTTCGCTTAGCTGGTTTCCTTGGTCCAGCGGCAGGTACTCCTAAAGAGCAGGCACACCACTTCAGGTGGGCTCTTCGCACATCGGTCGCAAACAACTTGGTGTGTGCTACGTTCAACACGGTAGCACAAGTGGCCGATGCAGCACGTAAGCTGGAGATGCAGCACGTAAGCTGGAGATGCTACAGGAGAGAGATGAGTTTGGGGAAGCAGAGAGACCCGAGAAGAGGTAAACATTCGTATTCAAGCGGTGACCAATCCGTATTCTTTCAGTATATATGTCAATGTTCATCTCTTTAAATTGTATCTTCCAGGCAGAGGACTGGGACCGGTCTCAGTCGGCTACTCAGCAGCAGCCTAGTCAGCCCAAGGGAAACGGTCAGACTAACGACCATTCTACTACGGATAGGCATGGCGGTAATGATAATTACCGTAACAACGCTGGACACACCAACAGCAGCAGGTCCTTATACTTACGCATTTTCTTATGATTTCATGTTACAACTCATAATTCTGACACTGTAGCAAATCTTCTACCAGGAACCATGGAAACGGTAGGGACCAGAACCAGAGAGGTTCACAGCCTAGCCGTCCAGCTATCACTGGTATTCAATCTTACGATTATCCGCATTGTCCTTTGTACCGTATTATCATATCTCATGTATAATGTCTTATCAGGTTCTCAACCAGTCAGGACACCTGCTGGAGGATATACTCATCCTCTTTGCTCTACTTACCACCGTAGGCACCCAGGGCCATGTCTCCGCGACAGTGACGCATGCTTCAAGTGTGGTCTTCCTGGCCATTGCATGAAGGACTGCCGCAAGGGCGAGATGGAGGGCACATCAGGACATGTTGATACCAAGCCGCCTCCTACCACTGGACGCGTCTACACGACATATCGCGATCAGGCCAACAAGTCTACAGGTACCATCACTGGAATCTTATATATGTATGGTCAAGATGCATGTGTTCTGTTTGATACGGGTGCTACTCACTCGGTCATTTCTACTACTTATGCCAAGAATGTTAGGATACTCCCCATGCCACTAGAGAATAGACTCCGTATTTCCACACCTTTAAGAGACTCTGTACTTATCACCCATGTGTACAAGAGTCTTCCCCTAGAGTTTGACGACAAGGTTCGTCCTGTTGACGCACTTCCGCTAGACGTGAATGACTTTGACATGATTTTGGGCATGGATTGGCTATCTAAGCATCACGCTACCATAGACTGCCATTTATATCGAGTCATCTTTGGTGATATTAATGCACCAGAGTACATTCATAACGGGTTCGTACCAGGCAGGTCTGTAAAAATCATATCAACCCTGCAAGCACGTGCACTACTGTCACATGGCTGTGAGGGTTATCTAGCTACGGTTCATGACATGGATGCTGAATCCCCATCAATTCAGGATCAGCCGATAGTGTCAGAATTCTAAGATGTATTTCCAGAAGAACTTCCGGGCATACCACCTGCACATGAAGTGGAATTCAATATCGAGCTCATCCCAGGAGCTGAGCCGGTTTCCAAGGCTCCTTATCGCATGGCTCCCATAGAGTTAAAGGAGCTGAAAGATCAACTGCAAGAACTTATAGAACGAGGTTTCATTCGATAGAGCGCATCTCCATGGGGCGCATCGGTCTTATTTGTTAAGAAGAAGGATGACAGTATGCGTCTTTGCATTGACTACCGTGAGCTCAACAAGATTACTATCAGGAATAGGTATCCATTGCCACGTATAGACGATCTGTTTGACCAACTCCAAGGGGCCAAACACTTCTCCAAGATTGATCTTAGGTCAGGCTATCATCAGCTACGGGGTAAGGAGCAGGACATCGTCAAGACTGCTTTCCGTACAAGCTATGGCCACTACGAATTTGTAGTCATGCCATTCGGCCTGACCAATGCTCCAGCAGTGTTCATGGATTTGATGAACAGAATCTTCCATGAATTTCTGGACAAGTTCGTCATTGTCTTCATCGATGACATCCTGATTTTCTCAAAGTCCAAGGAGGAACACGAAGACCATCTTCGTACAGTACTACAGATTCTTCGCCAGAAGCAGATGTATGCTAAATTCTCCAAGTGTGAGTTCTGGTTAGACAAGGTGGCATTCTTAGGTCACATTGTATCAGCAGAAAGAATCACTATGGATCCAGCGAAGGTTGAGGCTATTACTAAGTGGCCGAGGCCGACATTAGCGATTGAAGTCCGCTGTTTCCTAGGCTTAGCTGGCTATTACCGTAGGTTCGTGGAGAACTTTTCCCGCCTAGCACTACCATTGATCAAACTGATGCGGAGAGGGGAGAAGTTCGTCTGGACTGAAGAACGAGAGAAGAGCTTTGAAGACCTGAAGTAGAAGTTAGTATCTGCACCTATTCTTACTCTCCCATCTGGTACGGGTGGATTTCAAATCTACAGTGATGCATCGGGGAAGGGACTTGGCTGTGTTCTCATGCAACATGGGAAAGTGATCGCGTACGCTTCACGACAGCTTAAGCCTTATGAGAAAAATTACCCTACGCATGACTTGGAACTTGCTGCAGTCGTGTTTGCATTGAAGATATGGAGGCACTACCTATATGGAGAATCATGCGACATTTTCACGGACCACAAGAGCTTGAAGTATATCTTCACTCAGTGTGAATTGAACATGAGACAGAGGAGATGGATAGAGCTTTTGAAGGATTATGACATTAATCTGCAGTATCATCCCGGCAAGGCGAATGTAGGAGCAGATGCACTTAGCAGAAAGTCCAGAATGATCAACGACATTAAGATTGAGGAGGAAATCATAAGAGACTTGGAGCGACTAGACATAGAGATCATGGTATGTGGACAGCACGGTTACTGGGCTAATCTTAGAGTAGAACCCGAGTTACTCTCTAAGATCAAGGAAGCTCAGAAAGATGATGGAGAAATTTGGGTGATAATTCAGAATTTGGAGAAGCAGACAGAATTCAGAGTAGATGCAGATGGTATCGTATGACAGGGCACGAGACTTTGTGTTACTAATGATCAAGAACTCCAGGAAGCCTTGTTAGCTGAAGCTCATAGCTCCCCTATTTTCTATACATCCTGGTTCGACCAAGATGTACCATGACATCAAACAGTACTTTTGGTGGAGTGGTATGAAACAGGATGTTGCCACTTACGTCTCCAAATGTCTTACCTGCCACCAGGTTAAGATCGAGCATCAGCGATCTGGCGGTCTCCTTCAACCATTAGATATTCCAGAGTGGAAGTGGGACAAAATCACCATGGATTTTGTTACTGGTCTTCCGCCAACCAAGGGGAAGCACGATGCAACTTGGGTTATCGTAGATCGACTTACCAAATCAGCTCATTTCTTACCGATCCGTAAGGAAGATTCGGTCAGTAAACTCGCCGATACGTATAGAAGAGAGATCATGAGACTTCAAGGTGCTCCATCTAGCATCGTCTCAGACAGAGATCCTTGATTCACTTTGCGATTTTGGAAGAGTCTGCAGAAATCTTGGGGTACACAACTTAAGCTTAGCACGACTTTTCATCCTCAAACAGACGGGCAGTCGGAGAGAACGATTCAGACATTAGAAGACATGTTGAGGTCATGTGCGTTGGAATGGACGGGTGATTGGGACGATTATATCTATTTGGTGGTGTTTGCATATAACAACAGTTGGCACGGAAGTATCAAGTGTGCTCCTTTCGAGATGTTGTATGGCAGAAAGTGTCGCGCCCCAATCTGCTGGGATCAGGTTGGTGAGCGAACACTTGAAGGACCAGAGATCATAGAAATGACTAATGAGATGGTCGCAGTAGCTAAGCAGAAACTTCAGGAAGCACGGTCACGTCAGAAGAGCTACGCCGACAAGCATCGTAGGGACATACATTTTAACGTAGGAGATCACGTTTTCCTTAAGGTTTCGCCGGCACGTGGTGTTAGACGTTTTGGAATTAAAGGGAAGCTCAGTCCTCGTTTCATCGGACCGTTTGATATCATTGAACGAGTCGGTGAAGTATCTTACCGTTTAGCGTTACCTCCGTAGCTTTCATACGTACACAATGTGTTTCATGTGTCCTTACTCAGAGGGTACCAGTATCATCCCCTTCGCATGGTTTAGTATCTACTGGAACAGATGTTGGGAATAAAATGTAGCCAGTACACTTGGACGCTGACAAGAGTAATCGGGACGTTGATAGGAAGAAAACAAGCGTTAACAGAGTAAGCGTTGACAGGGAGATGTCAAGCGTTGATAGGATGAAGTCAAGCACTGCTAGAAGACTTAATCTACACGTATTATGTTTCTAGTTATGTTTCTAGTAAAGATATGATCAACAATGTATTTTCTATGTTTATCTTTATCTAAAATAGTTGATACGTAGACTCTTGTACAAGGTTCCTTATGTCTATAAAAGGAGGCCTTTAGGTTTTGTTTCAATATAAGTTTTCATACGTTTAACACTTTCATTGTACGCAAGTTTGTTCTAATCAATCAAGTGAAAGTTTGGTTTACATTGTTTGTGTGTTCTTGTTTGAGTATTAATTCTGCATAATACTTAAATTGTTTTATACACAACAAAGTTTCTCTACGTGTTTAACTTGATCTAATCTCGTTTGCACAAGCTAAATCGATCTAAGTTTGTGATCAACAAGTGGTATCAGAGCTTGTTGAGAAACTTTGATCTAAAGAACACAAGAACCCTAATTTTCACAAAACCCTAAAAACATCATGTCTGCCCCAGAAGTAAACTCCTCCTCCTCCTCAACCCCTAACATCAAGATTCCATGCTAGACCCAGACAATTTTGAGCTTTGGAAGTTTAACTTTGAGGAGTATAACCATGACTACAATCTATGGGAAATTATTGAATATGGAAACACATTCAATAAAGCTCAAAAGATTGTAGCTACCATCCTACAAAGAACAAATGTTCAAGGCTCTACTGAAGAGGATCGAAAAGAAAAACCTGAAGATGGTAGAGCTGTCTCAACTGAGGACATAGCAAAGAGAAGGAGTGATAGGTGTGAAAACACGCATCCTTTTACCACTTAATTCTGGCTAAAACGAGACCAAAACACGTATTTAATATCATTTGTTTGGAATTATGCGTGGTTTTTGTGTTTATTGTATTTCAGAGTCGACCGGATGAATATTAAAGAAAACATGGGATTGCACGGGTTTTATCAAGGAAAAAGACTTAAGACGAAGTCCATTGTCCAAGAGATGCAAAAGATTTGAAGTCATTGTGCCTATTTGAAGATTTATCGAAGAATAGAGCCAAAGATGGAAGATTCATATATGTCGAAGAACTCGAGTTTATTAAACAAAAGATTATAAGACGAGTTGGAATTATTCACCGACACTTCTCAAATCCAAGGCGGAAACATTTATTTAAAGAAGCGTGAAGACCAAAGAAGGAAGAAGAAAAAAGAAGCCCAAGCCAAAGCCCAACTCCAAGCCCACCACCACATCACACGCCTATATATATGGTTCTACTTCACAAAAAGGAGACACTTAGTTTTTCACTTAGTCTTTTAGGTAGTTTTTAGTTTTAGAGAGAGAAAGTTCCAAACTTTCTCTCACTAGATTTCATTTTTTTCCTTTCTAGATCAAAACATTTGTATTACTTTTTTATTAATCAAGTTCAAGTCTTTAGCTTTTAATCTTTAATCTCATCCTTCCTTTCTTTTACTTTGATTGATTTTGGTACAAATTTCGTATGATCCGTGTTGTTCATCAATAATTTGTGCTTAAAAAGTTGATTTCTTTTTATGTTTCCTTAAGTTTATACACTAATAAGCTTTAAGATCCTTGTTCTTATTGGCTTATTTGTTGATTTAGTTAATTTACTCTTTAAAGTTTTTTATGAAAAGTTAATCTTTTTATTGGATTGATTTAAAAGTTGTTTATTTTGAGTTTAGAAAAGTTGCTTTTAGTGCTTATTTGATCAGCTTAAGATTAGATTCGAGCTAGTTTAGTGATTGGCTTATTCATAGCTTATTCACTTTGCTTAAAAATCGGATCAAAAAGGGATTTCGGAAAGGGTCATAAACCCCTTTCCGATTAGTGCTTTCCGACCAGATACACAACCCTCATTCCGATCTACCGATCGGAAAAGGGTTTAGGATTTCCGATTGGTGGTATTTTCATATTCCGACGGTAAGAATTGTTTTTATTCCGATTTGCCCCATCTCTCCATATTCCGATTAGACCTAGGTTTTGGTTATTCCGATCTGCACGTTTTAGATTATTCCGATTGTACCATTTAGCAATATTTCGATTGGTTCCATTCTTAGTATTCCGATTGCTTCATTTCGCCCAACATTCCGATCAGCATCATTTTTGGTTATTCCGATTGTTCTTTTGTTCACATTCTGATCACTCAGATCGGAATATATTCCGATTGAGGGCAATTTTTCCACTATTCCGATCTTAGCTAATTTGCTTGTTTCGTTCTTACTTTCTTTTAGTACTTTTCTAATAGTTCTTATTTTTCACAAAGTTTTCCAAGTGTTAGTTTTTATTAAGTGTTCACTTATTTTTCTCTAAATATAATCTTTAAGTTTTCAAACATCTAATTTTAAACTCGTCTTTTCACTTTAATCATTTAAGTCTTTAATTTTACTCTTCGACACTTAATTTCTTGACATTAGTTTAAAATAGATAAACAAACCAACCACGTTTCATTAACCAAGAACAAATCATTCCACTTAGAGCCGAGATCAATTCGAGAGGATTCCAAGAATCGAACTTTCATCAATGAAAATCCTTGTATCAAATGGCGCCGCTGCCGGCTCTTCTCGTTAAGATCAAAAGTTTTTTGTGAGAACTTGGATTTTGGGATCCGTTCCCCGTGAACGTTACTTTTTCATTAAAATTTTCAAAAACACTAAAAAATGTAAAATTTTCAAAAATCCTAAAAACCAAAAATATTTTTGCTTTGTTTTTCTTTGTTCGTTCTTTTGCAAGTGTATGCGCACTCGATCCACGTCATATCAAGATCCCGAGCCTCTCGATCACTTAGACATGGCCGGTGTACCACCTCAAAACAATAATAACAACAACAACCCACCTTTCAACAACATGAACAATAACAACAACAATGAGCCCCTTCCGGATAATCGCCCGATGATTGAACTGCTGCAAGCTCATGTAGATGGCAACACTGATCCAACTGTTATACCACCAATTGCCGCCAACAATTTCGAGCTCAAATCAGGCTTTATCCAGATGGTCTCCGCTCAACCATTCTTGGGACGTACCATTGATGATCCACACGACCATATCAAGAGATTCTTGCAACTCACAAACACGGTCAAGTTCAATGGTGTTCCACAAGAGGTTATAAGGTTACAACTTTTTCCCTTTTTTTTAGAGGGACAAGCCCGGCATTGGCTTGCTAAGGAACCGCCACAGAGTCTTCTCTCGTGGACGGATTTGGAAACAAAGTTTATCAATTACTTTTTTCCACCCTCTCGTACTACCGCTTTGCGGAATGAAATCATAAATTTTGAACAAAAGTACGATGAGTCGTTCAGTGAATCTTGGGATCGTTTTAAAGATCTATTAAGAAAATGCCCACAACATGGTTTTACCAAAGTACATCAAATTAATACTTTTTACAATGGTTTAAGCATGAGTGACCAAGATTCACTAAACAGTGCCTCGGGGGGTAATCTATTGGCTAAGACTTCCAATGCTGCTTGGGATATCATTGAGAATAAGTCTCGTGTGCAAACCAAGAGTGTTAGGACCAATGTCGCTAGTGCTAGCACTAATGACAGCGACAAGCGACTGGACAAAATCACTACGCTTCTTGAATCGCTTGTCACCCACACCGTCAGCAACAACAACAGCAACAATGCTAAAAACGCTCAAGTAAACGCTGTCAGCCAACCTTGTGAGATATGCGGTGGTCCTCACTCTTACACCACTTGTACTGCCACCCAAGACTACCCTGCTGAGAATGTGAATGCGGCATACGGCACCTATCCTCAACCTGCTTATCAAGCCCGACCTCAAGGTGACCGTAATTTGCTTAGCTACCGCTCAAACAACTACCTCTCACCACCCGGTTTTCCCCAAACAACCCAAACCAACAACAAAACCTCAACCACCCTCCTCAACAACAACAACAACCTCGACAACCATACATCCCTCCTCACAAGCAGCAACAACCACCTCAACGTAACAACCAAATTTACCAAAAACCTGCTTATCAACCACCCGCATACAATGCTCCTCCCAACCAATCCACCGCTCTACACCAAGAAGTGCAGACCTACATGAGGACAAACGATGTGATTGTGGAAAATCTTCAGCGTGAAGTGATCAATTTGAAAGCAGACTTGGTCAAGCAAGGAAACGATTTGAGAGCTGACATGAGAAACACGTTGGATACCCAAACAAATGAATTGAAAAACATGATGGCTAGTTTCTTCCACGGTAATCAACCCTCTTCTTCGGTTACTCTTCCGAGTAACACCGTAGCGAATCCAAGAGGGGAGATGAAAGCAATCACTACTCGCAGTGGTAAAGGTACCAAGGAACCCGAGCTTCCTATACCTCCACCGGTGGTTGTGACTAAGGAGAACGAGTCACCTGCTCCTATTCCTCATCCTTCTCCTTCCCCAATTCCTCCACCTCTTCCTTCTACCCCTCCTCCACCCGTGGTTGTGAGTGATCCTATTTCCCTAAAGCCTTCTTCTTCATCCAATATACCTTATCCATCTAGGTTGAGGAAAGAGAAGCTCAAAAGCAAGGACGATATTCAGGTTTCGAACTTCCTTAAAATGTTCAAACAATTGAATTTTAATATCTCCTTCGCTGAGGCTCTCGCTCACATGCCTAAATATGCAAAAATGTTTAAAGATCTTCTGAGCGACAAGGAAAAGCTCCTCGATATTGCCAACACCCAACTTAATGAGAATTGCTCTGCAGTGCTCTTAAGGAAATTTCCAATCAAGCTTGGTGATCCGGGTCGTTTCTAAATACCTTGCAATTTCCCGGGAGTAGAGAATTGCATGGCTCTAGCCGATCTAGGTGCCAGTATTAATCTCATGCCTCTAAGCGTTTGGAAGCAATTATCTCTCCCCGACCTAGTCCCCACCAAAATGACTTTGGAATTAGCTAACCGTACGGTTGCTTATCCAGTGGGGATAGCCGAAGACGTCATTGTAGGAGTCGACAAATTCACTTTTCCTGCTGATTTTGTTGTCGTCGACTACGAGATGGACCCTCGTGTACCACTAATTGTTGGTCGTCCATTCTTGAGGACCGGTCGCACTCTCATTGATGTTGAAGCCGGTGAGCTTATCATGAGAGTGGGTGACGATAAAGTAGTCTTCAACATGGGAAAGTTGTCTAAACAACCTTATTCATATGAGAGTGTTAATTCTATTGACGTTCTCGATGAGGCTTGTGAAGAACACTTTAATGATGCTTGCAAAAGTATTTCTACCTCTCTTCCCAATGTTGAAACCGTGTCCTCTATTGATTCATCATTGTCTCTATTTGGAGATAGTGATTTGTTTTGGAAAGATCTTAAAGACACCATGGGGGATGTGAACTTCTCTACTAATGATTCTCCTACCGATGGAGACGAAGACATGCATTTCTTTGAAAGCCTTCTCAACGAAGACAATCCTTCTCCTCCATCTCCCACGGTTATTGCTATCGATACTCCGACTTCGAATACGCCTCCCGTCGAAAATCCTCCGGATTTAGAACTTAAGGAGTTGCCGCCCCATCTCGAGTATGTGTTCCTTGACGAAGAGAAGAAGTCGCCAGTCATCATTGCTAAGGATTTGAAAGATGAAGAGAAAACTCGCCTCATCGCCGTGTTGAAAGATCATAAGAAGGCTATAGCTTGGAAAATCTCTGATATTCGCGGAATTGATCCTCACTTCTGCACACACAAAATTCTCATGGAGGACGACTTTAAGCCCACAATTCAAAGCCAACGAAGGGTGAATCCAAAAATCCATGAAGTCATCAAAACAGAGGTTATCAAACTTCTTGATGCGGGTATGATTTACCCTATTTCGGATTCACCATGGGTTAGTCCAATCCATTGTGTGCCCAAGAAGGGCGGAATAACCGTTGTTCCCAATGAACACAACGAGTTTATTTCCACTCGTCTCGTTACTGGGTGGAGAGTTTGTATAGACTACCGCAAACTCAATGATGCCACGAGAAAGGATCATTTCCCTTTACCTTTTATGGACCAAATGCTTGAACGTTTAGCAGGTAATGAATATTACTGCTTCCTTGATGGTTTCTCGGGTTATTTCCAAATACCCATCGATCCCCACGATCAAGAGAAGACAACATTCACTTGTCCCTATGGCACATTTGCTTACAAAAGAATGCCTTTTGGCTTATGTAATGAGCCCGGGACTTTCCAAAGGTGCATGTTAGCTATCTTCCATGACATGGTTGAACAAACCATGGAAGTCTTCATGGATGATTTCTCGGTCTTCGGGGATTCCTTCTCTTCTTGCCTTGCCAATTTGGAACGTATGCTTAAGCGGTGCGAAGACACTCGCCTTGTTCTAAATTGGGAAAAATGCCATTTTATGGTAAAAGAAGGCATCGTGTTGGGACACAAGATTTCCAAAGCCGATCTTGAAGTAGACCGTGCTAAAGTCGATGTTATCGCCAAGTTGCCTCCACCTTCAACCGTGAAGGGTGTGAGAAGTTTTCTGGGTCACGCGGGCTTCTACCGTCGATTCATCAAAGATTTTTCTCAAATCGCTCGCCCGATGACCCACCTCTTGGAAAAAGATACTCCATTTATCTTTTCCAAAGAGTGCCTTGAAGCCTTCAACTCGCTTAAGGATAAGCTAACCAAAGCACCCGTCTTGGTTACCCCTAATTGGGAGCTTCCCTTTGAGTTGATGTGCGATGCTAGTGATTTTGCTATTGGAGCGGTTCTGGGACAAAGAGTGAACAAACACTTCCAACCAATCCATTACGCTAGCAAGACAATGACAGGGGCACAATTGCATTATACGACAACTGAAAAAGAGCTTTTAGCTGTTGTCTATGCCTTTGAAAAATTTCGCCCATATCTTGTCCTTTCCACCACCATCGTGTATACCGATCATTCCGCGTTGAAGTACTTGTTGACAAAGCAAGATTCCAAACCAAGACTTCTTCGCTGGGTTTTGCTGCTCCAGGAATTTAAAATCGAAATTCGCGATAAAAAAGGAGCTGAAAACCTAGCCGCGGATCATCTCAGCAGACTTGAGGATCCTTACCAGGGGGATCATCCGAACAAAGAAATCAATGATTCTTTTCCCCTGGAGACCTTAATGTCTATCAACTCGCCTGCTGATGAAACCCCGTGGTTTGCGGACATTGCAAATTACTTGGCGGGTGGAATCCTCGTTGACGGGTTAACATCCCAGCAAAAGAAAAAGTTCTTCAAAGACATCAAGACTTACTTTTGGGATGACCCGTATCTTTTCAAACAATGTGCCGACTTGATTATTCGCCGATGTGTTGATGGACCGGCAACTTTCGAAATCCTTAATGCTTGCCACAAAGGACCCACTGGTGGTCACTTTGGTCCCAACAAAGGGAGTCATGTTTTGTTGCTGAAAAACGTGTTATACGACTTTCACCAAAATACAAGGACTATAATTGCCACACCAAACTTTCAAATCAGATAATTGCGCCAAACACTTACCTTCCACCAAAACCGGATCAAACATAGTTACTATTTACCGTATGAACCCAGTAACTATCTCCTTCATAACAAAGGGTTATTTTAAATTACCTTGGCACACATGTGATTCAACCCAACACGAATCATTCCCATACTTCACATCATACACCACTCCACTCAATGGTCCCCACCATTCAAACCGTCCACTAATGAAAACACTACTTACTCTCCAAGGAATGCCACGTGGCAAGATCAACGCTTGACACTCATTACTTGTCCCCAAAGCCAATAGGAACGTCCAGGATCAAATGGGACAGCTCGTATCACCTCTAGCATCTAGAAGACTCAAAGGGCAATTCTGAGATTTTGTAGCTAGGGTTTCAAGTATTTCTCATTGTAAACTCAGCCCTTGTGGCCTATATAAGAACTCCTCAACTTGTGAGAGAGCCTTGTTCTAGTTTTACCTTTTAAACATTGTAATTCCTTTTTGAATTTTATAAAAGTTGGTATTTTGAGAAAATTGTAATTCCTTTTTATGTTTTTGAAAGTTGGTGTTGTTTAAGGGTAATTCTGAGTTCCATTATATGTTATAAGTGTGCTTGAATCTTGTGGTTCAAGGACGTTTATGTTAGGTAAGGTTTTCAAGTTTGAAATAAGCTTGAAAAGTGGTTTCTGATTTTGCTATTTTTCTTGTACTAATCCTTGACCAAAAGCTATAAGCTCTTACAAGCTTGTTGACACCAAGCTTGTGAAGGGATTGGAGCCTTTGCTTGGGCTGTTTGTTCATTATGTTGAAGAAATCAAGTCCTTGAGTTTCTACTTTGAAACATCAACCAAGGCAGTCATTCATCTCCTTTGTTGAAGTACCTTGGTCTTGTTCTAGTTGTTGAACAAGGTCCAAGTAGCATTGCTAATCCTCCTAGGATGTTGTGGAGGACAGTTATAACCTCTTGTTAAGATTCGTCTAAAAAATCACATGATATTGACTGTTTTATGTTTTGCTATGTGATTTGGTGATTTTGTGTTTGTGCTTGGTGTTTTATGGTTGGTATCTGTTAGTTGTCACCTAGTGTAGCTATTTGATTATTAAAATTAGTAGGTTGTTTGTAGAATTAAGAAGTTGCTTTGAAAAAGGGCTTATAAAAGGCTGTTTGGGTTTACTGGTTCATAAGGTCTTGTGGCCTTGTGCCCTTGGTTCTTAGGGTTTGGGAGGTCTAAACAAGTCATATTAAACAAGTTTTAGTCATTGGTTAAGTTTCTGAAAGTTTGGAAAAGGGATTTCAAGTTTTGTAAAAATCTGATAAAAAGTGTTTTAAAATTGGTCAAACACATCAGATCCAATAACTTCTTTGTTTGTTGGATCTAAGGCCTGAAATCAGGTTTGGGAATAGTTTAGGTGATACGCTATATGTGAATTATCTTTTTGTTGAATTTGGTGGCTTATTGAAGGAGCTAGGGCTTATCAAAGTTGGCTGAAGTGGTCATTTGCATCAGCAAAGTGACCACCTCATTTTGTGCTTGCAATTGTCATTCTAGTGTTTGCCCTGCTTGTTTGTTGCTTGGATCTTGTTTATGTGCTGCTTTTGAGTAGATTTTGCTATTTGGTGTGCCTTGTATCTGGCTTATAAGCTCACTGGCTTATTAAGCCTTATTTGCCAAAATCTGTCATCAATTGGTCAACTGACCTCTTGATTCACAAGGACTCCTCCTTGAGTTCTTCACAAAAGTTGCTTATAACAAGCCTATATACCATCCCTGATCATTTGGTGAACTTTGGAGTACTTTGACTTTTGGTCAAATAAGCACAATTTGGCTTATTTTTGAGAACTGCTTATTGGTATATGCAACAACTTGGCTTTTGTAATAGAACTCATTTTTCTTAGCTTAATAACAAGTCTGGAAGGTTACAAGTCTTTTGGTTAAGCTTTTTCTAGAAAACTAGCTTATTTGGCCTTTTCAGCCAGCTTATTGGTTCACACAGCTTATTCTACTTGGCCTTTTGTGATTTTCTTGATTGATTATTCTTAGTTAAGCTATTTGTGAGCTTTTGCAACAAACCAGAGCTTCTGAAACAACCTAGAACTCTAACCCGACTATTTTGTCTTTTAGTGAAATTGTTCTTTGCTTATTTCTGGCTTATTGAGTGAGCTTTTTCAAAATTTCTCAAAAGAAGGTTGTGTGTTTAAGCAGAGCTTATGGCATTGGCTTATTGCTTAATGGGCTTATTGGCCCAATAAGAATAAGCTATTTGATATTTAAGCTGTGATAAGCTCAAAATCAGCTTTTGGGCCTTCAGACTTTTGTGTTTAGAATTAAATTTTGAGTCAGGTAGGGCTTTTTTAGGTCATTTGGGCCTAGTTTGACTTTTTGGGCCCAAAAGCCCATTAAGGTTGACTAATTTTGCTTTTAGCCCATTTGGGGGCCCATTAGGGGTAATTTGGTAATTTCACTTTCATTTTCTGATTATTTAGGTTAAAATAAACTAGTTTGTAAGTTTTTAGAATTTTTTTATAGTTTTTGGATTTTTAATATTATTTTAATATTATTTTATTATTAAATTTCAAATTTCACATTTTTGCACTTTTTATATTTTTCTTAGGTTTGATACATTAAAATAGGATTTTTACAACTCTTAGATTAATTTTATCATATTTAGATTAATTTTTATAATTATTTTAAGTTTTAATAGTTTTTAAATCATTTTAAATAGTTTTCGTTAGTTTAAAAATTTATTAAAATAGTTTTTAATCTTCTTAGGTCATTTTAGAGGTTTACCAATTGAAAAAATCTTTATTTGGGCTTTTTGATAATTAGTTTGATTTTTAGGGCTTTAATTAGCATTTAAAAATTACTATTTAATTAATTAAAAGGTTTGAAAAAGTTTTGATCATTGGTAAACTCTTAGTTTATTTATTTTGATTTTTGGTAATTTTTTGGGAATTTTTAGAATTAATTTTTATTTTTGTACTTTTTTACGGTTTTACGTTTAGTCGTTGTAGTAATTAATTTCACGTCTTCGTCATTCTATTTTCTCATCCCCTTCTCTCAAATATTAATCTCAAATCTTGATACATTTTAGTCACACACATATACCTCCTTGGGAAACGAACTTTCACATCATAAGGGTCATTAGTGTTTGATTTTCCTAAATCATCACTTAATACTTACAGCTTTTACGCCTTTTTCTTGAAAGGTCGTATTTTACCACAATCATGACTCGATTAAGATGATGTTTTTTACGTATTCCTTAGCGTGGCCCGCCAAAATTTGGTTTGAGAAAGAGCCAGCCAATTCTATATTGACGTGCAAGGATCTCGTTTCGAAGTTCGTGAACCAATTTTTCCCGCCATCTAAGACTACGCATTTGAAAAACGAGATTTCAAAGTTTTCACAAGAGTATAATGAGAGTTTTTCAACGGCTTGGAATAGGTTTAAGGAAATGTTACATGAGTGTCCTCATCATGGTTTTTCCGACTTGCATCAAATTGACACGTTTTACAATGGCTCGAACGATCATGAGTGTGATTATCTCAATGCAGCCGCGGGTGGTAACTTTTTATGTAAAACGGCCAAGGAAGCGTTGTTTATTATTGAGAATAGGTCTAAGGTACCTCGTAGCACATCGAGTGTTCACAAGGCTTCGTCTTCACCTTCGCCTTCATTGTCACATACCATCGACTCTTGCCAAATAGAGGCAAATTTGGAAAACAAGATTTTTGATAAGCTTAAGGGATTGTTAATTGAGTTTAAAG
Source organism: Glebionis coronaria (assembly GCA_025667525.1). Classification (NCBI taxonomy): domain Eukaryota; kingdom Viridiplantae; phylum Streptophyta; class Magnoliopsida; order Asterales; family Asteraceae; genus Glebionis; species Glebionis coronaria. The sequence continues at coordinate 540,272,128 of CM046878.1, read as the reverse complement.
TTGGTGAACAACCTACTCCCGCTACAGCTAAAGCGGTTGAGGTTTCTTGTATGTATTGTGGTGGAGGTCATGATTTCTTCGAGTGCATTACCAACGGTGGTAACACTTAGAGTGCCTACGCGGCCACTGGAACTTATAACCAAAACGGTCAAGTTACCCGCTCTAATCAATTGACTCCACCGGGTTTTCCACCAAATCAAAATGCTAACAATTATCTAAACAATCAAGTTGGTTACCAATGAAATCAAAGGAACAATTATAAGGGTAACAACTATAGGAATCAAGGGACTAATAATCAAGTGCAAAAAAAAAATCAAAATCGTGATTTTCAAAACAACAACAAAGGTTTACAAAACGTGAAAGATCTTCCAAATGAATGTGTTGATTATGCAAACGGTAATGATGCTAGGTTTGATAACATACAAAGGGAGATAACTAGCCTAAGATCCGAGTTTAAGAATGATTTGAAAAATGAGTTGAAAAACGAGCTTGCAAATGAACTTAAGAATCATACAAACAAAATGGAGAGTAATGTGCAAAGGTTACAAAAAAATCAACAAAAAATGGAGCAAGGCCAACATGAGATTAAACAAGAGATGCTTAAGGCGGATAAAAAGCAATCTAAGTTTGAGGATAGAATTTCAAGCATGTTTGAGGCTATAATGTGTAAACCGTCTTCTTCAAGTGGTCTTCCTAGTAACACCGTGTCTAATCCTAAGGGAGAGATGAAAGTGATTACCACACGTAGTGGTAAGACCTTTAAGGAACCGACTCCTCAACCAATTACTCCTACGGTGGAGGAAATTGAAGAAGAACCCGAGGTGGTGGTCAAAGAGGAGCATATCCCAATCCCACGAAGTACCGCTCAAACCACACCTACGGTCGACCCTTTACCATCATCGGAACCCGAGATTCCAAAGGCTATGCCTATGCCCCAACCCATACCACCCTTACCTTACCCATCGAGACTTCGTAAGGAAAAATTGCAAGAACGAGACAACTACCAATTTGAGCTTGTCCTTAAGATGTTTCGTGATATGCATTTCAACATAAGTTTTGCTGACGCTTTAATCATGATGCCTCGATTTGCCGCCAACTTTAAGAGTATGTTAAACAACAAGGAGAAATTGCAACAATTGTCTAGTTGTTCATCGGTTTATCTTAACCGCATTCCTCAAAAAGTCAGTGATCCCGGTAAATTTTTAATTCCGGTTGGTATTCAAGACATGGAAGAATGCTACGCCTTGCCCGATCTTGGTGCTAGTATTAATTTGATGCCTCTTGCAATCTTCAAGTTGCTTAATCTTCCTAATCTTACTCCTTCACTAATGTCTATCGAAATGGCCGATCATTCTACGATTCCCGCATGTGGATTGGCCGAAGACGTCTTTATGAAAGTGAGAAAGTTCTATTATCCGGTAGACATTATCGTTGCCGATACTCCCACGGATCCTCAAGTTCCTCTTATTTTAGGTCGTTCATTTTTGGATACGTCAATGGCGTTGATTGATGTGCATGCTAGGAAAATCACCTTACGTTTCAATGACGAGGAACTTGTTATAAACGGAACTCAAAACTCCAAACTTTCTCATGTTTATTCTATCGCGGCCATAAACTATATTGATATGATCGATGTCATTTGCGAAGAATATTCACAAGAATTTTTAGGTTTTTTCAATGAAGAAATGGCAATCCTACTATGCTCGATCCCATTCTTGATAATTCGACACCATCCTTCACTCCATTTGAATGAGGTGGTTTCACGTTGGAAGAATTTGACGTTCCTCGAACTTGTAACCAAGACCTCGACAACGATGAGGACTTTTCGATTATCGAGGATTTTCTTAACGATTTCCCATTTCCTCCGGCGGTGGAGGTTATGAGTATCGAACCTAAATCTGCAATCGAGGAACCACCAATCCTCGAGTTAAAAGATCTTCCTCCTCATCTTGAATACATATTCTTGGAAGGAGACGATAAGTTGTCGGTTATTATTACGAAGGATCTTTCGGATGATGAAAAAATCGCACTTATCGATGTCTTGAAGGACCACAAAGGGGCAATTGCGTGGAAATTATCCAACATTAAGGGAATCGGTCATAAATTTTGTACCCACAAAATCTTATTGGAGGAAGACTACAAGCCCGCAATTCAATGCCAAAGGAGGGTGAACCCCAAAATTCACGACGTCATCAAAAAGGAGGTCCCTAAACTCCTTGACGCGGGAATGATTTACCCTATTTCTGATAGCCCTTGAGTGAGTCCCATTCATTGTGTCCCTAAAAAAGGAGGAATGTCCGTTGTGCCAAACGATGACAACGAGTTAATTCCAACTCGGCTCGTGACCGGTTGGAGGGTGTGCATCGACTATCGTAAGTTGAATGACGCCACTCGTAAAGACCATTTTCCCTTGCCCTTCATGGATCAAATGTTGGAGCGTCTTGCGAGAAACGATTTATATTGCTTTTTAGATGGTTTTTTCGGTTACTTTAAAATCCCCATCGACCCTCGTGATCCAAAAAAAACTACGTTTACGTGTCCATATGGAGCGTTTGCCTATCGTAGAATGCCATTCGGACTTTGCAATGCACCGGGAACCTTTCAAAGGTGCATGATGGCTATTTTTCATGACATGATCGAGAAGACGATGGAAGTCTTTTATGGATGAATTTTCCGTGTTTGGTAGTTCGTTCACTTCGTGTTTAGGAAATTTGAAGCATATGTTAAAATGTTATGAGGAAACCAACCTTGTGCTCAATTGGGAGAAATGTCATTTTATGGTTAAAGAAGGAATCGTCTTAGGGCACAAGGTTTCTAAAGCGGGGATTGAGGTAGACAAAGCTAAGATAGACGTCATCGCCAAATTACCTCATACCAAAACCATTAAGGGAGTTAGGAGTTTCCTAAGCCACGCGGGCTTTTATCGTCGATTCATCAAGGATTTTTCAAAGATATCTCGACCCATTACACACCTCCTCGAAAAAGATGCTCCTTTTGTCTTTAACGAAGATTTTTTACGAGCCTTTGAAATCCTTAAGAGGAAAGTTACCAAAGCTCCCATTCTTGTTGCTCCCAATTGGAACCTAACCTTTGAGCTTATGTGTGACGCAAGTGATTACGCTATTGGGGCCGTTTTGGGGTAACGTCATAAAAAGCACTTCTTGCCTATTCACTATGCTAGCAAGACGATGACCGAGGCTCAACTTAAGTACACTACAACGGAGAAGGAATTCCTTTCCGTGGTGTATGAATTTGAGAAATTCCGACCTTACCTCGTCTTGACCAAAACCATAGTGTATACGGATCATTCGGCAATCAAGTACCTCTTGGCTAAACAAGATGCAAAGCCAAGACTGCTTCGTTGGATTCTCCTCCTACAAGAATTTGATGTCACAATACTTGACAAAAAAGGAGCCGAGAATCTAGCGGCCGATCATCTTTCTCGCTTGGAAGATCCTCACCAAAGTGTGTACGAGAAAAAGGAAATCACCGAAACATTTCCGCTCGAGAAACTTGGTGTAGTGAATTCTAAGAAAGACTCGTCCACCCCATGGTTTGCGGACATCGCAAATTACCATGCGGGCAACTTCATCATTAAGGGTATGACGACTCAACAAAAACGGAAATTCTTTCGTGACGTCAAGTTATACTTTTGGAACGACCCTTACCTATTTCGGACTTGTGCGGATCAAATTATTCAACGTTGTGTTTTTGGTACCGAAGCTTCTAATATCCTTAGAGCTTGTCACGAGGGAACAATGGGTGGTCACCATGGTGCTAATCTCACGACGAAGAAGGTCTTTGATGCCGGATTCTTTTGGCCTACTATTTACTGAGATGCACATGCACTTGTCAAGTCATGTGACTCATGCCAACGTCAAGGCAAAGCCTCACAAAACGATGAAATGCCACAAAATATCATCCAAGTGTATGAGATCTTTGACGTTTGGGGAATTGATTTTATATGGCCGTTCCCATCATCTCGTGGTAATAAGTACATCCTTGTCGCCGTTGACTACCTATCCAAGTGGGTGGAAGCTAAGGCTTTGCCCATGAACGATGCTCGTGTGGTAGTCAAGTTTTTGAAGCAATTGTTTTCTCGGTTTGGAACCCCTCGTGCAATCATAAGCGATCGTGGAACCCATTTTTGTACTGACCAATTCGAAAGGGTTCTAAAGAAATATGGGGTTACACATCGGCTTTCTACGGCTTATCACCCACAAACGAGTGGGCAGGTCGAGGTTTCAAATCGAGCGTTGAAGAGGATCTTGGCGAGATCAATAGGGGAAAACCGACAATCTTGGTCGGATAAATTAGACGATGCTTAATGGGCCTTTCGTACCGCTCATAAGACGCCCATTGGGTGCACTCCTTACAAGCTTGTGTATGGGAAGAATTGCCAGTTACCAATTGAACTCGAGCACAAAGCTTATTGGGCCTTAAAGCATTGTAATGATGAAATTGAGACCGCGGGAGTACACCGGAAAATGCAATTAAATGAATTGGATGAATTGAGGGACATTGCTTATGAAAATTCATTGATTTACAAAGAGAAAACTAAAAAGTTTCATGATTCTAAAATAAAAAACCGGGTTTATAACATTGGAGATCAAGTGTTGCTTTTCAACTCGAGATTAAAAATATTTTCCGGCAAGTTGAAATCCCGTTGGTCTGGACCATTCACCATTACCCAAGTGTTTCTTTATGGGACCATCGAGCTAGCTCAAAATGATGGTCCTAACTTTAAGGTGAATGGTCATAGGTTTAAGCACTAATTTGGTGGGGAATTTCCTTCTTTGAACTACCTCGACCAAGTCACCTTACCCAATGATAATTAGTATTGAGGGGATCGAGTCGAGCTCATGAATCGTTAATAAAAAACGAGGTGCCTCGTGGGGGAGTTCCCATGCTTATCCAGGTACATATTATCGCTTTCTAATGTAGCTTATGTGAGGGGATTTGTGCCTTCCAACCTTTGTTTCGTGGTTGTTTGTGCATTGTGGTTTTTAGATGATCATTATCTTCACGATTGGAGCCTCTCGTGTTCGTTTTACGTGAGCACTCGATCGTTTGCTTTGAAGAATTTCTCGATATCCAAATGATATATCCTTTGATGTTCTAACGTTAGGTCTTATAGCACACTTCATAAACTACTATTGATTTAATGGTTCCACCCTTTCCATGCTAGATTAGGCATTCGACTTCGTCTCTAGTATGGGGGTATTCTACCCTTAGACTCGAAACATTGAGGACAATGTTTAACTTTAGTATGGGGGTGAAGAGATACTTGCCTTGGCAAACCTTCACGCTTTCCAAGGTTTATCTTTTTGTTTAACGTTTTGTTACAAAATAAGGCTAAAAATGTCCAAATTTTAAATTTTTCTCATGTTTCATAAGTGTTTGAAGACACAAATGTAGATTTTCCGATGGCGAGAATAAGAGTAATTTTTGACTCGACCGTGCGTATTGAGCACTTAGCTTCGATTCCTTAACTTCATATTAGGCTAAGGCTCTTAAATGAGGACGAGAAATGATTGATTTAATTACAAGTTACTATGCTAAACGTAGAGTACTCATATTCTTTCAAAAACTCATGTGTTCTCGTTGTTTGCTTATTCTCCCTTCCCTTGTATATATATTTTGCTAATAAGTATTGGCTTAGCGATTTAGTCTTGATTGTTGGTTTCTAGTCTTTTCTAGTTGCTTCCATGTAATTAAATTGGGAAAACATTAAGGTATCGCCAGCGTCACGGTTTTGAAGTATTGGCAACCCGAATAATTGAAAGCTTTACCCAATAATAAGATTTCAAGTGCTCACCTAAGTTAAGCAAAAAATTTGAAGCTCACAAGGCTGAAAAATCTATGCAAAAATGAAAGTGAATCAAGCCTTAATCTTTGAAGCTTTAAAGATCCAAAATTCGCTTTAGCGTGAGGATATACGTCTTTGGCCATAATAAACACCTCATGCGAGGTTAAATAAAAGGCAAGGCAAGACCGTAGTCATAATAAAAGCTCCATGGCGGAGTTGAATAAAAGATAGAGGTAAACCTATGATAATTAGGCCCATCCGTTAGGGGGCGTATAGTCTTGGTAATAAGTCTCATGTTCAAAACCGTTATAAAACCGTGTTTATCGATCCTTCTTGTTGACTTAATTTTTTGACATCGTTGTCTATTATGGGGGGTTATTAATTCAATGGTCTTGGTTACACCGTTATGACTCTATTTTTGGACCTTAATCTCTATTATCGCATAAGTAAAAAATGTATCCTCGTGAACATTCAAGACAAAAATAAAATATAAGAGATACCACTTAGGATTAAGGGAGTCTAAGTACGTGATTAGGGCATATGAGTAGTGTTAGCATTACTAAATTATAATGACAATGATCTCGTTGCACGCTTGGCATGGAATTGGGTGAAAATCGAGGACGACGAAATTATTTCTAACGAAGCATTCACGTGTTCTTGTTCTATGAACCGAAACGTCTCATTTTGCGATGAAAATCATACATTATGTCTAAAACGCAAGTAGTAACAAGTAGAAGTAGTGTATTAAGTTTATGATTCAATAAAAGTGCATAAAAATGAATTTTGGAGGTGCTACGATACTTTATTCTAGCATTGCGTGAGGGCACGACAATGGTTTAGTATGGGGGAGTGATGAGACTGCTTTTATACATAGTCTCATCGTCCAAAACAGGCTTAAAAAGGTTAAAATATCATAAAAAGTGCCAAATATATGCTTGTGTTTGTTCAATGTGTATATTAGATACAAATATCGAGAAAATGACAAAAGATCAACAAGAATCAATCAAAAACGAACACGGGAAACAAAGCTGCACAATGAACCGGGTCCTAGAGTTGATTTTCCAAGAAAAGTCCTTGAAGAATTGAAGATTGTACAAGAAGTGTCCTTCATTATTGAAGAATTGACACTTCATACCCTTTTTATTCATAATTACAAGTTTGGTCCCTAAAGTTTGTCAAATTTACAAAAAGAACCCTCAACTTTGAAGAATTAGCAAGAATGGTCCCTCAAATTTGAGGACTTGTCACTTTTAGTCCTCCATGAAGACAAAGATACAAGTGAAGACCTTGAAGATTGAAGACATGCCAAAATCAGCCCTTCAAATATCATCAAATTACTAAACAAGTCCTTTGAAAACCCTTTAAAAAAATTTTGTGACCAAAGTATGAAAAACAAAACTTTGCTAACAAAGGAAATCCAGTTTTGGTGGTTTAAATATGAAATGAAAGAAGAAAGAAAGATGGAGGGTTAAAGCTGCGAGACACAATACTTACCTAGACCAATACATGCTTGACACGTTCCCCACTATCTCCCAACACCCAATCACAACTCACCAAATTGCCACATCAACCATCTACTCACACCCGGTTTAACTAATTAATTAGTTATAACTCGCACCTAAACACTTATTTAAACCCAAAATTAGATCAAAACCATGTTCTTCACGTTCATAATCCAAATTGGGTTTTTTCTTAATCCCTAAAAATTAAGTGTTAATACCTTCCAGAACCTTGATTAAGGGCTTAATTATCATAACCCCACTCATAAACACCTTGCCACATCACCCACCAAGTCACATGAACCACCCCTGCTGCTACTTTTTGGAAGAAGACAAAAGCATGCCAAAAGATCAACGTGCCAAAGGCTCACAATGAACGTCTAGGATCCTTTCTCCACCACTGGCACCTTCACAAGACTCCAAATTCTTCACACATGTTCAAGAAATATTCAAAATTCAAGGGGCATGTTTTCAGCTTTGTAGGACTTCAAGCAACTAGGGTTTTATGTTTTCAGCTTTGTAGGACTCATGTAACCCTCTATATAAAGGGTATTAGTCACAACATTTTAGCTTGCTCTTGGTTTTTCATTTGGTCAAAGTTCTGTAAATCCTATTATCAAGTGAATGAAATAGTGTTTGAATCTTGTGACGAATTCTAAGTGCCACCTTTATTTTATGTTTGTTAATGTTCTAAGTTTTTTAAAGTGAAGTTTCAAAGTTTGGTTTTAAGGATTGTGCAAGTTGTTTCAAAAGTTTTCAAAATCTGATTTTTTTCTAAGTCTTTGGTACAAACATTTGGAGTTTTTGGGCCTTGGATTGATCATAGCACCCTGATAAGAAGATTATCAAGGTGTGGTGAGATTTAGGCTTGGGGATATTCAAGGAGTGGGGTACAAAGCTTGAACTAATCTGTTTCATTTTCCATTTTTTTATTAATATGTTTGTTAATCTTGTTGTTCTTAGCAGTTTATTGGAAGCTTGTGTCTTGTTTATCTAGACACATAAGCTCAAGCAACGTGAGTGTGGATGTACATTCATGAGGTTTGACCCTTTTACCCAAAAATCTATTAAAATCTTGGTTCTAAGTGCTTTTGGGGCATCTATTGTTGTATGTGTGTTCTTATGCATGAATCTTGCTTATTTGGTCATTGTGATGTTGGTATGATGTTAGGTTAAGGATTACTTGGTCATATCTGCTTTGATAAAATCTTGATTTAGTGTTTTAAAGGACTGTTTGGGATTAATTGTTTTGTGACTTTCATGTTAGTTTGAGTAAGTGGTTTGGGGTCTTTTGTGTTTTTAACTGTTATTTAAGTGGTTGTGTGCTAATATTTGCTTACTTTGTTCTTGTAAACACCCTAATCCAAATCTTGGCATAACAAGTTTGTTTCTTGTTGTTTTGAACTGTGATCTTATGAACACTTAGACTTAATGCTAGACTAGGGTTAAAAAGTGGAAAAACATAGTTTGTACAACCTGATAAGTAGATTTGAGGCCTTGAAATTGGATTTGCGGTCAAGTATATCAGCAAAGGTCATTTGTGTTCATCTTTGCATATCAGTAACTAGCATATGCTTGAATCCAGATCTAATCTTGTAACTAGTGCATGAAATGATTTGATTGGTGTTTAATTAAGTCTTATTGAGTTATTGTATGCTTTTGGTGGACTGTGGTTAGCTTATTCTTGCTTAATCTGCTTATTTCATCATTTACTGCTTATTGTGCATGTTTGTATCATATCTGAGCCTTGTTTGAATTTACTGTACTGATTGGCTGGGTGTTTTTGTGTTTTCTTGTTTGATTGTGACTCCTTACAACCCACTGGTTGTAAGGATGCCTTGTTTGTCCATTGAATCTAACAAAGCTCACTAAAAATAACAAGTCAAATAGTCAAAGCAGTGGGAACCCTTTCCCACTACTGCTAGCCACTGCTAGTGTTAATTGGTTAACAGCTTATCAATAAGCTATTCTAGCTTATTTAGACGTGCAACAACTTTGTTTTGATAATCAATCTTCCTTATTTGACCCATTTGACTATTCTGGAGCATTTGAGACTTTGACTTTTAGGTTTGACTAGAAAACGATCTAGTTGACTTTTTACCAAACAGCTTATTGCTTATTCCAGCTTATTCAGTGTGCTTATTTGAAATCTTTTTGATTATTAAGCTTAATTAAGTGATTTAAAACCTTTTGCAAGTTGAATCAGCTCTTGAAGTGGTCTAGAACTCGAAAACGACTATTTTGTCGTTTTGTGTAGAGAGATTTGGCTTATTTCAGGCTTATTTCTTGAGTTCTTTCAAAAATTCTTTTTACAAACAGCTTTATAATCTCATTAGAAGGATGTGTGTCAAATTTCAGCTTATGGCATTAGCATATGGCCTAATGGGCCAAAAAGCCGATTAAGAATAAGTTGTTTGCTTATTAAGTTGTGATAAGCATTGATTCAGCTTTTGGGCCTTTAGAGGTTTGTGTTTAAAATTGAATTTTAAGCTAGACTGGAACTTTTCAGCTTATTTGGTTGACTTTTTGCTTATTGGGCCAAAAAGCCCATTTAACTTTGACTGTTTACTGTTTTGGCCCATTTGGAGACCCAATAGGGATATTTAGGTCATTTCACTTACATTTTTTGTTTATTTAAGTTAAAATAAACTAGTTTGCAAGTTTTTAGAATTTTGATAATTTTTGAATTTTTTATTATTATTTTATTATTAAAAATTGGTTTTAGAATTAAATTAATATTTTGCAATTTTTTCATTTTTCTTAGGTTAAATACATTAAGTTATGATTTTTAAAACTTTTAATATAATTTTCTCATCATTTAATTAATTTTTAGGAATATTTTAATATTTTAATAGTTTTTAATCATTTTTAAATAGTTTTAATTAGTTTTAAATTTTTCAAAAATAGTTTTTAGTTTAATTGAGTTATTTTAGAGGTTTACAAATTGAAAAATCTTATTTTGGGCTTTTTATTAATTAATTTGATTTTTTGGGCTTTAATTAGTATTAAAAAATTATTATTTTATTAAATAAAAGGTTTGAGTAATTTTTAATTTTTTGTAAACTCTAATTGCCTTTTTTAGGATTTATTGTGACTTTTTAGGAATTTTTAGGATAATTTTTAAATTTCGTCACGTTTTACGGTTTTACGTTTACGTCTTTCGTCGTAGTTTAATTTTAAATCGTAACCGTCACCATTTTCTCTTTTCTTCTTCTTCTTTCTTAATGTTAATCACAAACATTTAATCAAGTCTTAACATACAACACACCAAGCCTCCTTGAGAACGAACTCTCACTTTGGGTCATTTGTGCACGGTTTTCCTAAATCGTCGTACTTACCCTAATTACCTTGTTTTCCTAAACAAGTGTAAAATTACTCAATATCATGATGAAGTTTACTAAATGGTTTATTAAACTTATGCTATGGAGTTGTATGCATGCTTCTCCATACATTGATTTTGACACAAAATTTATACCCTTAAATTTTAAGTCGAATGCTCCTAATTGACGAACACTTGAAATTACTACGTCATCAAATGAGATTTTTGGGTGATGTTGTGATGGAGAGAAAACTTTCATAGAATGAGAATTCGTATGATAGTTTTACGTTACTCAGATTACACGACTTAATTAAGTTACTCAGCGAGATCTGGAAACTTAAGGCATTCAGAAGGGATGAAACATGTTTACAATGCAAAACGTTGTTTTGGCAATGTAAATCCCTTAAAATATCTAGAAATTGAAAATTGTTTGTCAATTGAATTGTTCGACAAGTCGCTATCTTGAGTACATTCATTACAAGCGGATCAACTGATGTAATGGATTTATGTCAATATAGTTCTAGGATTCAAGGAAAATACTATGGTTTATATATCGGGGTAATTTTATTTTCTTGAAAGTATTTTATTATCGAAATACTAATATTTGAACTGTAGAAATGGCTCAACCCGACAATAATACTATAAATTCTGCGTTCAAAGCTTTCTTTGATCGTCCTGAACTTACTGGCCCAAACTTCAATGATTGGTATCGCTCACTAAGAATTGTCTTGAGAGTAGCAGGTACTATTGATATCTTGACTACTCCTTATCCGGAGGATCTTGCTGAAGGAGCATCTGATCCGCAAAGGCTTGAACACGCTGCTAGTATTAAGAAGCACTCTGAGGTGGCTTGCTTAATGTTAAGAAAAATGGCTCCTCCACTTCAACAGAAGTATGAGTTATTTTCACCTAAGTGAATGCTTGATGAGCTCAAGGCTATGTTCGAAAATCCGCAAGCTATGGAGATCTAAGACTTAGTAGATGCTTTACATAGCCGCAAGCAAGCTCCTGGAAAGTCTGTTAGTGCCCATTACATGGAGATGAGGGTTTATATGGAACAACTCATTGCACTAGGACAACCCTATGATCATAATATGGCTATCAACTTGATCAATAGGTCCTTTAACAAGGACTTCAATGATTTCGTTCGAAACTATAATATGCATTACACGGGGAAGACAATTAATGATTTGCATGCAATGCTCATTGACTATGAAAAGGGGTTGAAAGACAAGGCATCTACCGCTACGCCTTCTGTACTAACCATACAAAATGGTAGATTGAGTAAGCCAAAACCGCAAGCGAACAAGAAGAAAGGCAAAGGCAAGGGTGATAAGGGCAAGAAAGTTGCGACTTATTCGAAACCTAAGCAGAACTTTGTCAAGAAGAATAAATATAAAAAAGATGAGACTTGTCACCATTGCAAGGCAAGTGGTCACTGGAAGAGGAATTGCCCTCTTTACCTCGAAGAATTGTGAGAAATAAAGAAGAAGTTTGAGCAGAGCGCTGCTGCTTCAGGTACTTTATTTATGATTAAATTATTTAATTTGACATACAAATTATATTCCTGGGTATATGATACGGGATGCGGTATTAACATTTGTAATACGCTGCAGGGATTTAATCTGGAAAGGAAGCTATCCTATGGGGAACAATTTATGCAAGTGGGCAATGGCGCACAAGCAGCGGTTGAAGCTATAGGAACATTTAATCTAGTTGTACCTTCGGGTTTAGTAATGATTTTAAATGATTGTCATTATGCACCTACAATTGTTAGGGGTGTTATTTCCTTTTCTTGTTTGTTGAATAATGGATTCGATCACACTATTGATAATAATGGAATTTCTGTTTGGAAAAATGATATTTTCTATTTTAATGCAATTTCTGTGAATGGTTTGTTTGAAATAGACATGCATGATAATGAATCCAAGTATAATAATAATTATGTTTTTATCATGAGTAATAAGAGAAAGTTTGACAAGAACACTTCTTATCTTTGGCATTGTAGACTTGCCGATATTGGGAATACTCCTATACAAAAGCTTTAACATGAACGTCTTTTCGAAAATATCAATGATGAATCATTTGATAAATGTGAGTCTTGTATTTCTGGAAAGATGAGCAAGAAATATTTTAATAAAAATACTGAAAGAGCTACTGATCTACTTGGTTTGATACATACTGATGTGTGTGGACCACTTAGAAATGTGTCAAGGAAAGGTGATAGCTACTTCTTAACATTTACGGATGATTATAACCGTTATGGTTATGTTTATTTACTTATGCATAAACATGAGGTATTTGAAACATTTAAAGTGTTTAAAGCAGAAGTAGAACTGCAATTAGGAAAGAAGATTAAAACTCTTCGTTCTGATAGAGGTGGTGAATATTTAAGTCAAGAGTTTATAGGTTATCTAAGTGAGAATGTAATTGTTCAGCATCTTACTTCTCCCTATACTCCACAACAAAATGGTGTATCCGAAAGGAGAAATCGAACATTATTAGATATGGTGCAATCTATGTTTAATCTTACAACTCTATCTTTATCTTTTTGGGATTATGCTTTAGAATCTGCTGTTCGCATTTTAGATATGGTTCCCACAAAGAATGTCGAAAAGACACCATATGACCTATGGCATGGTAAGAAGCCATACTTGTCATTTTTAAAGGTCTAGGGTTGCGAGGCGTATGTGAAACTTGACTCGAGTGACAGACTCCAACAACGATATGTGAAATGTATCTTTGTAGGATACCCTAAGGAAACTATGGGTTACTACTTTTATTATCCACCTGAGAACAAAGTGATTGTTGCTAGGTATGGAGACTTCCTTGAAATTGATCTTGTTAATCAAGAATTCACTGGGAGAAATTATAATAGTACACTTTAGATCATACGTACATGATTAGAACTTTCCTTTTATAACATATTTACGTTTCACGTACAAGAATTACAAGTATTACGTACGTGTTATAACACGATAAGTATTTATTACGTATGAACACACGATAATTATTCCAATAATAATTATAATCTCGAACATGCGATCATGAAATCATGAACGTAAATTAATCACGAGCTAATATTAATTACGTATATATATTTATTACGAACACGAATAACTAAGTCACGATCGTAAACTAATTAGAACACGTAATTTACGAACACGATAAAACACGAGAACACACTATTATATTTAGACACAGAAAAAGGTACGGGTTACCCCATATGGGGCCCCCATGCCGCGGCTACAACAAGAACATGGGCCAAGCCCACGCAAACATTTACTAAACAAGAATTTAGGGAAAAACATGTTCATTATTTACAAATCAATAAAATAACAAAAACCCTAATTTTTTTCTTTGCTCCTCTTTTGGCCGCCGGTTTTAGTAACACCAAAGGGGTGTTCGGGTTGATTTTGTTCTTGGAAATTTTGCAAGGATTCGTGTGTGTTCGTCATCATTTGATTCACGTATTCGGTATAACCTTTTTAACCTTTTCTTTTATGTTTTGATTTAATGAATCACATAAAATCATGATGTTTTTAATTAACTAATTAAAAACAAGTATTTTTAAACATGTTAATGATCATGGGGTAAATCAAATCAAGGGTTTAGGGGTGTTTGTTTCTAGCCGACGCCTAACCGAGCCCCATGGGGGTCCCGGCTTGGCCTATGTCGCACCACCGAGACCATATGGTCTCGGTATAGTGATGGTGGTCCCACGGCAGCAGCAAAACCAAGGGGAAACCCGACCTTGGTTGGGGTATGGTGATGGTTACGGGTCCGGTTCATGGTTTTTAGTCACGGGTCCGGTTCATGGATCATTTTTTTTAAGGTTTATGATTTTTTTTACAAGTATGTTATTTCTTATTAGACTTAAATTAAATTAATTAAAAACATGACATGATTAATTTAATTTACATGACTTAGGTTATTAATTTAATTATTAGTTCATGAATTTTAACCTAAGTATTTATCTTTAATTAGACTTTATAATTAATTAATTATTTAAAAACCATGACTATAATTAATTAATTTTTAACACCCCATTTTGATAATGGAATGTCACACGTAATTATGGCGTGGCATCAAAGCATACAAGGAAAAATGTCTAAACATTACATGACCATAAAAGGAAAATACCGGAATCAAACATCGGTAGTCCAAAAGTAAAGCTCATCACACACAAACATAAGTACTGTAAAGGAAAGGACTAAACAATGTCCATAGCAAGAGTATCAAAGTAAAGATAATGCATAAAGTAAAGAAAGGCTAGAAAGCTTCCAGTCCATATGCACGTACGCTTAAAGTCTACGAGCGTCCCTGAGTACCTACCGTTTTGGGAACATAGAAAAGGAAAACGACTGAGCAATACGCTCAGTGTACAATAAAGCATGAACAGGATAAGCATATAACCTATAACAGCGGCAGAAACTAAGTCCCGAATAACCTGGTTAAGTCTTGGTAAAACTGGTTTTATAGTTTGAAAGGCCTTATGTTTATCTTATAAAAACTGTTTATCATATTCTACCATTAGCCAATATAGGTCATGAAAATCCACCGTGCATGAATACTTGGAGGGGTGACCTCATCATGCAAATTAGAGGGGTTGCCTCTAATTTAATATACTGGTTTTGGGTAGGAGGGATCAGCTCCTTGTGAAGGATGCAAGGCACACACCACATTCACACTGAGTAATCTGCTGAAAACATGTAACTAGGATGCACCCATACGCCCCACATGATAAATATAATAATATGGCCAAAAGTTGAAGGGACGCCACGAGCAATCACTCCGCCGTGGTGAAGTTATAACATCAGTGCATCTAATGTTATGGTTATGGTACCTCCATAACTAGGTGAAATTGGTCATGCATGTATATAGCTATAGGTATTCTAAATTAAACATAAGCAAGTCAAACATATAAACTTATACTCTGGGAAAACATTTGGCTGCATACGGGGAATCCTAATAAGGAAAGAATGTCCATACTAAAAGGACGGGAATCCGTATCTTATGTCTAGTGAACGAAGAAGACGAACTGAGGAGAATCCTACTTCGGTATCACTAATGCTACATAAATACATACGTGTATAAGTATCTGATTACTAAATACGTAACTGGTTTTATATCATTTCTTAGCTTATTTTATATGTTCATATCATGTTTTACTATTTTAAGCATTAAACTGTGTTTATCTTATATTCTGTCTATTCTGATTAAGTATTTCTGGTATATCATGTATTATTATACTTACTGTGTAATAATAAGTAACTTTCTAAAAATAGCAGGTTTCCTAAAATAGAAAGTTTCCAAAAATAGAAAGTTTCAAAAAATAGAAAGTTACCAAAAATAGAAAGTTTCCAAAAATAGAAAGTTTCTAAAAATAGAAAGTTTCCTAAAAGAGAAAGTTTCCAAAAATAGAATTACTGCTTCAAATAGATAAGTTTCTAAAAATAGAAAGTTTCCATAAACAGATCAGTTGCCTTAATTAAATAAGTTTCTAAAAATAGAAAGTTTCCATAAATAGATTAGCTGCCTGAATTAATTAAGTTTCGAAAAAATAGAAAGTTTCCATAATTAGATATAAGCTGGTTAAATAAGCTAAGTATATAATCTTAAGTGTTTTCTGATTATTATTCTAAGTCATAATGATATAATGTATAGTTTATTAATTATTACATGTAATTTAAATAACTATAGGTTAAAAGTATTTAATTAAATATATCATGTTTTTAATTAAATAAAGTTAAACACTTAGGTTAAAATATGTATTATTACTTATTAATAATATAACCTAAGTCATGTTAATTAATTAATTATAACCATGGTTTTTAAATAATTAATTAATTATAAGTCTAGAAAAATATAAATACTTAGGTTAATAATTCTATGATCTAATAATTAAATTATAACCTAAGTCATGTTTTATTAAATTAATCATGTCATATTTATTAATTTAATTTTAACCTATGATTGTAAAAACATTATGTTAACGTAAACCATGAACCGGATCTTGACTAGAAACCATGAACCAGACCTGAAATCGACACCATACCCCAAACCACTTCGGGGTTCCCTTTGGTTTGCTGCTGCCATGGGACCCACACCACCAAACCGGGACCATATGGTCTCGGTGGTGGTCTATTAGCCAAACCAAGACCCCCTTGGGGTTCGGTTTAGGCGCCTGCCAAACAAACACCCCTAAAAACATCCGTTTTGATTTACCCCATAACCAATTACATGTTTGATTTATGTTTTTAATTAGGTTTTTTAAAGCATCATGTCCTTATTAATTTATTAAATCAAAACAAAAGAAAAAGGATTAAAAAGAGGTATACCGAATGCGTGGATCTAACGAGGATGAACACACACGAACACACGTACAAGATTCAAGATCAAAATCAACTAAACACCCCCCTTTGGTGTGTTATGTGCGGCGGCCACAAGAGGACAAGAAGGAGAAGGAGAAAAATCTTTTAGGTTTTTGGTTTTGGTTTCCTGTAAAGTGAAAATGAGTAGTAAAAGTTACCTTAACCCCTTCTTAGTATATTTTGAGATGTGCTTGGCCCATCTCCTTGATGTAGCCGCGGGTAAGGGGGGCCCACATGGGGTACCCGTACCGTTTTCCGTGTCTCGTTATTTAAGTGTTCGTTCGTGTTTATTTGTGTTCATGTTTAGTGTGTTCTCGTTAAATATTTATCGTGACTTAATATATTTACTCGTGTTCGTAATAAATATATATACGTAATTAATACTAGTTCGTGATTTAATTACGTTCATGATTTCATGATCGCATGTTCGTGATTGATTATTGTCAAATAATTATTGTGTATTCGTACGTAATAAATACTTATCGTGTTCTAACACGTACGTAATACGTAAAATCCTAACATATAATCGTAATCATGCTATAATAGAAAAGTTTTAATCTAGTACGTACGATCTTAAGGGTACTATTCATGGTAAAAGCATGCGGGTTTTACAACTCTTCCCCCCTAAAAAGAATAATTCGTCTCCGAATTATAGATAAAGTAAACTGAAAAAGAAGAACATACCCGAATTCAAAATATGAAATGAGGGTAAGAAGCCCGGATAGACTCGTCTGTTTCCCAAGTGGCTTCCCGCTCGATATGATCCCTCCAAAGGATTTTGATGAATGAAATCGTCTTCCTTCTCATGACTCGTTCTTGTCTGTCAAGAACTCGTTCGGGTTCTTCTATAAAAGTGAGATCTTCACATATCTGTTCCAGTGGATACTGAACCATGTGAAGGGGATGATACTGGTACCCTCTGAGTAAGGACACATGAAACACATTGTGTACATGTGAAAGCTACGGAGGTAACGCTAACCGGTAAGATACTTCACCGACTCGTTCAATGATATCAAACGGTCCGATGAAACGAGGACTGGGCTTCCCTTTAATCCCAAAGCGTCTAACACTACGTGCCGGCGAAACCTTAAGGAAGACGTGATCTCCTATGTTAAAATGTATGTCCCTACGATGCTTATCGGCGTAACTCTTCTGACGTGACCGTGCCTCCTGAAGTTTCTGCTTAGCTACTACGATCTTTTCATTGGTCATCTCTATGATTTCTGGTCCTTCAAGTGTTCGCTCGACAACCTGATCCCAGCAGATTGGGGCGCGACACTTCCTACCATACAACATCTCGAAAGGAGCACACTTGCTACTTGCGTGCCAACTGTTGTTGTATGAAAACTCCACCAAACAGATATAATCGTCCCAATCACCCGTCCATTCCAATGCACATGACCTCAACATGTCTTCCAATGTCTGAATCGTTCGCTCCGACTATCCGTCCGTTTGAGGATGAAAAGCCGTGCTAAGCTTAAGTTGTGTACCCCAAGCTTTCTGCAGACTCTTCCAAAATCGCGAAGTGAAACGAGGATCTCTGTCTAAGACGATGCTGGACGGTGCACCGTGGAGTCTCATGATCTCTCTTCTATATGTATCAACGAGTTTACTTACCGGATCTTCCTTGCGGATCGGTAAGAAATGAGCTGATTTGGTAAGTCGATCTATGATAACTTAAATTGCATCGTGCTTCCTCTTGGTAGGCGGAAGACCAGTAACAAAATCCATGGTGATTTTGTCCCACATCCACTCTGGAATATCTAACGGTTGAAGGAGACCGCCAGATCGCTGATGCTCGATCTTAACCTGCTGGCAGGTAAGACATTTGGAGACATAAGTGGCCACATCCTGTTTCATACCACTCCACCAAAAGTATTGCTTGATGTCATGGTACATCTTAGTCGAACCAGGATGTATAAAGAATGGGGAGCTATGAGCTTCAGCTAACAAGGCTTCCCGGAGTTCTTGGTCATCAGGAACACAAAGTCTCGTGCCCTGCCATACGATACCATCTGCATCTACTCTAAATTCCGTCTATTTCTCCAAATTTCGTACTATCGCCCAGATTTCTCCGTCATCTTTCTGAGCTTCCTTGATCTTAGAGAGTAACTCGGGTTCTACTCTAAGATTAGCCCAGTAACCGTGCTGTCCACATACCATGATCTTGATGTCTAGTCGCTCCAAGTCTTTTATGATTTCCTCCTCGATTTTAATGCCATTGATCATTCCGGACTTCCTGCTAAGAGCATCTGCTACTACATTTGCTTTTCCGGGATGATACTGTAGATTTATGTCATAATCCTTTAACAGCTCTAACCATCTCCTCTGCCTCATGTTCAATTCACGCTGAGTGAAGATATATGATAGGTGTGTAAACATCCATCTTTTCTACCACTTAATTACAATAATAACCGGACTAAAACGTGTATTTTATGTCTTTTATGTCGGAATTATGCGTGGTTTGTGTTTTTGTTGTGATTTAGGACGAAAAGGTGAAAAGTGGAGAAAACATGGGAATTCACGGGCATTTACGGACTTTTATTGAAGAAAAAGATGAAAGACGGAGTCAAGAAGTCAAGAGTGCAAAAAGAACGGAAGTCCAAGACCAATTCTGAAGATTTATCGAAGAAAAAGTCAAAAGACGGAAGTTTATCAAAAGCCGAAGAATTCAAGTCTATTTTATTGAAGAATTTAAAGACGAGTTCAAAAGAAATCCCGAAGCCAAAAGTCCTTAAAGTTCAAGTTTAAAGAAGATTAGAAGAAAAGGACTAAGCATGCAATTAATGAAGATTATATGCTTAAGGGCTTAATGATGCAATTATGAAGAAATGAAGGAGGGGAGGAAGCTTCCTAATCCTCCCCTATATATAGATTAGGATGATTTACATTTCATTCTTGTTGGCTAAGTGTGACAATTAGCTCTTCCACCATTTTCTTATCTTGTCATTTATTTTTCATGTCATTTTAATACATGTTTTGCACTTAAATTATCCTTTTAATTCCAAGTAAATTTTCAATTTTTGTTCTTTAAATTCTTGCCTTTACCTTTCTTTATCATTTGATCAAGTTTATTTTTATCAATCTCATTCTTCTCTTCTCATTTTGTTTCGGTTTGAATTTCGGGTTAAGCAAGGTTTGCTTAATCCATTTGCTTATTTAACCAAAAGTCTCGTCCTTTTTAAGTCCTCATACGAAATAAGCCTCGAGATTGACAACCTTGAGTGCTTATTTGGTATTTTGCTTAAGTGTTTTGAAAGTTTTCTTAAAAGTTTTGATTTTTAAGTTTTGATTTCATTTAAGTTTCGTCTTTTAAAGTTTGAAAGATTTTAACTTTTTGACTTTTTATCTCGTTTGATTCATTTCATTTAAGTTCTTTGCGACTTCTTATTGGATATAGCTTATTAGGATTTGAGCTTATTACGAAATTGTTCTCCATCGGAAAGGAAGGGTTTATACATCATTGCGACGGCCTGCTTCTCCACATTCCGATAGTGACAGCTTCGGCCTAAGGTTTTCGCTTTCCGATCCGGGATTGCGACAGGAGTAACATTTCCTCATTCCGATCTGGGGATTGTGATCGCATATTGCGATCGCTCTTTCCGACGGCTCTTGAGGCTTACTTAGACGAAGTGCTACCGAATTTTCTTTAGCCACATTCCGATAGATTGCACTTTATATTCCGATAGGTGAAATTCCGATAGGACACATTCCGATAGCATCATTGCGATTTTGGGTGTTGTGTACATTCCGATCTGGGTTCGATTGGTATTCCGATCAGGAGGTAAGTGACAGTTATTCCGATCTGGGTCCATTCCGATCTGAAAGGTAGTACATTTCGATTGCACCGATGGGAATATATTCCGATCGGGTTGTTGCTCTTTATACTTTGTCTTGTTTAATTTTTAGTTTAAGTTTTTAATACTTGTCTAATTTTAATTCTTGTCACGCTTTTATTTTTAGTCATTTAATTAAATTTACTTTTCAAAAGCTTTTAAATATCGCACATTTATTTTAATTAGATTTAGATTTAATTTCACGCCACTTTACTTTCAACGACATTTACTTTTAAGTCTTCGCACATTTAATTTTAAACACTACAACGACACATTTTTGTTTTCACCAAAATAAAACTGAGTCACATAGAGAATCTAGATCAATTCGATTAGATCAACACAACGAACTTTAATTTTCTTACTAGGTAAAAAAAAATTAAAAAAAATTGAGTTATTAAATGGCGCCGCTGCCGGCTCTTTTCGTAAAGATTGACGGTTTTCTATGAGAGACACGTTGCTTTTGGGATCCGTTCACTTTTGAGCGTTACTTTTCTTGCATAAAAAATTCAAAAATACATAAAAATTAAAAATTTCAAAAATCCAAAAAGATTTTATCTTTCTTGTGTATATATATTGTCTTTGTGTTTGGTTTCTTTTTCTTTTGTCTTTGTAGGTGCATGCGTACTAGATCTTCTAATTATCAAGAGCCCGAGCCTCAAGAAGATTTAGCTATGTCTGGTGTTAACAACAATAATCCACCGCACCCTAATAATAACAACAATGCTCTTCCACAGCCCGATCTTCGGACCATGGAGGAACTTTGTCAACCAACAATGTTTGGACGAGGAGGACCGATTGCGCCGATGCAAATCAACGCTCCTGAGTTTTCGTTGAAGCACCACATGATTCAGCAAGTACAAACAAACCCATTCCGTGGATTGCCTGATGATGATGCCAACAAACACCTCGACAAGTTCATTACAATCACTCAAAGCATGAAGTTGCCTGCAGCCACAATGGATGTTCTTCGCCTACAACTCTTCCCACATACTCTATCACATCATGCCGAGAAATGGTTTGATCGTCTCCCGAAGAATTCTATTCACACTTGGGATGACATGACTCAACGCTTTTTGTCGCACTACTTTCCACCATCCATGGTTACAAGCCTTCGCAATCAGATCAGCGGTTTCATGCAAGACCCTGATGAATCTCTTTTTGACGCTTGGGAGAGATATAATGTCTTGATCGATAGATGTCCAAACCACAATATGCTTCCAGTCACTTTGATTGATACTTTCTACAACGGTTTGACTTTTCGAGATCGTGATACGATAAATGCAGCCGCCGGTGGCACATTCATGAAAAGGAGACCCGAGGAGTGTAGAGAGCTCATTGAGAACATGACTACTCATCATAAAAACTGGGATTCCTCTGCTTCTTCTAGGAACAACCCGAGAGTCAATGTTTCCTCTACCTCAGCAAACCCTGAGATGACCGAACTCACCCGCATGATGACCGAAATGAGCAAAAGTATTACGCTTCTCGCTTCAAACCAACAACAACAACAAGTTAAAGCGGTTGCTAATCCTTGTGAAACATGTGGCTGTCCTCACTCATACACCGATTGTCCTTCGACACAAGGAGTATGCGGCTTACGGTAATTGTTCACCGGAAAATTACCAAGCTAGACAACAAGGGGATAGAACTCTGCTGAGCTACCGTTCCAACAACTACCTTTCACCCGGTTTTTCTCCTCAAAACCAAAACCCCGCCAATAACTACAATAGAAGCAACCAAATCCCACCAAGAGCTTCTAATCCTTATCAACCACCCGTCCAACAAACCCCACCCATTAATCCCGATGTTGAAGCCACAATGAGAACTCAAGGTGAGCAAATCAAGAATCTACAGAGCCAAATAATCAATTTGAAAGGAGATATCCTGAAGCAAGGAAATGAGATTAGAACCGAGGTTCGTGATAATATTCAATCCTCCTTCAACACTCAAACGACTGAATTAAAGAATCTGTTGGCTAGTTTCTTGCCCGCCACTCAACCTTCTACTTCAAGTTCTCTACCTTCAAACACCGTCACTAATCCGCGAGCCAATGTCCCGTAGTGGAGTCACCATCGTAGGACCACCAATTCCACCACCATCATCTACACCTCCTCCACCACCATGTGTCCCTACCCCTCCTACACCTAGTATTAGTGCACCATTACCGTCTCCGCCTCGTCATGACGATGTCTCTAGGAAGGACCCTTCAACATCCCAACCTTTACCTACTACACCTTCACCTTCCACCTATAAACCTAGAATTCCATACCCTTCTCGCATAGGCAAGACCAACGAGCTAACCAAGAATGACTGTCAAGTATCGAAATATGTGGAAATGCTATCTCAAATGACCATCAACATTAGCCTTGTTGAAGCACTTTGCCACATGCCAAAATTTGTCAAAGCATTCAAGGAATTGCTTAGCAAGAAGGAGAAGCTGATTGAACTCGCCAACACACGCTTAAATGAAAACTGCTCAGCAGTTATTCTTAAAGAATTACCGGAAAATCTTGGAGATCCCGGTCGTTTTGTGTTGCCTTGCGTGTTCAACAAAACTGAAGAATTTACTGCCCTTGCTGATCTCGGGGCTAGTATTAATTTGATGCCATTGAGTGTTTGGAAAATACTATCATTACCTGACCTCATTCCAACAAAGATGACTCTCGAACTTGCAAATCGCACTCTCGCTTACCCCGTTGGTATAGCCGAAGACGTGTTTATCAAAGTTGGCACATTTACTTTCCCGGTCGATTTTGTCGTAGTTGATTATGAAATGGACCCTCGTATTCCTTTAATACTTGGTCGGCCATTCTTGAGAACCGGACGAGCTTTAGTGGATGTGGCCGAAGGTGAGTTAATCTTACGAGTCGGGGATGATTCAAAAGTTTTTAAAATGGGGAAGCTTACAGGCAAATCCTTTGGAGGCCGAGAATCAGTGAATATGATTAATGTGCTCGATGACTTTACCGTCTATGACAATCCTCTATTCGATTCTTCCATCGATAATCCACTTTTTGACGATGATATGGATGATTCTTGCTCCACTTTGGAACCTTCTCCCATTTATGATTCGCCACCGATCTTTGATGCTTATGATGATGATGATTCTAGCTCAGATTCAGATGATTTTGATTGTACTTCTAAGTATCCCGAGCTGCCCACATATGATGATTTTGATGAGGCCGAAACTCTTTCGAGCGATTCTTCACATGATAAAGATCCTCCGACATCACTCGATCCTACTTTGGACGATTACTCATTTGAGGAAGACTTCTCTGAATTTCTCAACACTTACTTCCCTCATGAGAGTGATGCTCCTCCTTATGATTTTGAAGATTATCGTCTTGATCCTACTTTGGATTTGAAGCACATTCTTTCTAAGGAGAAGAAACCGGTCGACACCAATATCCGCATCACATATGATTTAACACCTCTTTGTCCCACTTCTAAGGACGAGGTTGTGCTTCTTCGCGGATCTTCTTCCCATTCTGCTGAGCCTGAGTGCTATTTTCCCTTAAAGGAAAAGGTGTTCGACCCTGGTATTGCAATCTTTCAGCCATCTCAGTATCCACCTGATGAAATAAAAGGAAAAATCTTTGGAACTTATGGAAACCTGCTTGCACCACTTCAACATTGCTTCCACCGTGCTCCATCGCTGCTTAAGGGAACCTTTCCTACTCTTCTTTGGCTTGCTTTGTTCGCCTTAAGCCTCTGCTATTTGATGGACGGAAACTATGTCTTTGATCCTGGTGGATATGTTTCATGCTTCTTCCGTTGATGATCAAGGTCGAGTCAGGCTAATGACTCGGTTAACAAAAATCAAGCGCTTCTTGGGAGGCAACCCATGCATCTATCTTTTAGCTTTCTTTATCATAAGTGTAGGGGGGACCCTTTGGATTGCTATTTCCTCTCCTCACTTCTTAATCAGGGATTCGTGCTTCAACAATCCACTCCTGATGATTCTTGACGACCCGTGATTCCGTGTTCCATTATCCCGGTTCTATCCTAAACTCTTTTCGATTCACTAATTTATATATTTTCTCAATATTAAAATAGGAATCTATTTAGTTGTTTTTCCTTAGCGAGATTTAAACAACGTGCACAATGTCCTAAGTGTAGGGGAGTTTACTCCCACATGCTTAAACATTGAGGACAATGTTTATCTTAAGTGTAGGGGGACTTCTATCGAAGTTAAGTGGTCTTTTCCTTGTCTTTGTCCTCATTTTAACCGGAAAATCAATTTTTCGACATTTTTCAAAATTTTTGATCTATTTTGGCCTATTAGTTTTTATTTTTGTATAGTTATTTTCTTGCCTTATTAGAATAAATGTTTAATAAGTGGTTTTAATTTTCAAACGTTGTGAATCTTTTGACTCAATCCGAGTTTACTCTAGCTAGTATCCTTAACGTGTTTAAGTCGAGTTTTGCTAGGCTTTTATATAGGGAGCTATAAAACGCGAAAGTCTTAACTCTCACGGGTTAAGAACAAGAACTTTTCGCAAGTTCCTATAATTGATCCTAGAGAGTCGTTTATCAAGGGA
The DNA here is from genome assembly GCA_025667525.1 of Glebionis coronaria. Taxonomy (NCBI): domain Eukaryota; kingdom Viridiplantae; phylum Streptophyta; class Magnoliopsida; order Asterales; family Asteraceae; genus Glebionis; species Glebionis coronaria. The sequence goes on along the minus strand of CM046878.1, from coordinate 540,246,750 downwards.
ACTTTAAGATGCGATTTCTAAACTTGAAAAAGTCTAAGAATTTGCAAGATCCTATAGGCGACTCGAAAACCCAAAACTTTGATTTAATAGGCTAAGTATCCACGAGTCTCATTACTTGAAATTTTAAACTGTGGAGAACGAGAGATGATAGAGCCAATTATAAGTTCGGTATTCTTTCGTGAATTTATGTGAGTTAATTATAAGCCTATTCTCCCATCGCTTGCTAATAATTTATCTGCTAATAAATAAGGTTGTACGATTTGAAAAGTTACTTAGCTTCTAGCCCAAGATCGTTTAAAAGTTGCTCGGTATGGATTAGAGTTCATAGCCAAGGCATAACTTATTGAAGCGGGATGCGAAGATTGGCGAGTCCGAAAAGGCCTTAACAAGGCATGAGGGCTATATTTTGTTGCTAAAGATCCAAAGTGATGTGAAGAATCATTTATCGAAAATCAATATGAAGGATCGAGACACACGACGAAAAGCAAATACTCCCCAAAAGTCATGGAGAAGTGTATCCGAAAAGACCCTAACAAGGTATGAGGATAAATAGATCCAAGTCATAAAAGGAGGCGGATCGTTGTATATCAAAGTCCAAAATAAAGATTGGAGAAAAATGAAGAAGTCGTGGTCCAAGTATGAATCTCTCAAAACTTCAAGTGAAGAAATTCCTATTATGAAGAGAAGACCATTATTTCATGAACGTCTCTCAAGATTTGAAGTATGAAGTCGCTGCCAAATATCGGTTCGAGAAAGGTCTCAAATCGCGAAGCGAGTTATGCCAAGATATGAACTTTATGGGGTCCCGAGAAGCTGTTTTAAAAGATTTTGTCCTTTAGGTACCTATTGATTAAATCGTTCACTTTATTTTCAGACTTAATAACTATCTAAATAAGTAAAAAATGCATCCTCGTGATCATTCAAGACAATAATAAAATATAAGAGATATACCTAGGAATAAGGGAGTCTAAGTGAATAATTGGCCCACATGAGTTCGTGATAGCTTGCTAACTTATAATAACAATGATCTCGTTTTTAAGCTTGGTTTGGAGAAAGTGAAAACTTAAGGATGATGATTATTCATAACATTTCCAAAACCCAAGGTATGCTTTTGATTTCTTTACTTTGAATGTTTATAGTTTTTATTTCTTTAATAAAGGCCAACGTGGATTGATTATGATGAAAAATGTAATCTTGCTTTGTAACTAATGCATTGCATGAGGACATTGCAATGATCAAGTGTAGGGGATTTGATAGGTGTGTAAACACCCATCTTTTCTACCACTTAATTACAATAATAACCGGACCAAAATGTGTATTTTATGTCTTTTATGTCAGAATTATGCGTGGTTTGTGTTTTTGTTGTGATTTAGGACGAAAAGGTGAAAAGTGGAGAAAACATGGGAATTCACGGGCATTTACGGACTTTTATTGAAGAAAAAGATGAAAGACGGAGTCAAGAAGTCAAGAGTGCAAAAAGAACGGAAGTCCAAGACCAATTCTGAAGATTTATCGAAGAAAAAGTCAAAAGACGGAAGTTTATCAAAAGCCGAAGAATTCAAGTCTATTTTATTGAAGAATTTAAAGACAAGTTCAAAAGAAATCCCGAAGCCAAAAGTCCTTAAAGTTCAAGTTTAAAGAAGATTAGAAGAAAAGGACTAAGCATGCAATTAATGAAGATTATATGCTTAAGGGCTTAATGATGCAATTATGAAGAAATGAAGGAGGGGAGGAAGCTTCCTAATCCTCCCCTATATATAGATTAGGATGATTTACATTTCATTCTTGTTGGCTAAGTGTGACAATTTAGCTCTTCCACCATTTTCTTATCTTGTCATTTATTTTTCATGTCATTTTAATACATGTTTTGCACTTAAATTATCCTTTTAATTCCAAGTAAGTTTTCAATTTTTGTTCTTTAAATTCTTGCCTTTACCTTTCTTTATCATTTGATCAAGTTTATTTTTATCAATCTCATTCTTCTCTTCTCATTTTGTTTCGTTTTGAATTTCGGATTAAGCAAGTTTTGCTTAATCCATTTGCTTATTTAACCAAAAGTCTCGTCCTTTTTAAGTCCTCATACGAAATAAGCCTCGAGATTGACAACCTTGAGTGCTTATTTGGTATTTTGCTTAAGTGTTTTGAAAGTTTTCTTAAAAGTTTTGATTCTTAAGTTTTGATTTCATTTAAGTTTCGTCTTTTAAAGTTTGAAAGATTTTAACTTTTTGACTTTTTATCTCGTTTGATTCATTTCATTTAAGTTCTTTGCGACTTCTTATTGGATATAGCTTATTAGGATTTGAGCTTATTACGAAATTGTTCTCCATCGGAAAGGAAGGGTTTATACATCATTGCGACGGCCTGCTTCTCCACATTCCGATAGTGACAGCTTCGGCCTAAGGTTTTCGCTTTCCGATCCAGGATTGCGACAGGAGTAACATTTCCTCATTCCGATCTGGGGATTGCGATCGCATATTGCGATCGCTCTTTCTGACGGCTCTTGAGGCTTACTTAGACGAAGTGCTGCCCAATTTTCTTTAGCCACATTCCGATAGATTGCACTTTATATTCCGATAGGTGAAATTCCGATAGGACACATTCCGATAGCATCATTGCGATTTGGGGTGTTGTGTACATTCTGATCTGGGTTCGATTGGTATTCCGATCAGGAGGTAAGTGACAGTTATTCCGATCTGGGTCCATTCCGATCTGAAAGGTAGTACATTCCGATTGCACCGATCGGAATATATTCCGATCGGGTTGTTGTTCTTTATACTTTGTCTTGTTTAATTTTTAGTTTAAGTTTTTAATACTTGTCTAATTTTAATTCTTGTCACGCTTTTATTTTTAGTCATTTAATTAAATTTACTTTTCAAAAGCTTTTAAATATCGCACATTTATTTTAATTAGATTTAGATTTAATTTCACGCCACTTTACTTTCAACGACATTTACTTTTAAGTCTTCGCACATTTAATTTTAAACACTACAACGACACATTTTTGTTTTCACCAAAATAAAACTGAGTCACATAGAGAATCTAGATCAATTCGATTAGATCAACACAACGAACTTTAATTTTCTTACTAGGTAAAAAAAAATTTGAGTTATCAATATACTTCAAGCTCTTGTGGTCCGTGAAAATGTCACATGATTCTCCATATAAGTAGTGCCTCCATATCTTCAATGCAAACACGACTGCAGCAAGTTCCAAGTCATGCGTAGGGTAATTTTCTTCATAAGGCTTAAGCTGCCGTGAAGCATACGCGATCAATTTCCCATGTTGCATGAGAACACAGCCAAGTCCCTTCCCCGATGCATCACTGTAGATTTAAAATCCACCCGTACCAGATGGGAGAGTAAGAATAGGTGCAGATACTAGCTTATGCTTCAAGTCTTCAAAGCTCTTCTCTCGTTCTTCAGTCCAGACGAATTTCTCCCCTTTCCGCATCAGTTTGGTCAATGGTAGTGCTAAGCGGGAAAAGTTCTCCGCGAACCTACGGTAATAGCCAGCTATGCCTAAGAAACTGCGGACTTCTGTCGCTGATGTCAGCCTCGGCCACTTAGTAATGGCCTCAACCTTCGCTGGACCCATAGTGATTCCTTCTGCTGATACAGTGTGACCTAAGAATGCCACCTTGTCGAACCAGAACTCACACTTGGATAATTTTGCATACAGCTGCTTCTGGCAAAGAATCTGTAGTACTTTACGAAGATGGTCTTCGTGTTCCTCCTTGGACTTTAAGAAAATCAGGATGTCATCAATGAAGACAATGATGAACTTGTCCATAAATTCATGGAAGATTCTGTTCATTAAATCCATGAACACTGCTGGAGCATTTGTCAAGCCAAATGGCATAACTACAAACTCGTAGTGGCCATAGCGGGTACGAAAAGCAGTCTTGGCTATGTTCTGCTCCTTAACCTGTAGTTGATGGTAGCCTGACCTAAGATCAATCTTGGAGAAGTGTTTGGCCCCTTGAGTTGGTCAAACAGATCGTCTATACGCGGCAGTGGATACCTATTCCGGATGGTAATCTTGTTGAGCTCACGATAGTCTATGCAAAGATGCATACTGCCGTCCTTCTTCTTAACAAATAAGACCGGTGCGCCCCATGAAGATGCGCTCGGTCGAATGAAACCTCGTTCTAGAAGTTCTTGTAGTTGATCCTTCAGCTCCTTCAGCTCTATGGGAGCCATGCGATAAGGAGCTTTGGAGATCGGTTCAGCTCCTGGAATAAGCTCGATATTGAATTCCACTTCTCGTGCAGGTGGTATGCCCGGAAGTTCTTCTGGGAATACATCTTGGAATTCCGACACTATTTGTTGATCCTGAATTGATGGAGATTCAACATCCATGTCAATGACCGTAGCTAGATAACCCTCGCTGCCATGTGACAGTAGTGCACGCGCTTGCAGGGTAGATATGATTTGTACAGACCGTCCGGGTACGACCCGTTATGAATGTCCTCTGGTGCATTAACATCACCGAAGATAACTCGATATGAATGGCAGTCTATGGTAGCATGATGCTTGGATAGCCAACCCATGCCCAAAATCATGTCGAAGTCATTCATGTCCAGCGGAAGTGCGTCAACAGGTCGAACCTTATCGTCAAATTCTAGGGGAAGACTCTTGTATATATGGGTGATTAATACATAGTCCCTCAAAGGCGTTGAAATAGTAAGCCTATTCTCTAGTGGCATGGGGAGCATCCTAATGTTCTTAGCATAAGCAGTAGAAATGACCGAGTGAGTAGCACCCGTATCAAAAAGAACACACGCAGCTTGACCATACATATACAAGATTCCAGTGATGGTACCTGTAGACTTGTTGGCCTGGTCTCGAGATGTCGTGTAGACACGCCCGGTGGTAGGAGGCGGCTTGGAATCAGCATGTCCCGATGTGCCCTCCATCTCGCCTTTACGGCAATCCTTCATGATATGGCCAGGAAGACCACACTTGAAGCATGCGTCCGTGTTAGGACAACATGGCCATAGGTGCCTACGATGGCAAGTAGAGCAAAGAGGATGAGTATATCCTCCAGCAGGTGCTCTGGCTGGCTGGGAACCTGATAAAACATTTTACATAAGACATGATAATAGGGTACAAAGGACAATGCGGATAATCGTAAGATTGAATACCAGTGATAGCTGGACGGCTAGGCTGTGAACCTCTCTGGTTCTGGTCCCTACCGTTTCCATGGTTCCTGGTAGAAGTTTCTAGAATGTCAGAATATGAGTTAAAACATGAAATCATAAGAAAATGCGTAAGTATTAGGACCTGCTGCTGTTGGAGTGTCCAGCATTGTGACGGTAATTATCATTACCGTCACGCCTATCCGTAGCAGAACGGTCGTTAGTCTGACCGTTTCCCTTGGGCTGATGAGGCTGCTGCTGAGTAGCCGGCTGAGACCGGTCCCCAGTTTTCTGCCTAGAAGATACATTTTAAAGAGATGAATAATTGACATATACTGGAAGAATACGGATTGATCACCGCTTGAATACGAATGTTTACCTCTTGTCGGGTCTCTCAGCTTCCCCGAACTCATCTCTCTCTTGCAGCATCTCCAGCTTACGTGCTGCATCGACCACTTGTGCTACAGTGTTGAACGTAGCAGACACCAGATTGTTTGCGACCGATGTGCAAAGAGCCCACCTAAAGTGGTGTGCCTGCTCTTCCGGAGTACCTGCTGCTGCACCAAGGAAACCAGCTAAGCGAAGAAAGCGCTGCATAAACTCGTTGCTATTCTCCCCAGCTCTCTATTGGATCCCATGGTACTCCCTCTTGAGCTTGTCTTTCTCAGCTTTGGGAAAGAACTGCTCCATCACCCTGTCCTTGAACTGAGCCCAAGTCAAACCAGTAACCCACTCGTCACCTCCCTAAGACTGCATCAACGCTAACCACCAATTTAGCACATCGCCTTCGAACCGATAGCATGCCAACCTCGCCTTGTACGCGGGGTCACAACCCATAGCATTGAAGATCTTCTCGATGTGAGCCAACCAGCTTTCAACATCACTAGGGTTATCTGTCTTCTCTAAAGCTCGAGGACGGAGTTTGTTGAATCTCTCCAGCCATACTGCTAATGTCACTAGAGGAGGAGGAGGAGGTGCCTGGTTATGCTTCTGATTGTTGGCAGCTTGAACCTCAGCCCTGAAGTCGTTCCCTAGTTGAGGAAGCAAAGCTTGCATTGCAGCATTGAGTTGTTCCTTTTCGCGTGTGAGAACCATCTGACAGTATAACATAAAACATATGATTAAACAGATAAAAACATATAATATATATATATATATATATATATATATATATATATATATATATATATATATATATACATGAAAAAAAATTTATACCAAAATTCAAGAGAAAAATTTTATGCAAGAAAATTTTGCGTATGAATGCATGATGTAGTTTTATGAAAACTTTTGTATGCTCGAGAGTGAACGCCTATGGTCAATTCACCCAAAATAAAAGACATGATGAGGGGAAACCTATGGGTCGGTCCCAATTTTAAAAGTTTTGATAAAACACATGCGACTAAATAGGGCCAGTCCTGTACCAACCATTACTTAGTCATAAACCTGCGGCAATGACATATATGTGTATGCATAAAAATGATGAATGCATGAAAACGACTGTCAGTTCTAGGAAGACCATAGTGACTACCCACTAATCACAGGTCATATTTTGAGAGCCTACATGTCGAAGCCTTGGCTCTGATACCATAATTGTAACACCCTATTTTAATAATGGAATGTCACACGTAATTATGGCGTGTCATCAAAGCATACAAGGAAAAATGTCTAAACATTACATGACCATAAAAGGAAAATACCGGAATCAAACATCGGTAGTCCAAAAGTAAAGCTCATCACACATAAACATAAGTACTGTAAAGGAAAGGACTAAACAATGTCCATAGCAAGAGTATCAAAGTAAAGATAATGCATAAAGTAAAGAAAGGCTAGAAAGCTTCCAGTACATATGCACATACACTTAAAGTCTACGAGCGTCCCCGAGTACCTGCCGTTTTGGGAACATAGAAAAGGAAAACGGCTGAGCAATACGCTCAGTGCATGGATGTACAATAAAGCATGAATAGGATAAGCATATAACCTATAACAGCGGAAGAAACTAAGTCCCAAATAATCTGGTTAAGTCTTGGTAAAACTGGTTTTATTGTTTAAAAAGCCTTATGTTTATCTTATAAAAACTTTTTATCATATTCTACCATTAGCCAATATAGGTCATGAAAATCCATCGTGCATGAATACTTGGAGGGGTGACCTCATCATGCAAATTAGAGGGGCTGCCTCTAATTTAATATACTGGTTTTGGGTAGGAGGGATCAGCTCCTTGTGAAGGATGCAAGGCACACACCACATTCACACTGAGTAATCTGCTGAAAACATGTAACTAGGATGCACCCATACGCCCCACATGATAAATATAATAATATGGCCAAAAGCTGAAGGGACGCCACGAGCAATCACTCCGCCGTGGTGAAGTCATAACATCAGTGCCTCTAATGTTATGGTTATGGTACCTCCATAACTAGGTGAAACTGGTCATGCATGTATATGGCTATAGGTATTCTAAATTAAACATAAGCAAGTCAAACAAATAAACTTATACTACGAGAAAACATTTGGCTGCATACGAGGAATCCTAATAAGGAAAGAATGTCCATACTGAAAGGACGGGAATCCGTACCTTATGTCCAGTGAACGAAGAAGACGAACTGAGGAGAATCCTACTTCGGTATCACTAATGCTACATAAATACATACGTGTATAAGTATCTGATTACTAAATACGTAACTGGTTTTATATCATGTCTTAGCTTATTTTATATGTTCATATCATGTTTTACTGTTTTAAGCCTTAAACTGTATTTATCTTATATTCTGTCTATTCTGATTAAGTATTTCTGGTATTTCATGTATTATTATACTTACTGTGTAATAATGAGTAACTTTCTAAAAATAGCAGGTTTCCTAAAATAGAAAGTTTCCAAAAATAGAAAGTTACCAAAAATAGAAAGTTTCCAAAATAGAAAGTTTCCAAAAATAGAATTATTGCTTCAAATAGATAAGTTTCTAAAAATAGAAAGTTTCCATAAATAGATCAGCTGCCTTAATTAAATAAGTTTCTAAAAATAGAAAGTTTCCATAAATAGATTAGATGCCTGAATTACTAAGTTTCAAAAAAATAGAAAGTTTCCATAATTAGATATAAGCTGGTTAAATAAGCTAAGTATATAAGCTTAAGTATTTTCTGATTATTATTCTAAGTCATAATGATATAATGTATAGTTTATTAATTATTACATGTAATTTAAATAAAATATAGGTTAAAAGTATTTAATTAAATATATCATGTTTTTAATTAAATAAAGTTAAATACTTAGGTTAAAACATGTATTATTACTTATTAATAATATAACCTAAGTCATGTTAATTAATTAATTAATTAATTATAACCATGATTTTTAAATAATTAATTAATTGTAAATCTAGAAAAATATAAATACTTAGGTTAATAATTCCATGATCTAATAATTAAATTATAACCTAAGTCATGTTTTATTAAATTAATCATGTCATATTTATTAATTTAATTTTAACCTATGATTATAAAAATTTTATGTTAACATAAACCATGAACTGGATCTTGACTAGAAACCATAAACCGGACCTGAAATCGACACCATACCCCGAACCACTTCGGGGTTCCCTTTGGTTTGCTTCTGCCGTGGGACCCACACCACCAAACCGGGACCATATGGTCTCGGTGGTGCTCTATTAGCCAAACCGAGACCCCCTTGGGGTTCGGCGCCGGCCAAACAAACACCCCTAAAAACATCCGTTTTGATTTACCCCATAACCAATTCCATGTTTGATTTATGTTTTTAATTATGTTTTTTAAAACATCATGTCCTTATTAATTTATTAAATCAAAACAAAAGAAAAAGGATTAAAAAGAGGTATACTGAATGCGTGGATCTAACGAGGATGAACACACACGAACACACGTACAAAGATTCAAGATCAAAATCAACTAAACACCCCCCCCCCCCCCCTTTGGTGTGTTATGTGCGGCGGCCACAAGAGGACAAGAAGGAGAAGGAGAAAAATCTTTTAGGTTTTTGGTTTTGGTTTCCTGTAAAGTGAAAATAAGTAGTAAAAGTTACCTTAACCCCTTCTTAGTAAATTTTGAGATGGGCTTGGCCCATCTCCTTGATGTAGCCGTGAGTAAGGGGGCCCCACATGGGGTACCCGTACCGTTTTCCGTGTCTCGTTATTTAAGTGTTCGTTCGTGTTTATTTGTGTTCGTGTTTAGTGTGTTCTCGTTAAATATTTATCGTGACTTAATATATTTATTCGTGTTCGTAATAAATATATATACGTAATTAATACTAGTTCGTGATTTAATTACGTTCATGATTTCATGATCGCATGTTTGTGATTAATTATTGTCAAATAATTATTGTGTATTCGTACGTAATAAATACTTATCGTGTTCTAACACGTACGTAATACGTAAAATCCTAACACGTAATCGTAATCATGCTATAATAGGAAAGTTTTAATCTAGTACGTACGATCTTAAGGGTACTATTCATGGTAAAAGCATGCGAGTTTTACATAATTAACATGACTTAGGTTATATTATTAATAGATAATAATACATGTTTTAACCTAAGTATTTTACCTTATTTAATTAAAATTATGTTATATTTAATTAAATACTTTAACCTATAGTTTATTTTATTTACATGTAATAATTAATAAACTATACTATATAATAACATGACTTAGAATTATAACCAGAAAACACTTAAGCTTATTTAATTAGCTTAATTAACCAACTTATATCTATTTATGGAAACTTTCTATTTTTAGAAACTTATTTATTTAAGGCAGCTAATCTATTTATGGAAACTTTCTATTTTTAGAAACTTATCTGTTTTAAGCAGTAATTCTATTTTTGGAAACTTTCTTTTTTTGGAAACTTTCTATTTTTGGAAACTTTCTATTTTTGGTAACTTTCTATTTTAGGAAACCTGCTATTTTTAGAAAGTTACTTATTATTACACAACAAGTATAATAATACCGGAAATACAAGTAATACTTAATCAGAATAGACAGAATATAAGATAAACACAGTATAAAGCTTAAAACAGTAAAACATGACATGAACATATAAAACAAGCTAAGACATGATATAAAACCAGTTACGTATTCTGTAAACAGATACTTATACACGTATGTATTTATGTAACGTTAGTGATACCGAAGTAGGAACTTCTTCCGTTCGTCTTCTTCGTTCAATGGACATAAGGTACGGATACTCCGTCCTTTCAGTATGGACATTCTTTCCTTATTAGGATTTCCCGTATGCAGCCAACTGCTTTCCCATAGTATAAGTTTATATGTTTGATTGCTTATGTTTTATTAGAATACCTAAAGCCATATACATGCATGACCAATTTCACCTAGTTATGGAGGTACCATAACCATAACCATAACACTAGAGGCACTGGTGTTATGACTTCCCCACGATGGAGGGATTGCTCGTGGCGTCCCTTCAGCTTTTGGCCATATTATTATATTTATCATGTGGGGCGTATGGGTGCATCCTAGTTACATGTTTTTAGTTGATTACTTAGTGTGAATGTGGTGTGTGCCATGCATCCTTCACAAGGAGCTGATCCCTCCTACCCAAAACCAGTATATTAAATTAGAGGCAGCCCCTCTAATTTGCATGACGAGGTCACCCCTCCAAGTATTCATGCACGTTGATATTTTCATGACCTATATTGGCTAATGGTAAAAGATGTTAACCAGTTTTTACAAGATAAACATAAGGCTTTTCAAAATATAAAACCAGTTTTACTAAGACTTAACCGGGTTATTCAGGACTTAGTTTCTTCCGCTGTTTCATGCTTATATGCTTATATTATTCATGCTTTATTTGTACATCCGTGCACTGAGCGTATTGCTCAGCCGTTTTCCTTTTCATGTTCCCAAAACGGCAGGTACTTAAGGACGCTCGTGACTCTACGCGTACGTGCATATGGACTGGAAGCTTTCTTGTCTTCTTTACTTTATGAATTTATCTATACTTTGATACTCTTTCCATGGACATTATTTAGTCCTTTCATTTACAGTACTTATGTTTGTGTGTGATGAGCTTTACTTTTGGTCTACCGATGTTTGATTCCGGTATTTCCTTTTATGGTCATGTAATGTTTAGACATTTATCCTTGTATGCTTTGATGACACGCCATAATCACGCGTGACATTCCATTTACCAAAATGAGGTGTTACAATTATGGTATCAGAGCCAAGGCTTCGACCTGTAGGCTCTCAAAACATGACTTGTTATTAGTAGGTAGTCACTATGGTCTTCCTAGAACTGACAGTCGGTTTTCATGCATTCATCATTTTCATGCATACATATATATGTCATTGTCACAGGTTTATGACTAAGTAATGGTTGGTACAGGACTGGCCCTATTTAGTCGCATGTGTTTTATCGAAACTTTTAAATTTGGGACCGACCCATAGGCGTCCCCTCGCCATGTCTTTTATTTTTGGTGAACTGACCACAGGCGTTCACTCTCGAGCATACAAAAGTTTTCTTAAAACTGCATCATGCATTCATGTAAAAATTTTCCTGCATATAATTTTTCTCATGATTTATTGGTATAAATTTTTTCATGTATATATTTTATGTTTTGATCAGTTTAATCATGTATTTTATGTTATACTGTCAGATGGTTCTCACACGCGAGCAGGAACAACTCAATGCAGCGATCCAAGCTGCAATTTAAGCTTTGCTTCCTCAGCTGAGGAATGACATCAGGGCTGAGGTTCAGGCTGCTAACAATCAACAGCATAACCAAGCACCTCCTCCTCCTCCTCTAGTGACATTGGCAACATGGCTGGAGAGATTCAACAAGCTCCGTCCTCGAGCTTTCGAGAGAACAGATAGCCCCAGTGAAGCTGAAAGCTGGTTGGCTCACATCGAGAAGATCTTCGATGGTATGGGTTGTGACCCCGTCTTCAAGGCGAGGTTGGCATGTTATCGGTTCGAAGGCGATGTGTTAAATTGGTGGTTAGCATTGAAGCAGTCTGAGGGAGGTGATAATTGGGTGGCTGCTTTGACATGGGCTCAGTTCAAAGATAGGGTGATGGAGCAGTTCTTTCTCAAGGCTGAGCAAGACAAGCTTAAGAGAGAGTACCATGGGATCCGACAAAGAGCTAGGGATAATAGCAATGAGTTCATGCAGCGCTTTCTTCGCTTAGCTGGTTTCCTTGGTCCAGCGGCAGGTACTCCTAAAGAGCAGGCACACCACTTCAGGTGGGCTCTTCGCACATCGGTCGCAAACAACTTGGTGTGTGCTACGTTCAACACGGTAGCACAAGTGGCCGATGCAGCACGTAAGCTGGAGATGCAGCACGTAAGCTGGAGATGCTACAGGAGAGAGATGAGTTTGGGGAAGCAGAGAGACCCGAGAAGAGGTAAACATTCGTATTCAAGCGGTGACCAATCCGTATTCTTTCAGTATATATGTCAATGTTCATCTCTTTAAATTGTATCTTCCAGGCAGAGGACTGGGACCGGTCTCAGTCGGCTACTCAGCAGCAGCCTAGTCAGCCCAAGGGAAACGGTCAGACTAACGACCATTCTACTACGGATAGGCATGGCGGTAATGATAATTACCGTAACAACGCTGGACACACCAATAGCAGCAGGTCCTTATACTTACGCATTTTCTTATGATTTCATGTTACAACTCATAATTCTGACACTGTAGCAAATCTTCTACCAGGAACCATGGAAACGGTAGGGACCAGAACCAGAGAGGTTCACAGCCTAGCCGTCCAGCTATCACTGGTATTCAATCTTACGATTATCCGCATTGTCCTTTGTACCGTATTATCATATCTCATGTATAATGTCTTATCAGGTTCTCAACCAGTCAGGACACCTGCTGGAGGATATACTCATCCTCTTTGCTCTACTTACCACCGTAGGCACCCAGGGCCATGTCTCCGCGACAGTGACGCATGCTTCAAGTGTGGTCTTCCTGGCCATTGCATGAAGGACTGCCGCAAGGGCGAGATGGAGGGCACATCAGGACATGTTGATACCAAGCCGCCTCCTACCACTGGACGCGTCTACACGACATATCGCGATCAGGCCAACAAGTCTACAGGTACCATCACTGGAATCTTATATATGTATGGTCAAGATGCATGTGTTCTGTTTGATACGGGTGCTACTCACTCGGTCATTTCTACTACTTATGCCAAGAATGTTAGGATACTCCCCATGCCACTAGAGAATAGACTCCGTATTTCCACACCTTTAAGAGACTCTGTACTTATCACCCATGTGTACAAGAGTCTTCCCCTAGAGTTTGACGACAAGGTTCGTCCTGTTGACGCACTTCCGCTAGACGTGAATGACTTTGACATGATTTTGGGCATGGATTGGCTATCTAAGCATCACGCTACCATAGACTGCCATTCATATCGAGTCATCTTTGGTGATATTAATGCACCAGAGTACATTCATAACGGGTTCGTACCAGGCAGGTCTGTAAAAATCATATCAACCCTGCAAGCACGTGCACTACTGTCACATGGCTGTGAGGGTTATCTAGCTACGGTTCATGACATGGATGCTGAATCCCCATCAATTCAGGATCAGCCGATAGTGTCAGAATTCTAAGATGTATTTCCAGAAGAACTTCCGGGCATACCACCTGTACATGAAGTGGAATTCAATATCGAGCTCATCCCAGGAGCTGAGCCGGTTTCCAAGGCTCCTTATCGCATGGCTCCCATAGAGTTAAAGGAGCTGAAAGATCAACTGCAAGAACTTATAGAACGAGGTTTCATTCGATAGAGCGCATCTCCATGGGGCGCATCGGTCTTATTTGTTAAGAAGAAGGATGACAGTATGCGTCTTTGCATTGACTACCGTGAGCTCAACAAGATTACTATCAGGAATAGGTATCCATTGCCACGTATAGACGATCTGTTTGACCAACTCCAAGGGGCCAAACACTTCTCCAAGATTGATCTTAGGTCAGGCTATCATCAGCTACGGGGTAAGGAGCAGGACATCGTCAAGACTGCTTTCCGTACAAGCTATGGCCACTACGAATTTGTAGTCATGCCATTCGGCCTGACCAATGCTCCAGCAGTGTTCATGGATTTGATGAACAGAATCTTCCATGAATTTCTGGACAAGTTCGTCATTGTCTTCATCGATGACATCCTGATTTTCTCAAAGTCCAAGGAGGAACACGAAGACCATCTTCGTACAGTACTACAGATTCTTCGCCAGAAGCAGATGTATGCTAAATTCTCCAAGTGTGAGTTCTGGTTAGACAAGGTGGCATTCTTAGGTCACACTGTATCAGCAGAAAGAATCACTATGGATCCAGCGAAGGTTGAGGCTATTACTAAGTGGCCGAGGCCGACATTAGCGATTGAAGTCCGCTGTTTCCTAGGCTTAGCTGGCTATTACCGTAGGTTCGTGGAGAACTTTTCCCGCCTAGCACTACCATTGATCAAACTGATGCGGAGAGGGGAGAAGTTCGTCTGGACTGAAGAACGAGAGAAGAGCTTTGAAGACCTGAAGTAGAAGTTAGTATCTGCACCTATTCTTACTCTCCCATCTGGTACGGGTGGATTTCAAATCTACAGTGATGCATCGGGGAAGGGACTTGGCTGTGCTCTCATGAAACATGGGAAAGTGATCGCGTACGCTTCACGACAGCTTAAGCCTTATGAGAAAAATTACCCTACGCATGACTTGGAACTTGCTGCAGTCGTGTTTGCATTGAAGATATGGAGGCACTACCTATATGGAGAATCATGCGACATTTTCACGGACCACAAGAGCTTGAAGTATATCTTCACTCAGTGTGAATTGAACATGAGACAGAGGAGATGGATAGAGCTTTTGAAGGATTATGACATTAATCTGCAGTATCATCCTGGCAAGGCGAATGTAGTAGCAGATGCACTTAGCAGAAAGTCCGGAATGATCAACGGCATTAAGATTGAGGAGGAAATCATAAGAGACTTGGAGCGACTAGACATAGAGATCATGGTATGTGGACAACACGGTTACTGGGCTAATCTTAGAGTAGAACCCGAGTTACTCTCTAAGATCAAGGAAGCTCAGAAAGATGATGGAGAAATTTGGGTGATAATTCAGAATTTGGAGAAGCAGACAGAATTCATAGTAGATGCAGATGGTATCGTATGACAGGGCACGAGACTTTGTGTTACTAATGATCAAGAACTCCAGGAAGCCTTGTTAGCTGAAGCTCATAGCTCCCCTATTTTCTATACATCCTGGTTCGACCAAGATGTACCATGACATCAAACAGTACTTTTGGTGGAGTGGTATGAAACAGGATGTTGCCACTTACGTCTCCAAATGTCTTACCTGCCACCAGGTTAAGATCGAGCATCAGCGATCTGGCGGTCTCCTTCAACCATTAGATATTCCAGAGTGGAAGTGGGACAAAATCACCATGGATTTTGTTACTGGTCTTCCGCCAACCAAGAGGAAGCACGATGCAACTTGGGTTATCGTAGATCGACTTACCAAATCAGCTCATTTCTTACCGATCCGTAAGGAAGATTCGGTCAGTAAACTCGCCGATACGTATAGAAGAGAGATCATGAGACTTCAAGGTGCTCCATCTAGCATCGTCTCAGACAGAGATCCTTGATTCACTTTGCAATTTTGGAAGAGTCTGCAGAAATCTTGGGGTACACAACTTAAGCTTAGCACGACTTTTCATCCTCAAACAGACGGGCAGTCGGAGAGAACGATTCAGACATTAGAAGACATGTTGAGGTCATGTGCGTTGGAATGGACGGGTGATTGGGACGATTATATCTATTTGGTGGCGTTTGCATATAACAACAGTTGGCACGGAAGTATCAAGTGTGCTCCTTTCGAGATGTTGTATGGCAGAAAGTGTCGCGCCCCAATCTGCTGTGATCAGGTTGGTGAGCGAACACTTGAAGGACCAGAGATCATAGAAATGACTAATGAGAGGGTCGCAGTAGCTAAGCAGAAACTTCAGGAAGCACGGTCACGTCAGAAGAGCTACGCCGACAAGCATCGTAGGGACATACATTTTAACGTAGGAGATCACGTTTTCCTTAAGGTTTCGCCGGCACGTGGTGTTAGACGTTTTGGAATTAAAGGGAAGCTCAGTCCTCGTTTCATCGGACCGTTTGATATCATTGAACGAGTCGGTGAAGTATCTTACCGTTTAGCGTTACCTCCGTAGCTTTCATACGTACACAATGTGTTTCATGTGTCCTTACTCAGAGGGTACCAGTATCATCCCCTTCGCATGGTTCAGTATCCACTAGAACAGATGTTGGGAATAAAATGTAGCCAGTACACTTGGACGCTGACAAGAGTAATCGGGACGTTGATAGGAAGAAAACAAGCGTTAACAGAGTAAGCGTTGACAGGGAGATGTCAAGCGTTGATAGGATGAAGTCAAGCACTGATAGAAGACTTAGTCTACACGTATTATGTTTCTAGTTATGTTTCTAGTAAAGATATGATCAACAATGTATTTTCTATGTTTATCTTTATCTAAAATAGTTGATACGTAGACTCTTGTACAAGGTTCCTAATGTCTATAAAAGGAGGCCTTTAGGTTTTGTTTCAATATAAGTTTTCATACGTTTAACACTTTCATTGTACGCAAGTTTGTTCTAATCAATCAAGTGAAAGTTTGGTTTACATTGTTTGTGTGTTCTTGTTTGAGTATTAATTCTGCATAATACTTAAATTGTTTTATACACAACAAAGTTTCTCTACGTGTTTAACTTGATCTAATCTCGTTTGCACAAGCTAAATCGATCTAAGTTTGTGATCAACAAGTGGTATCAGAGCTTGTTGAGAAACTTTGATCTAAAGAACACAAGAACCCTAATTTTCACAAAACCCTAAAAACATCATGTCTGCCCCAGAAGTAAACTCCTCCTCCTCCTCAACCCCTAACATCAAGATTCCATGCTAGACCCAGACAATTTTGAGCTTTGGAAGTTTAACTTTGAGGAGTATAACCATGACTACAATCTATGGGAAATTATTGAATATGGAAACACATTCAATAAAGCTCAAAAGATTGTAGCTACCATCCTACAAAGAACAAATGTTCAAGGCTCTACTGAAGAGGATCGAAAAGAAAAACCTGAAGATGGTAGAGCTGTCTCAACTGAGGACATAGCAAAGAGAAGGAGTGATAGGTGTGAAAACACGCATCCTTTTACCACTTAATTCTGGCTAAAACGAGACCAAAACACGTATTTAATATCATTTGTTTGGAATTATGCGTGGTTTTTGTGTTTATTGTATTTCAGAGTCGACCGGATGAATATTGAAGAAAACATGGGATTGCACGGGTTTTATCAAGGAAAAAGACTTAAGACGAAGTCCATTGTCCAAGAGATGCAAAAGATTTGAAGTCATTGTGCCTATTTGAAGATTTATCGAAGAATAGAGCCAAAGATGGAAGATTCATATATGTCGAAGAACTCGAGTTTATTAAACAAAAGATTATAAGACGAGTTGGAATTATTCACCGACACTTCTCAAATCCAAGGCGGAAACATTTATTTAAAGAAGCGTGAAGACCAAAGAAGGAAGAAGAAAAAAGAAGCCCAAGCCAAAGCCCAACTCCAAGCCCACCACCACATCACACGCCTATATATATGGTTCTACTTCACAAAAAGGAGACACTTAGTTTTTCACTTAGTCTTTTAGGTAGTTTTTAGTTTTAGAGAGAGAAAGTTCCAAACTTTCTCTCACTAGATTTCTTTTTTTTCCTTTCTAGATCAAAACATTTGTATTACTTTTTTATTAATCAAGTTCAAGTCTTTAGCTTTTAATCTTTAATCTCATCCTTCCTTTCTTTTACTTTGATTGATTTTGGTACAAATTTCGTATGATCCGTGTTGTTCATCAATAATTTGTGCTTAAAAAGTTGATTTCTTTTTATGTTTCCTTAAGTTTATACACTAATAAGCTTTAAGATCCTTGTTATTATTGGCTTATTTGTTGATTTAGTTAATTTACTCTTTAAAGTTTTTTATGAAAAGTTAATCTTTTTATTGGATTGATTTAAAAGTTGTTTATTTTGAGTTTAGAAAAGTTGCTTTTAGTGCTTATTTGATCAGCTTAAGATTGGATTCGAGCTAGTTTAGTGATTGGCTTATTCATAGCTTATTCACTTTGCTTAAAAATCGGATCAAAAAGGGATTTCGGAAAGGGTCATAAACCCCTTTCCGATTAGTGCTTTCCGACCAGATACACAACCCTCATTCCGATCTACCGATCAGAAAAGGGTTTAGGATTTCCGATTGGTGGTATTTTCATATTCCGACGGTAAGAATTGTTTTTATTCCGATTTGCCCCATCTCTCCATATTCCGATTAGACCTAGGTTTTGGTTATTCCGATCTGCACGTTTTAGATTATTCCGATTGTACCATTTAGCAATATTTCGATTGGTTCCATTCTTAGTATTCCGATTGCTTCATTTCGCCCAACATTCCGATCAGCATCATTTTTGGTTATTCCGATTGTTCTTTTGTTCACATTCCGATCACTCAGATCGGAATATATTCCGATTGAGGGCAATTTTTCCACTATTCCGATCTTAGCTAATTTGCTTGTTTCGTTCTTACTTTCTTTTAGTACTTTTCTAATAGTTCTTATTTTTCACAAAGTTTTCCAAGTGTTAGTTTTTATTAAGTGTTCACTTATTTTTCTCTAAATATAATCTTTAAGTTTTCAAACATCTAATTTTAAACTCGTCTTTTCACTTTAATCATTTAAGTCTTTAATTTTACTCTTCGACACTTAATTTCTTGACATTAGTTTAAAATAGATAAACAAACCAACCACGTTTCATTAACCAAGAACAAATCATTCCACTTAGAGCCGAGATCAATTCGAGAGGATTCCAAGAATCGAACTTTCATCAATGAAAATCCTTGTATCAAATGGCGCCGCTGCCGGCTCTTCTCGTTAAGATCAAAAGTTTTTTGTGAGAACTTGGATTTTGGGATCCGTTCCCCGTGAACGTTACTTTTTCATAAAAATTTTCAAAAACACTAAAAAATGTAAAATTTTCAAAAATCCTAAAAACCAAAAATATTTTTGCTTTGTTTTTCTTTGTTCGTTCTTTTGCAGGTGTATGCGCACTCGATCCACGTCATATCAAGATCCCGAGCCTCTCGATCACTTAGACATGGCCGGTGTACCACCTCAAAAAAATAATAACAACAACAACCCACCTTTCAACAACATGAACAATAACAACAACAATGAGCCCCTTCCGGATAATCGCCCGATGATTGAACTGCTGCAAGCTCATGTAGATGGCAACACTGATCCAATTGTTATACCACCAATTGCCGCCAACAATTTCGAGCTCAAATCAGGCTTTATCCAGATGGTCTCCGCTCAACCATTCTTGGGACGTACCATTGATGATCCACACGACCATATCAAGAGATTCTTGCAACTCACAAACACGGTCAAGTTCAATGGTGTTCCACAAGAGGTTATAAGGTTACAACTTTTTCCCTTTTTTTTAGAGGGACAAGCCCGACATTGGCTTGCTAAGGAACCGCCACAGAGTCTTCTCTCGTGGACGGATTTGGAAACAAAGTTTATCAATTACTTTTTTCCACCCTCTCGTACTACCGCTTTGCGGAATGAAATCATAAATTTTGAACAAAAGTACGATGAGTCGTTCAGTGAATCTTGGGATCGTTTTAAAGATCTATTAAGAAAATGCCCACAACATGGTTTTACCAAAGTACATCAAATTAATACTTTTTACAATGGTTTAAGCATGAGTGACCAAGATTCACTAAACAGTGCCTCGGGGGGTAATCTATTGGCTAAGACTTCCAATGCTGCTTGGGATATCATTGAGAATAAGTCTCGTGTGCAAACCAAGAGTGTTAGGACCAATGTCGCTAGTGCTAGCACTAATGACAGCGACAAGCGACTGGACAAAATCACTACGCTTCTTGAATCGCTTGTCACCCACACCGTCAGCAACAACAACAGCAACAATGCTAAAAACGCTCAAGTAAACGCTGTCAGCCAACCTTGTGAGATATGCGGTGGTCCTTACTCTTACACCACTTGTACTGCCACCCAAGACTACCCTGCTGAAAATGTGAATGCGGCATACGGCACCTATCCTCAACCTGCTTATCAAGCCCGACCTCAAGGTGACCGTAATTTGCTTAGCTACCGCTCAAACAACTACCTCTCACCACCCGGTTTTCCCCAAACAACCCAAACCAACAACAAAACCTCAACCACCCTCCTCAACAACAACAACAACCTCGACAACCATACATCCCTCCTCACAAGCAGCAACAACCACCTCAACGTAACAACCAAATTTACCAAAAACCTGCTTATCAACCACCCGCATACAATGCTCCTCCCAACCAATCCACCGCTCTACACCAAGAAGTGCAGACCTACATGAGGACAAACGATGTGATTGTGGAAAATCTTCAGCGTGAAGTGATCAATTTGAAAGCAGACTTGGTCAAGCAAGGAAACGATTTGAGAGCTGACATGAGAAACACGTTGGATACCCAAACAAATGAATTGAAAAACATGATAGCTAGTTTCTTCCACGGTAATCAACCCTCTTCTTCGGTTACTCTTCCGAGTAACACCGTAGCGAATCCAAGAGGGGAGATGAAAGCAATCACTACTCACAGTGGTAAAGGTACCAAGGAACCCGAGCTTCCTATACCTCCACCGGTGGTTGTGACTAAGGAGAACGAGTCACCTGCTCCTATTCCTCATCCTTCTCCTTCCCTAATTCCTCCACCTCTTCCTTCTACCCCTCCTCCACCCGTGGTTGTGAGTGATCCTATTTCCCTAAAGCCTTCTTCTTCATCCAATATACCTTATCCATCTAGGTTGAGGAAAGAGAAGCTCAAAAGCAAGGACGATATTCAGGTTTCGAACTTCCTTAAAATGTTCAAACAATTCAATTTTAATATCTCCTTCGCTGAGGCTCTCGCTCACATGCCTAAATATGCAAAAATGTTTAAAGATCTTCTGAGAGACAAGGAAAAGCTCCTCGATATTGCCAACACCCAACTTAATGAGAATTGCTCTGCAGTGCTCTTAAGGAAATTTCCAATCAAGCTTGGTGATCCGGGTCGTTTCTAAATACCTTGCAATTTCCCGGGAGTAGAGAATTGCATGGCTCTAGCCGATCTAGGTGCCAGTATTAATCTCATGCCTCTAAGCGTTTGGAAGCAATTATCTCTCCCCGACCTAGTCCCCACCAAAATGACTTTGGAATTAGCTAACCGTACGGTTGCTTATCCAGTGGGGATAGCCGAAGACGTCATTGTAGGAGTCGACAAATTCACTTTTCCTGCTGATTTTGTTGTCGTCGACTACGAGATGGACCCTCGTGTACCACTAATTGTTGGTCGTCCATTCTTGAGGACCGGTCGCACTCTCATTGATGTTGAAGCCGGTGAGCTTATCATGAGAGTGGGTGACGATAAAGTAGTCTTCAACATGGGAAAGTTGTCTAAACAGCCTTATTTATATGAGAGTGTTAATTCTATTGACGTTCTCGATGAGGCTTGTGAAGAACACTTTAATGATGCTTGCAAAAGTATTTCTACCTCTCTTCCCAATGTTGAAACCGTGTCCTCTATTGATTCATCATTGTCTCTATTTGGAGATAGTGATTTGTTTTGGAAAGATCTTGAAGACACCATGGGGGATGTGAACTTCTCTACTAATGATTCTCCTACCGATGGAGACGAAGACATGCATTTCTTTGAAAGCCTTCTCAACGAAGACAATCCTTCTCCTCCATCTCCCACGGTTATTGCTATCGATACTCCGATTTCGAATACGCCTCCCGTCGAAAATCCTCCGGATTTAGAACTTAAGGAGTTGCCGCCCCATCTCGAGTATGTGTTCCTTGACGAAGAGAAGAAGTCGCCAGTCATCATTGCTAAGGATTTGAAAGATGAAGAGAAAACTCGCCTCATCGCCGTGTTGAAAGATCATAAGAAGGCTATAGCTTGGAAAATCTCTGATATTCGCGGAATTGATCCTCACTTCTGCACACACAAAATTCTCATGGAGGACGACTTTAAGCCCACAATTCAAAGCCAACGAAGGGTGAATCCAAAAATCCATGAAGTCATCAAAACAGAGGTTATCAAACTTCTTGATGCGGGTATGATTTACCCTATTTCGGATTCACCATGGGTTAGTCCAATCCATTGTGTGCCCAAGAAGGGCGGAATAACCGTTGTTCCCAATGAACACAACGAGTTGATTTCCACTCGTCTCGTTACTGGGTGGAGAGTTTGTATAGACTACCGCAAACTCAATGATGCCACGAGAAAGGATCATTTCCCTTTACCTTTTATGGACCAAATGCTTGAACGTTTAGCAGGTAATGAATATTACTGCTTCCTTGATGGTTTCTCGGGTTATTTCCAAATACCCATCTGTAGAATATTGATAATCAATGAATCTATGAAGGGGTTTGTTAATTTCTAGAGAGAGAAAGTTAGAGAGAGAAAGTGAGAGAAACTATGTGAATTTTATTAAGTGGAAATTAAGAAATGATAACAACCAACCCCTTTCCTTAGTGGAAAGGGGTATTTATAGTCCAAGCTAAACATTGGGCTTGGGCCGGTCCATGACAAGCCCATGGACCGGTTCTTACTTAAGTTAATAAGCAAATAATAACTAATTACTAACTACGAGCTATTACAACATAAATCATATTGTGGAGTGACCGATACTTCTAATATACGTTAAAACGTATTTCTAACAATCTCCCCCTAAGGGAGGTCACTCCACGTTACAAAGTTCTAAACCTAGCATACTATACTAAGTCTTCGTTCTTTAGCTCGTAGTCCTTTCTTCTTTTTCTTTCTTTTGTTGTGAATATGTTGGTTTGATCTTTTTTTGGCTTTGACTTGAGAGCATTGTTCTTTGGCCTTTCACGTGCGATCTTTGCCTTTCTTGTGAACTTTGCCTCCTCGTGACTTCATGTTCCACACACTTACATCTTTTTGTTGGATTCTTGAAAGCTTCAGAGTTTGGTACAGCGGAAGACTTCTTCTTGTACTTTCTTGAATTTTTGTTGCAAAAGACATAAGCATGTGGGAACGACTTTTACAGGTACACCGCAACACCACCGTCTTCACTGGTACACAGCAACGCCACCGTCTTCAACAGGTACTCAGCAACGCCACCGTCTTTAGCAGGTACACAGCAACGACACGAATAAAATGGCTTTGAACATTTTATTCTAATTCGGTAGCATTTTACCTCCGGTCGGTGAAGACCGTTGGACGATATTAGATATCGTACCCGTGACGGATAGTTTCAATTAAGTAACTTCCTGACAGGATTTCGCGGGTAAACCCGTTCTCTTTATTCGACCGTCCAAAGCTGACTGCGAACATAAAGAGTGAATCACTTGGATAAATTATCCTTGTGATTAAAAGCCGTCAATTCATGAAACCTGGAACAAGTGAATTTCAATTAAGATTTTCACCATCGTTGCTTTCCAGTTGTCACGAGCTCGATTCATAAAGAATCTTGCACGTTACCTACCAAGTGCTGTTTGATGTTGACACTAGAAGGATTTCCACTCGTCATTGTGGTCAATAAAGAGTCACTCTGAGTGTTCTGGCAAGATCATATGATAATGCGAAGAGGCCTGGAACGAGTTTAAGTTCAATTAAGAATTAAACCACTGTTACCTTCTAGTTTTTCACAAGATTGGTTCTAAAAGAACCGCACGTGTAACCTACCATGAGCTTGTTTGATGTTGGCTCAAGCAGGATTTCCATCTTCATTGTAATACTTATGTATTACTCGGATGTTCTGGCAATATTACAGGAATATTGCGTAGGACTCATGAAAATCTCTTACTTTTCACAGTGTGTGAGAAAGCAAGGAATAAATGGAAAGTGTCCTAATGAGACTTTTGATGATCTCTTGGCTCTAGACTCGATTGTGCGTTTTGATTTAGTGAGCGATGGCTGGAGAGGAGTGCCACCTTTTCAATACCAGTTTATTCGGAGTGAATAAACCAATAGATAACGTGTTGATCTCCGTGTGATTAAAACAAATACCTTTTGAGAGATATTTGAGTTAGCTGGGGAAGGGTTGTGCATTGCATCACTGGGTCCATGATGTCTTTCTTCAATACCGAGAATCATTAACAAAAATGACCTCAATAGCATATGTATTGACCCAATTTCTGCCTAAAGTTGTAAGGAGGGCTTCTTTCTTTACACCCTTTATCTTTACATTTCTTTTTCATTCTTCAACCCCTTCAATGCTTACCAATACGTCATCACTAGCACCTTGTTGTGATTGTTCCAGTGCTAGCTTAAGTACTTGGTCGGCATTCAGCTACGTTCACATTCTTTCTCCATCTTTCCTAGGACTTCTAATTCTAACTAGGGAATTGTCCTTGGGAAGATTCCATCGGCTCTGATGAATCATTGGACTAAACCTATTCCTACCACCCTTTTGTCACCACATCCGTCGTGAATTAAGCGTGTTTTGGGAAGGAATTGCCACCATGAAAACATCATTGAAAATCACCTAAGGTACTTGTGATATTAAAATCAAAAGTTTTGTACCTTAGGTGTTTTGATCATCAAAAACGCTCCCCCTTAACACGTGCTTAACACATATTAAGTTGGATTATCATTAAGTCTTTTTCATTTTAGCCAAGTAACACTTACGTCTCCTTAATCCCATTTTCTCCCCTTATCCAAAATGTTATCCATTAATATTTGGGATATTGAATGGATTAACCGGTCTTTGGGTAAAAATGAAATCGATGTTTTGGCCATAGAACAAGTTATTGCTCCCCCTTAAGTTAATAAGGGATAGTTGTAGTGCTTTGGTATGACATATTTTGAAAGATTTAGAATCTCGTGAGAAATTCTTGAAGAATTATCATACCTTAACACTACACCAAGCCATGCAAGCACATTATTCACAAATTTACATATTCACAATTGAAAACCAATATAAAGTGACCTGAGATGTACGACCCATCAGATGGATCGTTGCAGTAGCTTGTGGTGCACTAAATACGGTCTTCCACCCACGAATCTTTCCAAGCTCCTCATCAATCTACGTTCACGGAGCTTTTGATCGATCTTTTTGATCACATACTTTGCCATCTGCCGGTAACCCGGATGCCAATCCTCCGTCATCTCTGGCAAAGTCCCACCCGAGTTCAGATGCTCCAACTTATCTCTGACTTGTATAAGAGTTCCATCACTATACTTGTGAAGCTCACCCACCCTCATAAACTTCATCAAACCTCGACTGTTCAAGTAGAAAATGCCGGAATTCGGGACAGAAATGCCGGTATAGGGACATCTTTCTACATGTTGAGGTAGCACTTGATTCACAGGACGGGTTAAGTTGAGCCTCCTCTGATAGCTTTCGACTCCCAACTGAAGATCCTCAACTCGTGACTTGGTGACAACGCTTCGTGTGAACATACGAAGTGCTGTATTCAAAGCAATCAGATCTTCACGAGGAATGTGAGTAAGTTGATCTCGGGTCATTAGAAGCAGCATATCTTCAATATCCTCAAGGCGAATGATGGAAAAATCTCCTTGCTGGATTTTGTATTCCCTGTCATCCTCCCTTTTCAAGCGAATCTCCGTCACATGATAGTAGCCGTTCTTGGCTTCAGTTTTCATTCCTAAGATGCTGGAGATACGGATGTCGGATCTAACATTGCTTCCAGACTTGACCATGCAGCAACCCCTGTACGCCCTTCGGACTCGTTCGTCCCAATGAGATGCACCTATGACAGCATACATATCATAATTACGATTCATTTTTGGGACCCAGAGTCGATTTACCTTTTCCTCGATGAAGGGTATTGTCCCCCAGTTGGCAGCTTTCAGCAAAGTCAGGGATGTTGCATACTTTGATGACCCCTTCATAAGATACTCAAGATCATTGGTGACGAAGAAGTCAAGAGTAATCTGATTATCTTGAGCAGGATCCATTGGAGGTGGAGCTCTTTCTGATTCATGAAGTCCAGGCCGTTGAACGGTTTTCAAAGCCTTCAGGATCTCATCGGCATAGTACTCGAGCTCCATTCGGGGTAATCCGGTTTTGGCACGCAGTCTCTTATCTTTCAGTGCTTTCTTTACCAAGGATGGAGTAACCGAAGTCTTATACTCATGAGCAAGAAATGCACATAAGTCAATCGGACTTCGGATACGGAGATACAGCACATCTCTGTCAGCATCTGTGATCGGATCAAATTGTGCTGCTGCCGTGATCCAAGCTTGTGGTGGTGCAGACTCGTCTATCTCCAACGTGTCTTCCCAGGCACGAATGCTTGGTTTAGGAACCGTAGATTGTTGTGCTTGTTGTAGAGGAGTGGAAGTGCGAACATCTACTGGTTCAGTTTCAGGCATTTCAGCAGTGTCTTGAACTGGAGAGTGTTGTGCAGCTTCGGGTTCTGTCACTGATTCTGCAATCACAGGAGGAACAACAGCAGAACTAATGGGGTTAGTGGTAATAGGTAAAGATACAGCGACAGAGATACCAGGAACCGATGATGCTGTAGTGGCATTCACATCGTGGCGCCACTTAGTTCGTCTTGATTCTGAGGATGTCGACTTGTCCTTCTGTCCTGCATCTTTTGTGGACTTGGTTCCAGTAGCAGTCTTCTTGGAGCTGGTAACCTTGTCTCCCTCTTTCGGCTGTTCACCCCCATCATCATCCTGATTGTCATCCCCGTTATTATCCCTAACACTCTCCTGATTCTCATCACCACCATCATCGCCATCATCATCATCCTCATCCTCGTCATCATCCTCATCATCCTCATCATCCTCATCATCATCACCACCTTCGTCATCGTCTTTCTCCTTTTCACCTTCTTCTTCTTCTTCTTCCTCTTCTTCACCCGTACCCTCTTCTTCACTCTCTTCCCTTTCTTCCTCAGGTAAGATGTGATATGGTACCACACTTCCAAACATTTTGAATAATCTATCATCCTCCATGATAGCATCATTCAGGGATTTATATAGAGCCCGTTGAATCCTCGACTTGTTATACGACCCAAGTTCCACCATTCGAGCCTTAAGGATCTTCTTCAATTCAAAATCCGTCAGGTCATAAGCAATCTTATAGGCGGCTTCTGAAGGGTTGGAGGATTTGACCATCAAGTTGTCAGCAGCAAGTGTCTTCAACTCGTCACGAAGCTTAGGCATTAAGGATTCAACGGATTCTTGCACTCTTTCTTTCACAGATGTTTCAAGTGCTTCTTTTTGTTCCTTATATTTATCCCTCATTGCTTGAAGTCTGGTAATGCGTGCAGCATGCTTATCAGCCTCAGCCTGCTTAACTCGAGCAAGTTCCTCTGCATGAGCTTTACGTGTAGCTTCCATGTCTGCAGAGAACTTGGCAATCAACTCTTCTTGAGCTTTCTGAGATACTTCTTCCCTTTGAGCTCGTCTTTGCAACTCTTGGCGATGTTCATCCATTTCGCGTTTGTGATTGTCAAGCATTTCGGCCATCACTAATGCAGCCATTGCAGATGTTGCAGAACTGCTCTGGGTTGACTGAATAGGCTCGGTTGTTACTGCTGTACTAAGAATGGGGATTGTGGGTGGTGGAAGAAATGGTGTGGAAGCCGGTCGGGTTGTTCGGGTTGTTAAGGGTTGGATTGGTGGTGGTAGAGTTGCCAAAGGTTGAGTTGTCACCATGATCGTAGGAGCAACAGGTTCCTTTTCCACACTTGTTGAAATAGGGATTGATGGCTCCTTCGAAGTGGAATAGTTTTCAGGTGACCCAAACTCATCAACATCATGCGGTTCCTCGTACTCATCCTCGATATCTACCCTCGCACCTGAACCACTACCGCCTGTATCTTTCCTACTCCTTTTAATAGCAATCTTCATCAGTTGTTGCTCGGATTTATCAAGAGTAGGATCAACAATATCTGCTTCATCACGTAGACGCATCAAATCCTTACCCTTTCCTTTCTTACCCTCTGTCTTCTTCTTCTTGGGTTCGGGTTCAGGTAACGCAGCTGGTTGTTTGCGTTTACCTTTACTCTTAACCGTTGTGGGAGAGTCTTCTCCAGTTTGAAGGTTTGCTTTCAGCCTCTGGATTTCTAACTGTAGTAGCTTGTAATCTGCAGAACCTTTGATTTTTTCAGATAGAAGGTAATCAGGAACAGGACCCGGAATCACACCAGTAGACGGTCCTTCATGCCTCAGATCTACAGTATCATCAGCTTCTTCAGTGTGATAGCGACCTCCTGCACGCCTATCAATAGTAGCATCAAGCTTCATAAAATAATTTATGATGAGCTTAATAAACCGAGGATAAGGAAAGAAGTTTGTCTTTAGCTTCTTGTTGTGGAAGAGTTGAAAGGTGAATTCTTCCCATATCAACAAAGCATAATCTGAATTCGCAGCTTTGTACATGCCATAGAAGAGGTTCATTATCGGACTGCGCAAAGCATCATGTCCACTCGTTTTTGGTGTCAGGCATTTACTGAGAATACCCATCAAAGCTCTCCAGGGTTGTCCTACCTTAGCAGTAGTAAACTCAGATGCAACTCGTATTTCCGGACATCCAAGTGCATCAAATAACTCCGCGAGTTCATCTTTAGTAGGATCCCTTGAGAAAGACATGCCCTTGGGTGTATCCCGTATACCAAGCATCTTACGGAAGTCTGAAACGGTGAGTGTCTGCTGCTTGTTGTCGATGGTGAAGGTGATCTTGTTCGAAGTGAAATCCTTGGTTGCCCAAAATTCAAACATATACTCATAAGGCACCGAGGCTGTACTCCTAAGGGCGTTCTTGAAATGGGAGTTATCAAGAATGGCTATGGCGACCTTAAAACCATGGTGAGTGGATTTAGAAACCTGCTTTAGCCTATAGTTGTTGGGTATAAACTTAAGGGTTCGAGCTTTAGCAATATCGGCTTCCCTAGATTCTTGGATAGCTTGTACTGTTGGATTAGTCATTTTATCTGCTTAAGATAAGACATGAAAGGTTGATGCACAAAAACAGATAGATATATATCATTCTTACTTCTAAGCATAACACATTTCATAAGATAAAACAACAAGTACATAGATAGCATGCCAACAATAACAATCAAACAACTCATCCGGAACTTTTCCTCATTCGGAACATTTTCATCCGGAACATTCTTCATTCGGAACTTCTTCTCATTCGGAACTTCTTCATCCGGAAGTTCTTCGTTCGGAACTTCCTTCATCCGGAAGTTCTTCATTCGGAACTTCCTTCATCCGGAAGTTCTTCATTCGGAACTTCCTTCATCCGGAAGTTCTTCATTCGGAACTTCCTTCATCCGGAAGTTATTCATTCGGAACTTCCTTCATCCGGAACATTCCTTCATTCGGAACTTCCTTCATCCGGAAGTTCTTCATTCGGAACTTCCTTCATTCGGAAGTTCTTCATTCGGAACTTCCTTCATTCGGAAGTTCTTCATTCGGAACTTCCTTCATTCGGAAGTTCTTCATTCGGAACTTCCTTCATTCGGAAGTTCTTCATTCGGAACTTCCTCATTCGGAAGTCCTTCATTCGGAACTTCCTCATTCGGAAGTTTTTCAGAAGAAATCCTTCATTCGGAAGTTTGTATCCAGTGTTCATTCGGAACTTTTCAAACGAAGCTTATGATGAATAATCTAAGTGCGTTTGTGAGTTTCTAAGGCAATCTAAAGCAATTTAATCATCATTTAACCTATTCCGAGCAAAACCCACCATAAATCCCTTATCAATTAACCCTAATTAAGGCAAAACCCTAAATCTGATAATTGTTAATTATCTTGAATCAATTAAGGGGATATAGATGGCGATTTAAACGAATTCATAAGTTAAAATATGATGTTAATTACCTTATGTAGTGAATGAATCAGGAAGGAATGATCAGACAAGATGATTTGAAGAGTTTGTGTGTGAGTAAACAACAATGGCGGCAAGTATGAACTAGAAACAGTGAAAGTGAATAGTAGTGAGAGGCGGGTTGATTTGTTTTTGACTTAGGTCAAATTTTGCCTAGTTTCATTAAATACTAACTTTAGTCCCTCCAATTTCACTCCCTATCCTTTTTGTTTCTAACTTTTTTAATTCACTTAAACCTTGTTTAACTTACACACAATCTTAGTAAACGCATCCTATAGCATATCCTCAAAATCTAAAAGCCATGCCTATCACTTAGAACGAACACAAGTCGTTTTCTAAAGCAAAACCACTCAATTACCATGAAGCCCTTAATTTTCACAATCACTTTTGAAGATCAATTTTAATGACGAAGATGATTTTACTATTTTCTCCCCCTTAAACGATGACCCGTTTTCTATTTAAAGAGCTGTAGTTATTGTTTAAAGAGTCAAATAGTGATGAAAGCATTTCCAATTTATCTCTTGAAAAATTTTGATTCGTGGTTATAATAAGATTTCTCTTATTTTGACAAATTAATGCACTGAGACGTACACCAATTCGTGTCAGACCAAGTTATAAAGTAAACTTGATCCCTTTGCATGATTTGGCTTGTAAATCACGCCCGAGAAAATTAATTCCCGTTCTGAGCCAACGTTTTCCAAGGAAATACGTGACTTTAATATGAAAACCGGGTTGCAGTCTGAAATAACTACAAGCCATAATGGGCATGTTTTTAAAAATGTACAACTTTTATACGGACTCTATTTATGGCACCGTGTCAATATT
Organism: Glebionis coronaria; assembly: GCA_025667525.1. Classification (NCBI taxonomy): domain Eukaryota; kingdom Viridiplantae; phylum Streptophyta; class Magnoliopsida; order Asterales; family Asteraceae; genus Glebionis; species Glebionis coronaria. Next base: position 540,215,880 of record CM046878.1, on the reverse strand, counting down.
AATCGACATTTCTAAGGCCGTAAATATTACCGTACCAAAAGACATGCCCGTTTTAAAACGAAAAATATTTTTGGTTTTTCTTGATTTTATAATTTTTATGGTTTTTCTAGGTTTTATATTTTTTATGGTTTTTCTTGGTTTTATATTTTTTATGGTTTTTCTTGGTTTTATATTTTTGTATTTTCTTTTTGTGGTTTATATATTTACGATAATATACATGATCACAACCAAAGGATACTCTGAATAGTTTACCACGACTATTCAGCTGATTCTTCTGCCAACTCTTTGAGAGTCGCTGGAGTGAATGATTTCATGCCAAGCTTGTCGATCAAAAACTCGATTCGTCCTCGATCTAAGGCTTTGGTGAACATATCCGCCAGCTGGTACTCAGTAGTGACAAAATACAGCTCGATCACTCCGTTCTCCACCTGCTCTTTGATGAAATGGTAGCGAATGTCTATGTGCTTGGCCCGGGAGTGTTGAACATAGTTGCAGCAAAGGGCAATGGCGCTCTTGTTGTCACAATACATCGGGATTTTGTTAAATCCAAGACCGTAGTCAGTTAATTGTGATCTCATCCAAAGGACTTGAGCACAACAACCGGACATGGCGATGTATTCAGCCTCCGTGCTTGATATTGCAGCGCTTTTCTGCCTTTTTGAAGACCAACTGATCAATCTGTCTCCAAGGAGTTGCACAGATCCAGAAGTGCTACGCCTCGTATCTTGACATCCAGCATGATCGGCATCTGCGTATGATATTAAAGCAATCGAGGAATCTTTCGGATACCATAGACCACGATGAAGTGTTCCTTTTAGATACCGAAAGATCCTTTTAACTACATGTAAGTGCTTTTCGGTAGGCCGAGCCTGATACCGGGCACACATGCATACAGCAAATTGCAAATCAGGCCTGCTAGCAGTCAGATAGAGAAGGGTGCCAATCATTCCACGGTAAAGTTTCGGATCGACAATAATCCCATCCCTATCTTCATCTAACTTGGTTTTCTCAACCATTGGAGTGTCTACGGGGTCACAATTCTCAAAGTTATATTTCTTAAGTGATTCTAGAGCATATTTGGATTGATTAATAAAGATGCCTCTGGGATTCTGAGAAATCTGTAATCCTAAGAAAAATGAGATTTTTCCCATCATCGACATCTGAAAGCGTGTGGACATTATCTTCTCAAATTGTTTAGACAATTCTATGTTAGTGGCAGCAAAAATTATATCATCAACATAAATTTGTACCAGAAGCATGTCGTTGCCGTCCTTGAGAGTGAATAGAGTGGGGTCCACTTTGCCTTTGGAGAAGCCTTCCGACATGAGATATGTTGACAGGAGATCATACCACGCGCGTGGAGCTTGTTTCAACCCATAGAGAGCCTTCTTAAGCTTGTACACGTGATTAGGAGACTCCGTACTGACGAACCCATCCGGTTGACTAACATAAACCTCTTCCCTTAGTTCACCGTTCAAAAATGCCGTCTTCACATCCATTTGATAGACGATCATGTTCATATGAGCAGCAAACGCAAGGAATAGTCTAATCGCCTCCAATCTAGCCACAGGAGCAAAAGATTCCTCAAAGTCTATACCCAAGGCTTGTTTATATCCTCTAGCGACCAATCTTGCTTTATTCTTTAATACCGAACCCATCTCATCAAGTTTAACCTTATAAACCCATAACAAAGTAAGGATGTTAACCTTGTCAGGGCGAGGAACCAATTCCCATACTTCAAGTCGTTTGAATTCATTGAGTTCCTCCTGCATAGCTTCAATCCAAGATGATTGGGTCATAGCCTGCTGCCAATTTTTGGGTTCAACTTCAGAGAGAAATGCATCAAAGTAACAATATAGTGCACTCTCTTGTAGTTGATGGCGTGTAGAGACTGGTCGATCTAGATCTCCAATAACATTCCTAATTGGGTGATCTTTTGTCCATTTAGTGCTATGTTTTTCAATCCTTGGTGGTCTGGAGTGAACAATAGATGGAGCTTCTTCTGAGGTAGAGGCGGCTGAAGGGTTTTCAGGGATCGCTACACCAAAGAAAGGAAGCTCTTGCAAGTGAGCATATTCCAAGTCGTGATCAGTGGAATCCTCTTCTACATCATTAGGCACAAGTAGGGGTGATGATTCAGGTGTAGTTTGAGAATCACTTGGTGAAGGTGCATCCGGTTCAATGTGAATTGTAGATGCATTAGATAAAGGTTCATTAGCTTGAGCAACCACTTCAGGTATTGGAGCAATTACTACTGGTGCTGGAACTTCATCAGTCGGGGGATCGAAGAATTCATCAAACAACGGTTGAAACAGTTTATCCCACTCAGGCCTAGTTGGTGGTAAAAATGATGTAGAAGTAGGATTGTTGGGAACTAATCCGGAACTTATAGCACCGGGTCCCATCTCATGAAGCGCGGGTTCAGAGCTGTGTTGCTCAGAAGCCATCGCTGTCAGCTCGTCGAAATCAGCGTCCATAGTTTCTACAATCTTGCCAAGACGACGGTTATAGATTCGGTATGCTCTTTTGGACGGTGAGTAACCAATGAAAATACCTATGTCGGCTTTTGGTTGAAGCTTACCCAAGTTCTCACTATTGATGTTTGGATAACACAAAGCACCAAACACATGGAAAAATGAAACATCGGGTTTGCGGTCATGTAGAAGCTCATAAGGTGTTTTTCCATGGCGTTTCCGAATGATAGAACGGTTTTGGGTGAAACATGCAGTAGAAATAGCCTCTGCCCACAAGAACAATGGAGCGTTCGCATAAATAAGCATGGTCCTAGCAGCTTCCATAAGTGTGCGATTTCGTCTTTCAACGACACCGTTTTGTTGTGGAGTGCGTGCAGTGGATGTTTCATGTGATATACCAACTCCTTCATAATAATCACGAAGAGTCTGGTTGACGAACTCTGTACCATTGTCTGTACGAATACGGCGGACAGTGGTATTCAAACGTACCTGAATAAACTTCAGAAAAGTGATGATAGCCTTCGGAGCTTCATCCTTTGTACGTAGAAATCTAACCCATGTAAACCTTGAGAAATCATCCACAATGACGAGAATGAATTTCTTACCGCTCACACTTTCAGTTCTCATCGGTCCACAAAGATCCATATGCAAAAGATGAAGTTTTTCTTGATTAGTGTCTTCAGCTTTGGGTTTGTAAGATTTCTTGGTGCTTTTCCCCCTTGAACACGCGGAACATAAATGATCCTTGTGAAATTTAAGCTTGGGAAGACCACGAACTAACTCGTTTTTAGCCAGATGATTAATAGCATCAAAATTAAGGTGAGATAATCTGCGATGCCATAACCATGACTTGGTCTTAGAAGCTTTAGAGAGAAGACATACTGGAGAAGCGGCCATCATGTCTTGTAAGGACAAAGTATAAAGATTTGCACCACGAGATCCCTTCAACAAATCTTTTCCTTCCAAGTTGCGGATGAAACAAGTGTGTTGTCGAAAAGCAACCTCAAGGTTGGAATCACAAAACTGTCCTACTGAGAATAAGTTATGACCAAGACCTTCAACATAGTATACCCTAGAAATCGTCACGTTTCCAATCTGATATTCACCATACCCCATAATCTTTGCTATATGATCATTCCCAAATTTAACCGTACCAAGAAACTTGCTGACGAAATTTCGGAGCATCGAGCGATTTCCGGTCATATGTTTTGAACAACCGGAGTCCAAATACCACAGGATGATTTGGACCACCTGAAAATATCACCACACAAAGACAATGTAGAGGTATCGGAATCTGAGTGTTCCTTGTTATTAGCAGGTACAGATTTAATAATCTTAGATTTGCTAACTCTAGGTTTCTTAGATTTCCTAGCCTTTTTCTTCTTAATTGGTGGTGTAGATTCTAATTGGCTCAAATCCTGAGGTATTTCTACACTGATAGGCACTACAGTGGGGGCTGACCTAATTAAAGGGCGCTGTTTCCTTACTTGAGTGCGAGTGTTCCAAACTAAAGGACGCTCAGACCTAACCTCAATGGATGCATTCCTAGTTAAAGGGCACATTTTACCATCGAGAGTAAAGGTCCTACCAGTGGGACGCCATTGCCAGCCAACTTGGGCACGAGTTCTACCCGTTGGCTTCCATTCAAGACCATTCTTAATAGCATTCATTTCATTAACGTGATCAATCAGACACAAATCATGACGCTGTGAAAACATACATTCATTACAATTCCAACAATTTAAATCAGAATTCACGAATGGTTTAGGCTGCTGCACAGGCGCAGAGCTTTTAGTCTTAACATGATTCATTTTATTTAAAACTGAACTAGCATTCCTATTGTGGACTTCTACTTTCTTCTTTGTGGCACTACTAGTGGCGGGCTTGATCTTATCTTTCTTGAGTGGCGATCCTTTAGCCTTAGTAGTCTCTTTTAATCCTGTAGAAGGCAAATTGGGAACATTAGCAGCAGATTTTAAAGGTGTCTTACTCGATTGTGCCAATGACGGTTTCGCTCCTGGAGTCTTATTAAATGGAGTGACAGCAATGGGCCTATTATTAAGTAGTGCAGAACCTGGTGTACCTATGTATTGTAAATAAGCCAAGCAATATTGAACTCGCTTAACATATTCATGAGCCAAATAATAGTCGCTACTTGAGGGATCTAAGGCATAAAGATCGTCTAAAATATCCCTAAGAAGATCGACATGCTTAATGGCATTCTTCATATAATCATCATAGGTAAGCTGGTTTCTCTTATGAAGCGGATTCTTATAAAGCACTACTTTCTTGGTTGTTGGAGCACTAGTGGACGGTGCAGAGTCGGTAGCTAAGTTATCAACAACTTCTTGTCGGGTGAGAAGAAGTGTCTCCTTTAACTCAGCCAAAACCATATTTTTGTCTATGAGCAGGATGTTCAAGTCAGAGATTTCTTCGCACTTTTGGTTCAGTTGTTCAACATAATATTGTTGCTGTGTCGCATTAAAAGCGAATCGATCTTCTAGTGAACCATAAAGAGCGGATAGTCCCTGCCTTGTCCGATCCATCTCCCCTAGAACAGTTGATAGTCTAATTTCTAAGACCTGGTTTTTAGACTCTGCGGCCTCTAGTTCCATTCTTAATGTTTCCTTTGATGATATCTCTCTCTTCAATCTCATGATTTCTTCCTCTAATGTCTTAACAATTGCAATCATCTTGTCACTATTCTCAACACCGTTTTCACAAACATTTGATATCAAAAGATTTTCATTTTGAGCTTGTTGTTTTAATTCTAAAGATATACAATGTTGTTCTAGTTGATTAAAGCGTTGAGAAAGTAAATTATAAGAATCTTGTAGCTTTAAAAACTCAGCGTTAGATTCGTGACAAGAATGATTATCTACCTCATTTACAGTTTCAGCAACATTTACAGAAATATCACAAACATCATCACAAATATCCTTACAAATATTCACAGCATCACAATTCATCATAGCGGATGTAAGCTCATTCGAATATTTAACATTTACAATAGTAAGCACATCACACGAGATTACTTCGGACAAGAATCGGTCATATTCGGTTGAAATCTTTTCCTTTTCAATTAGTTGCAGTTCGTAAGCGGTGTCCATTTCATAAAACACTTTTTGAACTTCACCAATTTCAAACTGAAGATTTTCCTTAAGAGATGCAAAACTTCTTTTTAGACTTTCGACAAACGGATTGATCTCAGTTTTAAACACCTCGTTCATGTGTTCGAAAGCCCATTCTCCGGCATTTAAGCCATTTGAAGTCGTACATTCCAAGATGACCTTGTCAAAGTTAGTAAAGTATCGGTTAATCTCTTGCAAGTTTAACCATACAGTGCTAACAGGTGGAAGATTCTTTGGAATTTCCTTAGGACCTTCCATGTTGACAAGTGTAGGAAATGTACTAGGGCTTTCTTCCTCTATCATGTAGGTTGGTGCTGTAATGAGATCTTTGTCCATATGGAAGCGAACTCTAAAATCAGTTTTAGCAAGCTCCTTATTCATTTTAAAATAATCACAATCGGGATATTTTGCTGAATTGTATGACCGATCCTCATCAACTAGATCCTTACTTGTTCGATCATTGGGAAAAACAATCGGGTCTAAAGCCAATCCTAATTGAGTTGCATTATAAAGTCTAGGACTATGTCTTAAAGCTTGTTTTGCATATCGTGGATTAGGGGGAAGGCCTTTTAGACGTGATAAGTTAAACTCTTTAAATGAAGCATCAAATAAGTGAACTAGTTGTGAAGCAGCGTATTGTCTTAACAGCAAGTAGTCTAGACTTCTAATCTTATTAGTAGCATTAATCTCCATTTCAGTCTTCTTAGATTCGAGTAATTCAAAATCAGTTTGAAGTTTTTGAAAATTAGTGACCACTAACTCCTTTTCTCTAAGTTCACTAGACAAATTTGCTCTTAAGTTTTCGATTTCTTGCAAGTGACCCATTTGTTTGTTTCTAAAGTGATCATATTCGAGATTTGTGAGAACACTAGATGAAGGCACTAGTTCCAAGGTTTGTACTTTCTCATTGCTTAAAGCAAGCTCATCAGACAAATTCTTATTCTTAGCTAAGGTTTCTAAGAGTGCAGCATTCATTTGGCTAAGTAGTGTAGCAGGAACCATGACCAAATCTTGTTGAGCAGGAGTAGGCGTATGCGAACTGGGTCCCGGTTGTGATTCACTCAAAGTCTGGGAACTCACATTGATATTGCTATCATTGTTTGTCTCCTCATTTGAAAGACTCACCACCGAAGATTCATTCGAATCAGCACTCTCTTGCCCAACTTGATGTGGTTGAATACTAGCATCAGTGGCATTATCAGTGTTATTAATAAGTACCTCAGATTTCTTATCTGGCCCTAAGCTGGAAAAAGTTGCCATGAAAGCAGCCTTTGCAGTTTGAAAGTCATCACAGTCGGAATCATACGCATCAAGATCATCGGCTTGGTAAGCTGCATTTTGCGTAGTGACAACGTCTTGTTCAGCAATCCCTGGGTCAGCAAGAAATGCAAGCTCCTCTTCATCAAGTTCCCTTCCTTGCGCCTGAGCATTTACCAGATAGATCTTTTCTGCAAACCACTGTCCATCCCTTCTCCTCTTGGGTTTCTTACAATCCCTGGACATATGACCCTCTTCGTTGCAGTTGTAGCATGTGATCATTCTCAACTTGCCTGTATTAGCCCGTGGAGGATTATTGACCATTGGAGCAGGAGCAGGATTAGCGGTGCGAACATTGGTTGATGTGGAAGTTCTCCCCTGATACGGCTGAATTGGCTGAACCATTACTCTGCCATTCTCAATTGTAGCTTGTTGGCGAGAATTGGATGAATTCCTCAACTGATTGTTGGTAGGAGCTGATCCTCTGAATCCTCGTTTGCTTAAAGTTCTTGTGAGGTAAGCAGACATAGTAGTTAGCACTTCAACTGGGTCAGCTCCTTGTTGGAATACAGGAACTGGGACTTCCTCATCATCACAATAAAGTGCTTGATCTGGATAAGCTGCATAATCAGTAGAAGGAATACTCATTTGATCAGGGTAGCTTGTTGGATATGCTGCATTCTCTTGATAAGAAGAATATGATGGCTGAGTATAATGTGCAACATTTGCTAGATGAGGTTGTGAAGCATACTGTGGTGAGGGTGCATTGAACCGATATTGTTGCTGATGTGAGGTGGGTGGTTGTGGTAGAATCGAGTATTGGGGAAAGGCTGGTGTCATGTAAGGTGATTGATGATAAGCTTGATGTCCCAAGATATAGGGTGTGTTGTTGTGAGACAAGCTTGGTTGATTCGCCATCAATGCTAAAGAATCTGGGTGCATACCACGAGGAGAACGGTGCATAATCACATGCTTCTCATGCTGCTGAAGGAAGGCATAGATTTGATCTAAGTTGCACTTATGCAAATCCCGGGTTAACTTCACATCGGTAATATACTCACCCCATTCAGCTTGAGGTAGAGTATTCAAGAATTTGGTGTTAACCTGGAATGGTGCGATCACAAGATTGTATACATTCAGATCATTCATGAGTGTGGTGAATCTGAAGTAATAATCATGAAGCGTTTCCCCTGGGTTGTAGGTGAATCTATCAAACAAATCATACAGCTGACACTCCCTTTCTTGTTTGGTGAGAGACGTGCCTTGTAGCAACACCTTAAGACGTTCCCATAGATCCTTTGCCACCGTATACTGACTCACCATCCTATAGATGTCATGGGGAAGAGCTTGGAGAATTGTTTGAAGAGCTTTTTCATCTGCATCTGCAACGAGTTGTTGGGCTGGAGTGAGTTCTTCAAATTCTCGTGGTCTAGTCACGTTGTCAACCGTAATGGTACCATAGTCGAGTGGACCATTCAAAATCGATTTGACCATAAGCCTTCCGTATGTCGGTTTCCCCTTTAGATATTGCATCATTCGACCTTGCCATGCCTCAAACACCTCTTTAATAAGCATCGGTGGACGGCTATCAGTTCCCGTTATGATTGATATATCCGTAAGAGATGTCATCTGAGGCATTACTGAATTTGGATTCATTTTGTTTTTCTTCAAAGAAACAGAGATTATCGGTTGATCGAGCAGTGAAGTAAAGCTTGTGAATTGTGTTGTGTTTTTGTTGTAAGAAACCAAGATTAAATCCTCTAAAAAATCGTCGAAAAAACAAGCAAAATCACCCTTGATTCGGAACTTTTTGTTGATTCGGAAGTTTGATTCGGAAGATTACCTTGATTCGGAACTTTTTGTTGATTCGGAAGAATACCTTGATTCGGAACTTTTGGGTTGATCCGGAACTTCTTGGTTCGGAAGTTCTTGATCCGGAACTTTGGCTTGATCCGGAACTTCTTGACTCGGAAGTTCTTGGTTCGAAACTTTAGCTTGATCCGGAACTTCTTGACTCGGAAGTTCTTGGTTCGGAACTTTAGCTTGATTCGGAACTTCTTGACTCGGAAGTTCTTGGTTCGGAAGTTTCTTGATCCGGAACTTCTTGACTCGGAAGTTCTTGGTTCGGAAGTTTGTTGACTCGGAACTTCTTGGTTCGGAAGTTTCTTGATTCGGAACTTCTTGACTCGGAACTCCTTGATCCGGAACTTCTTGATCCGGAACTCCTTGATCCGGAACTTTTACTGAATGAACAGAAACCTTTCCCGATGAACAGTCGAACAGTAAAAAATGAGATTAAGCCCAGATTTTGACCAAATAACCCAAAAAGTTTTGTGCTTTCGACTAAAATAAGTAACAACTAATACTTATCCACTAATCCCAATCACAAAAACACCAAAAACACCAAGAATCAAGATGATTTTTCTTAAAGAACACTAATACAATCAAAAACTAAAAAACCACACAAATCACCACCTTAAATCACCCCATAGCTCTTGATACCAAATGTAGAATATTGATAATCAATGAATCTATGAAGGGGTTTGTTAATTTCTAGAGAGAGAAAGTTAGAGAGAGAAAGTGAGAGAAACTATGTGAATTTTATTAAGTGGAAATTAAGAAATGATAACAACCAACCCCTTTCCTTAGTGGAAAGGGGTATTTATAGTCCAAGCTAAACATTGGGCTTGGGCCGGTCCATGACAAGCCCATGGACCGGTTCTTACTTAAGTTAATAAGCAAATAATAACTAATTACTAACTACGAGCTATTACAACATAAATCATATTGTGGAGTGACCGATACTTCTAATATACGTTAAAACGTATTTCTAACACCATCGATCCCCACGATCAAGAGAAGACAACATTCACTTGTCCCTATGGCACATTTGCTTACAAAAGAATGCCTTTTGGCTTATGTAATGAGCCCGGGACTTTCCAAAGGTGCATGTTAGCTATCTTCCATGACATGGTTGAACAAACCATGGAAGTCTTCATGGATGATTTCTCGGTCTTCGGGGATTCCTTCTCTTCTTGCCTTGCCAATTTGGAACGTATGCTTAAGCGGTGCGAAGACACTCGCCTTGTTCTAAATTGGGAAAAATGCCATTTTATGGTAAAAGAAGGCATCGTGTTGGGACACAAGATTTCCAAAGCCGGTCTTGAAGTAGACCGTGCTAAAGTCGATGTTATCGCCAAGTTGCCTCCACCTTCAACCGTGAAGGGTGTGAGAAGTTTTCTGGGTCACGCGGGCTTCTACCGTCGATTCATCAAAGATTTTTCTCAAATCGCTCGCCCGATGACCCACCTCTTGGAAAAAGATACTCCATTTATCTTTTCCAAAGAGTGCCTTGAAGCCTTCAACTCGCTTAAGGATAAGCTAACCAAAGCACCCGTCTTGGTTACCCCTAATTGGGAGCTTCCCTTTGAGTTGATGTGCGATGCTAGTGATTTTGCTATTGGAGCGGTTCTGGGACAAAGAGTGAACAAACACTTCCAACCAATCCATTACGCTAACAAGACAATGACAGGGGCACAATTGCATTATACGACAACTGAAAAAGAGCTTTTAGCTGTTGTCTATGCCTTTGAAAAATTTCGCCCATATCTTGTCCTTTCCACCACCATCGTGTATACCGATCATTCCGCGTTGAAGTACTTGTTGACAAAGCAAGATTCCAAACCAAGACTTCTTCGCTGGGTTTTGCTGCTCCAGGTATTTAAAATCGAAATTCGCGATAAAAAAGGAGCTGAAAACCTAGCCGCGGATCATCTCAGCAGACTTGAAGATCCTTACCAGGGGGATCATCCGAACAAAGAAATCAATGATTCTTTTCCCCTGGAGACCTTAATGTCTATCAACTCGCCTGCTGATGAAACCCCGTGGTTTGCGGACATTGCAAATTACTTGGCGGGTGGAATCCTCGTTGACGGGTTAACATCCCAGCAAAAGAAAAAGTTCTTCAAAGACATCAAGACTTACTTTTGGGATGACCCGTATCTTTTCAAACAATGTGCCGACTTGATTATTCGCCGATGTGTTGATGGACCGGCAACTTTCGAAATCCTTAATGCTTGCCACAAAGGACCCACTGGTGGTCACTTTGGTCCCAACTACACCGCCAAAAAAGTGTTTGATTCGGGATTTTATTGGCCCACCATCTATCGTGACGCTCATGATATGGTTAAACGATGTGATGCTTGCCAGAAACAAGGCACGATCACACATAAAGACGAGATGCCTCAGAATTTCATTCAAGAGTGTGAAATCTTTGATGTTTGCGGTATCGACTTTATGGGGCCATTTCCCTCCTCTAAAGGAAACAAATACATCCGTGTAGCCGTTGACTACGTTTCAAAGTGGGTTGAAGCCAAAGCTTTCCCTACTAATGATGCAAGGGTGGTTTGTAACTTTTTGAAATCGCTGTTCGCTAGATTTGGCGTTCCTCGTGCTATTATCAGTTACCGCGGGACTCATTTTTGCAACGATCAATTTGCAAGAGTCATGGCAAAGTATGGTGTCAATCACCGTCTTTCCACCGCATATCATCCCCAAACCAATGGGCAGGCCGAGATATCCAACCGTGGATTGAAGCGAATTTTGGAGCGTACTGTGGGAGAGCATCGTGCCACGTGGGCCGATAAGTTAGATGATGATCTGTGGGCTTTCCGTACTGCTTACAAGACCCCGATCGGTTGTACACCTTATCGTCTTGTGTACGGGAAAGCATGCCACCTTCCCATCGAGCTGGAGCATAAGGCGCACTGGGCCTTGAAGTGGGCTAACTTCGGCATCAACAAAGCCGGTGATCATCGCAAGATTCAACTCAACGAGCTCAACGAACTGAGGAATGAAGCTTATGAGAACTCGCTGATCTACAAAGAGAAGACGAAGATCCTTCATGACGCAAAAATCAAGAACCGAGAGTTCCACGTTGGTGATCAAGTCTTACTTTTTAACTCTCGGTTGAAGATCTTCTCTAGCAAGTTGAAGAGCCGCTGGTCTGGTCCATTCACCGTCGCCAACGTCTTTATTCACCGTCGCCAATGTCTTTCCGTATGGGACAATTGAGCTTTCTCAGCCAAATGGGCCCAATTTCAAAGTGAATGGCTAGCGTCTGAAGTTGTACTTTGGTGAGGACATCTCTCAGGAGATGATTCCATCACTCACCACGTTCCCCATGAACTAATTTTGGGTCGAGTCAGGCTCGTGACTCGGTTATCAAAAACAAGCGCTCCTCGGGAGGCAACCCGAGTATCTATCCTTTTATGTTTTTACCTCCTAAGTGTAGGGGGACCTGTATAGGTGTTTGTATTTGTGTGGTGATGTGATTACAGGGATGAATGCACTCTTGGAACCTTTGAAGAACCGTGCTCCCGTGCTATCCGAAATCCAGTTCTATCTCTCAACTATCGTGATTCAATTTTCTTCATACTCACATTTGAAATTGATCACTTTAGTCGTCTCTTCCTTAACTCGAGTTAACCAACGTGCACAATGTCATAAGTGTAGGAGAGACTTTTCCCACATGCTTAAACATTAAGGACAATGTTTATCTTAAGTGTAGGGGGGACTTCTATCGAAGTTTTAAGTGGACTTTTCCATGAAAATGCCTTCATTTAACCCGGAAATCATCTTTTTCAACATTTTTCAAATTTTTAATTATCTTTGGTCATTTAGTCGTAATTTTTAAATTTTTATCGTTGCTTTCATATGTATATATTCCGCAATAAAGTCAAAAATTTTAATAAAGTGGTGTAGCTAGTTTAGAAATCTTTGACATATTAGGCCCGTTGCGTTTATTTTGACTCAACCCGAACAGACTTATTCAAGTTTATTATAGCTAGTATCCTTAACCATGTAAACCTTAATTGGTTTATTAGGCTAAGTATCCACGAATCTCATTACTTGAGATTTTAAACTGTGGAGTACGAGAAATGATAGAGTCAATTATAAGTCGGTGTTCTTGCACAAGCTCACTTGGTGTAATTATTTGCCTATTCTCCCATCACTTGCTAATAATTTATCTGCAATAAGTAAGGTCGTACGATTTGAAAAGTTACTTAGCTTCTAGCCCAAGATCGTTTAAAAGTTGCTCAGTAATGATAAGAGTTCGTAGCCAAGGCATAACTTATGAAGCGGGGCGCGAAGATTGGCGAATCCGAAAAGGCCCTAACAAGGCATGAGGATTCATTTTATTGCTGAAGATCCAAAGTGATGTGAAAAGCATTATTCCCAAAATCAATATGAAGGATCAAGACTCACGACGAAAAGCAATCAACTCCCATAAAGATCATGGAGAAGTCTATCCGAAAAGACCCTAACAAGGTATGAGGATAAATAGATCCAAGTCCGAAAAGGAGGCGGATCGTTGTATCTCAAAATCCCAATTAGAGATTGAAGAATAATCATGAAGTCGTGGTCAACAAAGTTGGAGTACCCCTCAAAAGTCTCCAAGTGAAGAAACTCTATTACGATGAGAAGACCATTATCTCAAGAACGTCTCTCAAGATATGAAGTATGAAGTACATGCCAAATATCGGCCCGAGAAAGGTCTCAAATCGCGAACCAAGTTATGCCAAGATATGAACTTTTTGATATCCCGAGAAGCAGTTTTAAAAGATTTTGTCCTTTAGCTAACTATTGATCAAATCGTCCTACTTTGCTTTCAGCCCTAATAAACTATCGAAATAAGTCCAAAAATGCATCTTCATGATCATTCTAAGACAAAAATAAAATATAAGAGATACACCTAGGAATAAGGGAGTTTAAGCATTTAATTAAGCCATGTGTGTAAGTGTTTGAATTGCTAACTTATAATAACAATGATCTCGTTTTTAAGCTTAGTTTGGGGAACGTGAAACTTGAGGGTGATAAATCTTCGCAGCACCGAAGCCCTAATGTAAGTCCTCGATCTCTTTGCAAGTTATTTCCATCCTTCTGTTTATTCTAAAAGTTTTAATTTCTCTTAGTATTTTCATTTTCGTTTAGTAGTATATTAATAAGGCCAAGGTTGATTGATTATGAGGAGAATGTAAATTTGCTTTATCACTAAGCATTGCATGTGGGCATGGCAATGGTTAAGTGTAGGGGATTTGATAGGTGTGAAAACACCCATCCTTTTACCACTTAATTCTGGCTAAAACGAGACCAAAACACGTACTTAATATCATTTGTTTGGAATTATGCGTGGTTTTTGTGTTTATTGTGTTTTCAGAGTCGACCGGATGAATATTGAAGAAAACATGGGATTGCACGTGTTTTATCAAGGAAAAAGACTTAAGACGAAGTCCATTGTCCAAGAGATGCAAAAGATTTGAAGTCATTGTGCCTATTTGAAGATTTATCGAAGAATAGAGCCAAAGATGGAAGATTCATATATGTCGAAGAACTCGAGTTTATTAAACAAAAGATTATAAGACGAGTTGGAATTATTCACCGACACTTCTCAAATCCAAGGCGGAAACATTTATTTAAAGAAGCGTGAAGACCAAAGAAGGAAGAAGAAAAAAGAAGCCCAAGCCAAAGCCCAACTCCAAGCCCACCACCACATCACACGCCTATATATATGGTTCTACTTCACAAAAAGGAGACACTTAGTTTTTCACTTAGTCTTTTAGGTAGTTTTTAGTTTTAGAGAGAGAAAGTTCCAAACTTTCTCTCACTAGATTTCATTTTTTTCCTTTCTAGATCAAAACATTTGTATTACTTTTTTATTAATCAAGTTCAAGTCTTTAGCTTTTAATCTTTAATCTCATCCTTCCTTTCTTTTACTTTGATTGATTTTGGTACAAATTTCGTATGATCCGTGTTGTTCATCAATAATTTGTGCTTAAAAAGTTGATTTCTTTTTATGTTTCCTTAAGTTTATACACTAATAAGCTTTAAGATCCTTGTTCTTATTGGCTTGTTTGTTGATTTAGTTAATTTACTCTTTAAAGTTTTTTATGAAAAGTTAATCTTTTTATTGGATTGATTTAAAAGTTGTTTATTTTGAGTTTAGAAAAGTTGCTCTTAGTGCTTATTTGATCAGCTTAAGATTGGATTCGAGCTAGTTTAGTGATTGGCTTATTCATAGCTTATTCACTTTGCTTAAAAATCGGATCAAAAAGGGATTTCGGAAAGGGTCATAAACCCCTTTCCGATTGGTGCTTTCCGACCAGATACACAACCCTCATTCCGATCTACCGATCGGAAAAGGGTTTAGGATTTCCGATTGGTGGTATTTTCATATTCCGACGGTAAGAATTGTTTTTATTCCGATTTGCCCCATCTCTCCATATTCTGATTAGACCTAGGTTTTGGTTATTCCGATCTGCACGTTTTAGATTATTCCGATTGTACCATTTAGCAATATTTTGATTGGTTCCATTCTTAGTATTCCGATTGCTTCATTTCGCCCAACATTCCGATCAACATCATTTTTGGTTATTCCGATTGTTCTTTTGTTCACATTCCGATCACTCAGATCGGAATATATTCTGATTGAGGGCAATTTTTCCACTATTCCAATCTTAGCTAATTTGCTTGGTTCGTTCTTACTTTCTTTTAGTACTTTTCTAGTAGTTCTTATTTTTCACAAAGTTTTCCAAGTGTTAGTTTTTATTAAGTGTTCACTTATTTTTCTCTAAATATAATCTTTAAGTTTTCAAACATCTAATTTTAAACTCGTCTTTTCACTTTAATCATTTAAGTCTTTAATTTTACTCTTCGACACTTAATTTCTTGACATTAGTTTAAAATAGATAAACAAACCAACCACGTTTCATTAACCAAGAACAAATCATTCCACTTAGAGCCGAGATCAATTCGAGAGGATTCCGAGAATCGAACTTTCATCAATGAAAATCCTTGTATCAAGGAGTGACATGAAAACCCTAAGCATTTTGAAACTCTCTTTGGGACAAGAAAATCAGCACAAATATAGAAGCTATGAGTCTGCAAAAGATCTTTGGGCAGCCCTTGAAGTTGCTTATGGTGGTAATGCTGATACTGTACAAGAGAAAAAGAAGCAACTCTTGCATGAGTATGTTGTTTTTAAAGCTCAACCCAGTGAGAAGCTAAGTGTTATTCCCATTCAATCCATAACACAAGATTTAGAAGAGATATTTAGAGAGAGAAAGAGAAGAAAGTAGAGAGAGAAACAAGAGAGAATTTGGAAGGTTAAACACTTTTAGAGAGAGAAATAAAATGGTAACCAACACCCTCTTTCACATGTGAAAGAGGGTTATATACCCTTGGCCTTTTGGGCCGTGGGCTTTGTTTCCTTGGGCCGGGCTTGGCTTTGTTTTGGGCTTACGCCCCTAACTTATACAATATTAGCTTAAAGTCCAAGCCCGGTTTTCCCGACTAACCTATTACAATACATGACCAATAACGACTAAGATGACCTATTACATTCTTGTTCAACTATATAAAATATAGGGCTAACAATCTCCCCCAATGTATCGGTCATCTTAAAAAGCTTAAAAAGCATAAGATGATTGAGTGAATACATTTTTGTAGAGGAGATCTTCCTGCTTTGGTCTTGTATCTTGGTCTTGATCTTGTTTGTAACAACTTTGTTCCTTCATGCTTTCGTGATCTTTTTCTTGAGCCTTTGTCATTTGACTTTGAGTGCTTGAGATCTTCATCTGTACTCCTTGTGACTAAGATGACCTATTACATTCTTACATTCTTAGGTATCTTGATTATCGCCATCTTGTGCTCTTGTGACTTCTGAATCGACATCGGTATCACAGCTACGCCACCTTCTTGATATGCAGCAACATATATAGACACGTATGAAATGGCTTTGAACATTTCACCCTAACTCGGTAGCGTTTTACCTCCGGTCGGTGAAGACCGTTAAACGGTATTAAATACCGTACCTGTGATCAGGTAGATTCGATTAAGAACCTCCTTGACAGGGTTTCCCGGCGGTAGTAGCCAGTTCTCTTTACTCGACCGTCTCAAAGCAGACTGCGAACGTAAAGAGTGAATCATAAGGATAAATTATCCGTCTGATTAGAGTCGTCAATTCAGATTTCCTGGAACAAGTTTGATTCTAAAAGAATCGCACCATTGTTGCTTTCCAGTTTGTCACAAGCTTGATTCATAGAGAATCTTGCGAGTTACCTACCGCAGTGCTGTTTGATGTTGACACTGGAAGGATTTCCATTCGTCACTGTGAACACTAATGAGTGTCACTCTGAATGTTCTGGCAAGATCACATGGATTTTGCGAAGAAACCTGGAATCAAGTTTGAATCAATTAAGAATCGAAACTTAGTTGCTTTCCAGTTCTCACAAGTTTGATTCGTGTAGAATCGCACAAGTTACCTACCATGAGCTTGTTTAATGCTGGCTCAAGCAGGATTTCCATCTTCATTGTGAATCGTATCACTCAGATGTTCTGGCAATATCACAAGGATAATGCGTAGGACTCGATTGTGTCCTAATGAGATGATAAATTGATCTCGTTTGGCTCTAGACTCAATAAGTGCATTTTGGTAATCGGAGGCTGGAGCAGACTGCCACCTTTTAAATATTAACTGACTCGGAGTGAGAAAGTCAATAGATACGTGTTGATCTCCGTGACAATGAGACAAGTTTCTTTTGAGAGAAACTCGAATGGCTGGGGAAGGGTTGTGCATCGCATCACTGGGTCCATGACACTTGTCTTCAAAAGATGTGTTAACCCTGTTTCTACCTAAGTTGCATAGAATATTCAACTCCTTCAGTGCTTACCAATACGTCATCATTAGCACCTTGTTGTGATTGTTCTAGTGCTAACTTAAGTAATTGGTCCGCATTCAGCTTCATTCCACTCCATCTTTCTTAAGGACAACTATTTCTAGCTATGGAATGTCCTTGGGTAGATCCCTCCGGTTCTGGTTGAATCATAGGACTTGGTTTCCTATCCTAAACCACCTTTTGACTCCATCGTTCCGTCGTGGATAGTAGGTTGTTTTGGGTATAGATCGTAACCATTAAAACCATTGAAAACCATTCAAAGTGCTTGATAAAAATCAAAACTTTTAACACTTGAAAGTTTTACATTTCCGAAAAGCTCCCCCCTACACACATGCATCGATATACTAAATAGTTTGGCATGTGAAGGAAAGAGTTGCACTTGAGTCTTTAAGATCACATGTTGCGATATATTACATTTTAATCACATTTTCTCCCCCTATCTCTAATATAAAAATATAATATTAGAGATACCAATTGATTAAAATATGACATTTTCCGAAAAATCGTTGGGAGAGAAACATGTGTGCACGCATGAATCATGGAACATTTTCAGTCGGGTCGCTCCCCCTCAACAATATATGTGTGTCTTGAGACAAAATTTGACAAAATTTTAGAAAAACGACACCACAAAATATGTTGAGGTACGGAGTTGAGATGCCTTTTCCGATATAATATATTACATTTGACAATTTTATATCATTTTCGGAATGTGTAGGATACATAAAATATGACAATTTTAGAGATGTACCCAACAACATTAAAAGGCTTGATTTTAAAACGCTCCCCCTCAAAAATTGATCAAAATAACATATGACATTTTTAGATATAAAAACCTATTATGAGGAAGGGAGTGTTGAACACACAATTTTGAAAGATTTAGAAAAACCTTTTGAGAAATTCTTGAAATATTGTGTTCAACGGTTTTAAAATAATCAGGATAGAAGACTTCTCTTCTATTGATTAGGGAAAGCGCACTGAAACGTACACTCCCCTTTCGGGTCCGTTTTTCATGAGCTCAAAACTTTGATTGTTTTGTGACTAGCTCATGACCGAGAAAAATAAATTTCCCGTTGCGAAGGATAAGTTACCATCCGTGATAAACTTTCCTTAAGTTGAAGTTCGAGTTCTAAGCTGACATTTACTTAGAAATCGTTTTCATGAACTTAAAAACTTTGAATGTTTTTATGAGAAGCTCATGACCGAGAAAGATGAATTTCTCGTTGAAAAGGATAAGTTATCGTCCGAGATAAACTTTCCTTAGTTGAGGTCCGAGTTCTAAGCTGTGATGCGCCTAGAAGTCATAGTGAGAGAATATCAAGCAGCTTCATTTGCCAAAACCTCCAAGTCTTCTGGAGTCATATACTTCATACCAAGACAGCCAACGAGATACGCAAACCTATCTTTCGATAGAGCTTTTGTAAACAAGTCTGCCAGCTGGTACTCAGTTCTGACAAAGTATAATTCCACGATGCCGCGTTCCACTTGTTCCTTGATGAAGTGATATCTGACATCGATGTGCTTGGTGCGGGAGTGTTGAACCGGATTGCAAGATATGGCTATGGCCGACTTTGAGTCACAATACATAGGTATTTTATCAAAGTGGAAGCCATAATCCGTGAGTTGAGTTCTCATCCAGAGGACTTGAGCACAACACGCGGATAGAGCCACATATTCTGCTTCAGCTGATGAGAGCGAAGTGCAATCCTGCTTCTTTGACGACCAACTGACAAGCTTGTCTTCCCCTAGAAATTGTATGCTACCAGAAGTGCTTTTACGACTATCAAGACAACCTGCGTGATCAGAATCTGAAAAAGCCGTTAGATGAAAACCGGTTTCCCTCGGATACCAGAGTCCCATGTGAATGGTATTCTTAAGGTACCGAAAGATCCGTTTAACCTCTTTGAGATGCTTTTGAGTAGGTCTGGCTTGATATCGTGCACAATAGCATGTGGCATGATGAATATCAGGCCTGCTGGCTGTAAGGTACATAAGTGACCCGATCATACTGCGATATCGCGTTTGATCTACGGGATACGAGTACAAGTCAGCGTCTAGGGATGTGGTCGACAATGGTGTACCAACGCGAGCACATGAGGTCATACCATGCTTTTTAAGTATCTCTTGAGCATACTTAGCTTGGTTAATGAAGATACCACGTGGGGATTGATGAATCTGGAGGCCTAAAAAGAATTTTAGCTCCCCCATCATTGACATTTCAAATCTGCTGTGCATTAATTTTTCAAAACGTTTTGAAAGTTTTGGGTTCGTAGAACCAAAAATAATGTCATCAACATAAACTTGCACCAGCATTATGTCATCCCCATATTTATTAGTAAAGAGAGTAGGATCAATAGAACCTTTGGAGAATCCTTTGGACACCAAGAAGTTTGAAAGTTCTTCGTACCATGCCCTTGGAGCTTGTTTAAGTCCATATACAGCCTTCTTGAGACGATAGACTTTGTCAGGATGATGAGGATCGACGAATCCTTCCGGCTGATTCACATACACTTCTTCCTTCAAATGACCGTTGAGAAAAGCTGTTTTGACGTCCATCTGAAAAACCGTGAAGCCCTTATGTGCAGCATAAGCAAGGAATATCCCGACTGCTTCCAAACGAGCGACTGGAGCGAATGATTCATCGTAGTCTATGCCTTCTTGTTGACGGTATCCCTTAACCACAAGACGAGATTTGTTTTTGATGATGGTTTGTTCTTCATCCAGTTTGTTTTTCCAGATCCATTTGAAATCTAAAATTGACATTCCATAGGGTCGGTCAACAAGTTCCCAAACATTTAGGCGTTCAAACTGATGAATTTCGTCTTGCATTGATTCAATCCACGCATGATCAGTCATGGCTTGTTTGATGTTTGTAGGTACAGTTGAACTCACGGTGAGTGCATACATACACACATCACCATCAGTTTCGAGTTGTCTGCGTGTTCGAACCGGTTGTGAAGGATTTCCAATGACTTGCTCCAATGGATGATCACGTGTCCAATGGTGAGTGGATGGATATGGTTGGTAGAATGTATGCATGTTGGACGGATCAACATGTTGAGTAGAAGACTCTCCGACTTCGTGTACCGGTGTACCGAACGGATTGATAAATTCTTCATCGTCAGGTTGTGCATCGACTGCTTGATTGTTGTTTCCTCCTTCAGCATTGACAGTTGGTGATGTTGGTTGTATGACTGTTTCTGGAGTTTGTTGAGTATCCAATGGAATATTCTCTTGAGCAACGGTTGCTGAAGTAGAAGCAGTTGTGTCTTGTTGATTTTGTTCAGGTGCATCAGTAGTCTTGACAGCGGAAGGCTTTGACACAACTTGATTGTTTCCATAGTAATATTCATCAAACATAGGATCATATAAATCAACCAACTCTTTCATTTGTGTCGTATCCGTCGAGTCTGCTGTAGGAGTGTTTTCTTGACATTCTTGCACGGGACGTACACTGTTGTGTGTAGGTGCCATTGCTGGACATTGAGGTGCGGGACTTGAGCTGTTGTGATCAAGTACCATTTGTGGCAATTCGTCAAAGTTCACATGAATTGTTTCGACAATGATCTTTGTTCTCTTGTTATAGACTCGATATCCTTTCGACAATGTAGCATACCCCACAAAAATACATGCATCACCTTTTTCTTTCATCTTGTCGAGATTTTCACCGTCTTTAAGGATGTAGCATAAAGATCCAAATACGTGAAAGAATTTGACAGTGGGTTTCTTGCCATTGATGATGTGGTAAGGTGTCTTTTCATGTCTAGGGATAACGAGAGAACGATTCTGAGTATAACAGGCAGTTGCAATTGCTTCAGCCCAGAAGAATAGCGGTAATTTTGAAGCAGAGAGCATTGTTCGAGCAGCCTCAACCAAAGTACGGTTCCGCCTTTCGACAACGCCGTTTTGTTCAGGAGTTCGAGCAATAGACGTTTGATGTTCGATGCCTTCTTCTTGAAAGTAAGAATGCAAGTTCTTGTTCAAAAATTCAGTACCCCTATCCGTTCTTACGGTTAAGACTTGAGCTTGAAGATTGCGTTGTATCATCTTGAGAAAGTTTTTGAGAACCTCTGGTGTTTCATCTTTGGACCTTAAGAAGAAAGTCCATGTGTATCTAGAGTAATCATCAACAATCACTAGAATATACTTTTTCCCGTTAATACTCTCTACACGCATGGGACCACATAAATCCATGTGTAGAAGTTCCAATCGTCCTTTTGAGCTTGGGGTAGTCTTTGTTTTGAAAGACTTCCGTTTTGCTTTCCCCAACTCACAAGAAGAACAAAGATGGTCTTTGACGAATTTCAACTTAGGAAGACCGGTCATAATATCATTCTTCGAAAGCAAGTTGATGGTGTCAAAGTTGAGATGTGACAATCGTTGATGCCATAACCATGCTTGAGATGAAGAGGCTTTAGCCATTAAGCAAATCGGATTTGTTGAAGATGTGTCTTGAAGAGTTACTGTGTAGAGATCAGAACCACGAGAACCTGTAAGAAGGTCATTCCCATCGTAATATCTAACATAGCAAGTAGATTTCCGAAAAGCCACTTCCAAATCCGCATCACAAAATTGACCAACCGAGAATAAATTGTGATTCAGTCCCTCGACGTAATAAACCCGTTTTATAGTGATATTTCCTTGAACCAAGTCTCCATATCCGAGTATCGGCGCAAATTGATCATTTCCAAACTGTACCGTACCCAGAAACTTCTCCACGAAGTTAATGAGAAGCTTGAGATTGCCCGTCATGTGCTTTGTGCACCCGGAGTCCATTATGAATAGGATGAGTTCGACGAGCTGCATAAGAATTAGAAGACAATGTAGCATTTGACAAATGGGATCCCTTGATAGAGACGGGTTCCAAAATAGTAGTGGGCCTATATGCAAAGTCTACAGGCAAGCTGATATTCCTAGACCCAATCACTAAAGTGGTTAACTTAGGTACCCATTTGTATCCGGGTGGTGTATATCTCGAATACCCCCGTGTACATGTCCTAATCATGTTCTCATATAACTTCCTTAATCTGTTTTGTTTACGCAGAGTAGTGGAGTCTAACGCACTTAGTTTCTTAAGTGGTTGATCAGTGGATGGGTTCAAAGTTCTTGTGGGTTCTCTAGTACTAGTGGGCACAAGAATAGGCTTCCTAGTTCTAGCATTCACGCCATTATGATTAAGAGCACAAGAATCATGATTGAAAGTACGAACACATTTGCCACATTCAACACAAACAAATTCAACATTCGAGGTCTTAGCAGTTAAACTGTCATTACATGCAGTTACAGACGTTTTATTCTTAGAAAACTTAAAATTCCTACGGTGATCTTCTACTTCATTCTTCTTCCCTTGACTATTGTTAGGCATGACTCTATCTTCAACTCTAGTGCTCTTAAGCTGTGGTCCGCTAACACTAGTAGTGGGATTTACTCCTGTAGAAGAAGACACACGTTGATTAGTTTTCCTAGTATTCTGAGGTAACTGCGTTGTTCCAGTTTGAGTGGACCTAGTGTTCATCTTATACATTCCAGGTGCTATCACATTAGTGCTCTTATCATTTCCTATCTTAGGCAAAGTCTGTGGGGGTTGTCCCAAAATAGATGTTTTAGGGCATTTAACCGCATTCGGTTGACGAACGGCAGATGGTTTACCCAAAACAGACTTTCCTTTCATTTTCTCAATGAGTTTCTGTAACTCACTAATGGCAATGTCCCTTTCTTTTAGCTGAGCTTTCAAATCATTTATTTCGAAATCTTTTTCATTTAGTAGACGAAACGAAGAAGCTGACATTTCTTGACACTTTTTATGATTATGAGATTTTTCACCTTTTTGTAAAGCAAGTTCAAGAGAAATGGAGTGTTTCTCAAGTTGAGAAAAACTTTTCGAAAGTTTGTTATATGACTGAATTTGTTTCGAAAGCTCTACTTCAAGATTGCGACATTTCGCGTCCGATTCGGACACTAGACATGCTACATGACAATATTGATCCAGATCGGTATACACACCAAGTATAGCATTCATATGGTCAGCATAAAAATATTCCTTGGAAAGTCGATCAATTTCGTTAGAAAGTTGGTGTTCTTGTGTCTTTAATTTAATTTGAAGAAAATCAACTTCATCTTCAAGAGATTTGACATAGCTTAAATCAGTTAACATTTCCTCAGTGAGAGCATTATAAAACATTTCCACATTTTTTGAAAGATCATCAATGGTTGGAACAATGCATTGTTGGATGACGACTTCTACTTGTGGGTTAGGTTTAATATTCCAAATGGTATCCCTAGAAACTTTTTCATAGTCGACGACACCTTTGTACAAATTTAAAACCCCTTGTTTTATAAACTCAAATTGCTGAACACTTTTGCTTTTCTCATCCCATTTACGTTTTTCATCCAAAATTCGCTTTTCTAACAAAATTGATTGCTTTTTGAAACTCCTTTTTAAAGAAACTTTCTTTTGTGGTTCATCACTTGGTGGTGGAACACTATTATACATCTTTTGTTCTTTTGAAAGTTCTTTTTGAGGGACAAACTTAATATGATTTTTAGAATCAGAAAGGTTTATTAAATCACTTAAGTTTGATCGACTTTCTTCTTGTTGACGAATGATTTCGTCACAGTCAGGGGAGAGCATAAGAGCAAGATTATCAACATAACAACCGATATCATAAAGAGCAGGCTTGGTACTTTGAGCTTTCTTGAGATATTCAGGCTTGACAAAACTCGTTTTCATATTTCTATTGAGCATATTCATAGTTTGAATAGACTGACCCGTTTTGTAAACAATGTTGTTTAACGTGTCGACTCTCTTTTCCAAAGCAAGAATTTTTTCAATATCCTTTTCTTCACGAGTTTTATAAAGCTCAGTTTGTTCTTTGTTAACCGACTCTAATTCAGTAATTTGGAGTTTATGTAGCAGCAGTTGTTCTTCAAGTTCCGATATCTTCTGTTTTGACATATGAATTTCGTGTGCTACTTCAGAACAATATTGTTCGTTGAGCACCTTACGTTCATATACCAAACCATTAGCTATTGCAACCCGTCGATCAGCTTCTTTTACATAATCACACTCTTTTAGCCTGTCTATCTCCTCGGCTAAGGATGTGTTTGCTTGCTTCAAACGTTTATTAGCTTCTTTGTTTTCATCAATTTCACGTTTTAAAGAATCAATAATAGACGCAAGCAAATCACGGTCCTCATCCGAGTCAGTATCTTGAACAGCTTTTCCGTCATCATTACACATATGCTGTGAATCCGTAGAGATATTGCTATCCTCCGTGTCCATTACATATGTGTCATTGATGCTTTCGGGTTGCTCAGGATGCCGTCGTTCATTAGCAAACACATTATAGTTATCATGTGATGGTACCTTTTCAAGTGGCTCAGAATCATAGATGGGTCCAGAAGTATCATCAGTCTCTGGGATCACTTCTTGAATCTTTGCCATGTACACATAATGTGCCTCTAACTCTTGATCATCGGCTTCATCATCAGTGTCATCACGCCAGTCAACTTCATCTGCTGTGAGTGGAATTCCTGCTTCTTCTTTCTTGCACAACAACATCTTTTCCTTGTGATATCCCGAATCCTTAACCCGTTTTGGCTTCTTACATTCCCTAGCCATGTGACCAAATCCCTTGCAGTTGAAGCATTGAATCCCGGTCTTCTGCACCACCGGAGTGCCTACAGTATCTCTAGCCCCAACTTGATTCAGCATCCTCTGATTATCATACCTAGCATCACGATCATACCTAGGTGCATGATCAACTTCCTTATATCTAGCATTGGATGATGATCTGAGGTTGTTGTTGGTAGGTTTGTAGATCTTCTTATAAGTTGTGGTGAGTAAAGACATGAGTTCTTCAATCTTCTTGTCCCTTGAAGTTTGTTCATCATCACTGTCTCCATCTGACTCGGTGTCATACTTTGGAGGTGGAGTGGGGACAATTGCTTTTGCTTTGTGTTTAGCAACAGCTACAGGTTTGGTGGATGAGCTTGATGACTTTGAGGAATGAGTAGGTGGTTGTTGACGGGGAACGGGTTTTGTTGAAGTAGCAGCCACAAAAGCGATAGAATTAGCAGATCGTTCTGCCTTTTCAGCCCTTAGTTCATTCACTTCATTCTGATGTTGTTTCAAGATATCATAAAGTTTGTGGTAAGATATAGTCTTGATATCCTCCCTTTGTTTGACCAAAGTCACAAACCTCTGCCATTCCGGTTTGAGTTGAAGTAGAAACTGAACATTGGCATGATGATTGGAGATGGTGCACTGATTTCTGACAAGCTCATTCATCATTTTGTAGAATCTCGAGTAATATGAGTCAATGGATTCACCATCTTCAGATGTGAATTTTCCAAACTCCCAAAGTAGATTAGTCTCGAGATCTTGAACATTGATTGACTCACCTTGCTTCAATCGATGAATTGCATTCCACATTTCCATAGCATTAGGACATGCATCAACTGTGGAATAGATATCATTATCAATTCCAGTGAGTATGAAATTTACAGCATCAGCTTCAGCTTGGAGGAGTTTCTTTTTCTCAGCAGAACATGTGTCAAAATCCTCCATAGCTCGTATAGTTGATGAAGTACCATCCTCTGCCTGTGTTGTAATTGGTTTGAATTCAAAAACTGGAGGTGGGTTCTCAAGGCAGTGACGAAGAGCAGTTCGGTTTTCTTTTCCATTGAGAAATCTAAGAAAACGAGATCTCCATTGAACGTAGCAACCGGCAGTGAGCACAGGTGGGTTACCGTTGCCACCTTGTTCCAAACGAATTTGATTAGCAGTTGCAATGTTGATGTTGTTGTTAGACATGGTGAATACTTGTGGATGAATTGCAGATCTTAGTGGATTTGTTGTGATGATGTGTGGTTAAAATTGAAATTCCGAAAATTCAAAAAAAATTTTCTCAGTCCGACAATAAATTCCTCAGTCTGACAAAACGGTAAGCCTAAAAATTTTGTATCGCCAAATTTTGAATTTGAGTTAGAAATAGCCAAAAACTAGTAGGGAAAAAATTTGAATTTACTTGACCTAAAAATTTTAACTCTTTTTTTTTTTTTTCTTTTTTTTTTTTTAATCTTCGTGTAAACTACGTTCCGAAACTAGTCTAGATAGTGGCTAAGTCTAAAAATTACTCAAACAAAATACCCATCGGAATGTCCATCGGAATACTTATCGGAATGTCCAGATCGGAATGCTCAATCGGAATGCTCAATCGCAATGCTCAGATCGCAATGCTCAGATCGTAATGTCCAGATCGTAATGTCCAGATCGGAAAGCCTGTCGGAATACTCAGATCGCAAAGCCTATCGGAATGTCCAGATCGCAAAGCCTATCGGAATGTCCAGATCGCAATGTGGCTGTCAAAATTCAAGCAGAGTAACGACTTAAAATACTTCCTTATACCCGTCGGAATCCAGATCGCAAAGTACGATCGGAATGTCCAGATCGGAATAAGTAACAAAAACCCACGATCGCAATGTAGAACCAAACCCTTTCCGATGGTAAGGTTATTGCGATGGAAGCCCAAGTACAATTTGTACTTTCCGATGGAAGTTTCTGCTAGAATTTCGGAATGAAGAAAAACAAGAGATTTCGCAACTTTTGATCCAAAAAATTTGTGTTTTAGCCAAAACCAAGATACCTAAATCACTACTACTAGTATGTAGATGATTTGTATCAAGAAAAGACCATAAAAACACAAAAAAAAGATATGGGACGTGAGATATGGATCAAAAAGGCCACGAAAATTCAAGAACACCACACACGAATCTTCAATCACCTATCCACTATAGGCTCTTGATACCAAATGTTATTCCCATTCAATCCATAACACAAGATTTAGAAGAGATATTTAGAGAGAGAAAGAGAAGAAAGTAGAGAGAGAAACAAGAGAGAATTTGGAAGGTTAAACACTTTTAGAGAGAGAAATAAAATGGTAACCAACACCCTCTTTCACATGTGAAAGAGGGTTATATACCCTTGGCCTTTTGGGCCGTGGGCTTTGTTTCCTTGGGCCGGGCTTGGCTTTGTTTTGGGCTTACGCCCCTAACTTATACAATATTAGCTTAAAGTCCAAGCCCGGTTTTCCCGACTAACCTATTACAATACATGACCAATAACGACTAAGATGACCTATTACATTCTTGTTCAACTATATAAAATATAGGGCTAACACTAAGTAGTGTGAGAAGCAGACTTCTTGACATTACAAGCAAGCTATCCTTCATGGGAACAGTGCTTGGTGATGTTGATATTATCACCATTTTTCTTAAAAGTCTTGGTGATGCATGGAAGATTGAGGCAAGATCTATAATTGCTAATAACACTCACAAAAGTTCTACTTTTGATGATGTTTACAATAAACTGAGGCTAGTGGAGAATGAAACTCTTTTGGATCATGGAAGCAAGTCTACCAATGGAAACATGGCCTTCTTCTCACATAGTGAAGGTCAATTTGATCAAAAGGAGTCATACATGCACCCCGTTACTGGATCAACTTGTGTCAACGCTGGATCAAATCTTGTCAACGCCTCACATTCAGACGCTGACACATACAAAGTTGACTCACCAAGAGTTAAGCCTGCTGGTATTGATCTAGATACTGTGTGTGCATACATTGCTTCATTTCCCAATGGTTCAGTAATTACATATGAGGACCTTGAGCAAATTAGTGATGAGCATTTGGAGGAAATGGACATAAAGTGGAATATGGCCCTTGCAAGCATAAGGGCAAATAGATGGAATAGAAGATTCAAGAAGAAGATGACTTTTAATGCTAAGGACACTGCTGGATTTGATAAATCCAAGGTTAAGTGTTACAATTGTCATCGTATGTGACACTTTATGAGAGAATGCAGATCTCTAAGAAGATCTGATGCTGGAAAACCCTTAAGCCAAATCATTAAGGCTCAGGATTCCAAATCCATGGTTGCAATGCAAGAAATTGATGGTGTTGGATGGGATTGGAGCTACTTGGCTAAGGATGAGGAAGAGAACAAAGCTTTGGTTGCAGAAAAGGAAGAAGAAGAGCATGTTCACTATGCTCTCATGGCACACTCCTCATCTTTATCAGACAATGAGGTATATAATGATGCATTTTGTAGTAAGGGTTGTCGTCTAAACACTGAAAAACTTAACAAAGAAGTTTTAAAATTGTCAACAGATGTGGTTAATGAATGATGCAAGTTGTCTAACTATCAACTTGCTCTTACTCAAACTGAAAAGACTGTAGCTGGTTATAAGAAAATGGAGCTTGACCTTAAAGATCAAATCAATATTTTAAAACATGATTTAAATGCTAGTATTGATATTAGAAACATCATGGAGAGAGTCAATGCTGAATTACAGGCTAAGTTAGATGAGGCTATCAAAAATAAGGATAATGTAGATCTTAAAATTCAGAGATTTGATAAACCCTCACAAACCCTAGAAAAATGTGTTAGTGAACAAAGGGATTCTAAGGATATGACCGGGATTGGGATGAAAGAGTATGCTGGTGTTCCACCACCTGCTGGGAACTTCTATGGTGTCCAAAGAAAGAACTTATCTTGGACAGGTTTACCAGAACTCCAAGAAGAGGAATTTATTCCTCCACCAAGAGTTCTTACCCCAGTAGAGGAAATAGGCAGAAGTTGACTGATTTGGACCAATGGAAGAAAGCTAACCCTACCTTGTTTGTTAAGGGTGGCATGCTTAGTGATAGACCAAATGAGTCTACACCTATCAAAATGACAAACCCAACCACTGGCAAGACTATTGACCTTGGCTTAAACGTTGATAGAAAACCTAGGTCACCAAAAAGCCAAATTAGTGATAATGGAACAGACTTCTTTTCTTCTAGACCTAGAGTTATGTCTAGAAAAGCCTGTTATACTTGTGGAAGTTTTTCACATTTAGCCTATAAGTGTGTCAATGCTTCAAAGGTAAACGCTGACAAAAAGTTAAACACTGTCAAACGCAAATCTTTTGTCCAACAAAGTCCACAAGTTGTTAGACCAGCCCCATTCTTTACTAAAGGGTCTAATACTTATGGACAAAGACCTTTTCAGAAGACCAATACAAAGTCTAATAGACAATGGGTTCCTGTAGCAAACCCTAGGTTCAATGCTGATAAAGGTAATTTCAGCGTTGACAAGACCAAATCAAACGTTGACAGAAACGTTGCCAGACCATATAATGGTAAATATTTGCAACCAAAGGGAAAGGGGTCTAAAGCTTCTTCTAGCTTGACATGGAGACCCAAGCAAGATCAAAACCCTAATTCAGATGGGATTTCTATGACCTGTAACATATTTAAGTATATTTCAAAGGTCATAACAAAACCAGTTGGGGTTAACTAGGTGTTTAATCTAAAAAGGGATGAACAAGGGGTTGTAATAAGGACTAAGTCTGTTCTTGTTGAACAACCAAATGAATCCAAGTCTGCTCAGGCTTGGGTTCCCAAAGAAAACTAATCTGTTTTCTTTATGTGCTGGGCATTCAAAATCAGGTTAATGATTATGGCTATTGGGATAGTGGATGCTCTAGGCACATGACTGGGAAGGAAGATTATCTCACAAACTTCACTCCCATTAAGGATGGTGACAAAGTTTACTTTGGAGGCGGATATGGAACTATCACAGGCAAAGGAACTCTTCTTACCAACAATTTGCATTTCGAAAACGTGTTTCTGGTAAAAGAACTTGACTATAATCTGTTTAGTGTATCACAAGTTTGTGATAACAAAAATAAGGTTCTTTTTACAGATACTCAAATGCTTGGTGTTGAGCAAAGATTTTAAAATACCAGATGAGAAATTCATTGATTATAGAACACCTAGGCATAAGTACATTTATAATGTGAATCTTAATGAAATTAGGATGAATAATAATTTTTCATGTCTATATGCTAAGGCTTCAGTTGATGAGAGTAATCTTTGGCACAGGAGATTAAGGCACATTAATTTTAAAAATATAACCAGACTTGTGAGACATGGTTTGGTTGATGGTTTGCCTGAAAAGGCATTCCACAATGACCACTCTTGTGTTGCATGCCTTAAAGGCAAACAGCACAAGGTCTCTTTTAAGTCTAAACAGGTGCACTCTAGTTCTAAGCCACTTCACTTGCTGCATATGGACTTGTTTGGTCCAAGTAATATAGAAAGCTTAAATGGTAAATCTTACTGTTTTGTCATCACTGATGATTTTTCTAGATTTACTTGGACTTTCTTTTTAGCTTTGAAAAGTAACACTGCTGATACCTTGATTAACTTTATTATCCAGATAGAAAAGAAGACTGGTAATGAGGTTATGATACTTAGAAGTGATAATGGTGGTGAGTTTAGAAATAAGTTGTTGGATGATTTTTGTGCCAAGAAAGGGATTACTAGACAGTTTAGTGTAGCTAGAACCCCACAACAAAATGGGGTGGATGAGAGAAAGAATAGAACCCTCATAGAAGCAGCTAGGACTATGTTGGCTGATGCTCACTTTCCCATTGCTTTTTGGGCTTCGGCTGTGAATACAGCTTGTTATGTTCAGAATAGGGCATTAGTCAACAAGATTCATAACAAAACACCTTATGAGTTACTTTGGGGAAGGAAACCTAATATTGGTTTTCTTAAACCTTTTGGATGTCATGTAGTTGTGTTGGATACTAGTGATGCCTTAGGTAAATTTAGTGCTAAAGGTGATGAAGGCTACTTTATGGGTTATTCAGTGCAGAGTAGAGGATATAGAGTTTACCTTAAGAAAGAAAAACGTATACTTGAAAAGGTACATGTTAGATTTTTAGAAAGTAAACCTAGTGATCCTACAAGTGGTCCAAATTGGTTATTTGACTTGGAACCTCTATCTAGGACTTTGAATTATATGCCTGTTACTAATCTAAACATTGTGAAGGTAACTTCAAATGTTGTGGAAGAACCAGTTGTTGATGTTTCAGGTACATAGGTTAATGAAGAGGTTGGATCACAAGCAGACAAATCATCACCCATACTTGAGTATGTTACTATTCCCATATGGACAGATGCATTTGCTGCTGCTGCTGCTGGAAAGGATAAAGGTGGTCCCCAAGTATCACCAGTTGACAACATGCATGATCTTTCAGGCGCTGACAAAGGAAAATCTGGCGCTGACAAGACAAACGTTGATAGCCATGGTCCAGGCGTTGACAGCTCTTTTGACCATATTTTCTCTTCCAATAATTTTGAACAAGGTGAACCTTCAAACAAAAATGGAGAGGTTCATTCAGATGTTGATGGAAGAGAGTCTGAAGAAGATATTGGTAACATGGAAGATGAGATTGAGGACAACACACTTATTGAAGGAGGAGTGCTTACTTCTACAATCAAAAATCACCCTTCTTCTCTAATTATTGGTGATGTGATGTATCCTGTTCAAACTAGAAGATCTCATCTGAATCTTGATGGATTTATTGCCAATATTAACAAGAAGGTTGATACCCCTCTTGTTAAAGCATGTTTGTTTGCCTGTTTTCTATCACAACAGGAACCCAAGAAGATTTTTGATGCTCTCAAAGAACCAAGTTGGGTGGAAGCAATGCAAGATGAGCTTCACCAATTTGCTATCCAGGATGTTTGGGAGTTGGTTGATTGTCCCAGACATGTCAGACCTATTGGGACAAGATGGGTTCTTAGGAATAAAAAGGATGAAAGAGGCATTGTGGTCAGAAACAAGGCACGTTTAGTGGCTCAAGGATATACACAAGAGGAAGGGATAGACTATGAGGAATTCTTTGCACCAGTTGCAAGGATTGAGGCTATAAGGATTTTTCTAGCCTATGCTTCCTGCATGGGCTTTACAGTCTATCAAATGGATGTAAAGAGTGCTTTTCTTTATGGCACAATTACAGAGGAGGTTTATGTAATGCAACCTCCTGGTTTTGAAGATTCAGAACATCCAGACAAGGTGTATAGAGTCAAGAAAGCTATGTATGGACTTCATCAAGCCCCAAGAGCATGGTATGGCACATTGTCCACCTATCTGGTGGATAATGGATTCAAAAGGGGCACCATAGACCAGACCTTATTTACAAAGAAGACTGGTAAGGATTTCTTACTTGTCCAGGTTTATGTGGATGATATCATCTTTGGATCTTCAAGTCCAAAGATGAGTGAAGACTTTTCCAAACTTATGACAGACAAGTTAAAGATGAGTGCAATGGGGGAGATGAACTTCTTTCTAGGGTTACAAGTTCAGCAGAAAGAAGATGGTATCTTCATCTCTCAAGATAAATATGTAGCAGAAATCTTGAATAAGTTTGGCTTTTCTCCAAATGAGAAAAGGGCTAGCGTTCCTATGGATAGTGAACACCCTTGGGGAAAAGTTGGAGATGGAAAAGAAGTGGATGTCAGGCACTATAGATCAATGATTAGTTCATTGATGTATCTCACAGCTTCAAGACCTGACATTATGTTTGCTGTTTGTGCATGTGCACGCCATCAAGTGACTCCCAAAGAGTGTCATCTTCATGCTGTCAAGAGAATTTTTAGATACCTTAGATGCTATCCAGACCTGGGATTATGGTATCCAAAAGATTCACCATTGGAGCTTATTGCATATTCAGACAGTGATTATGGTGGTGACAAATTTGATAGAAAATCCACAACTGGTGGATGTCAGTTTCTTGGGAGTAGATTGATATCTTGGCAATGCAAGAAACAAACAGTGGTGGCCAATTCTACAATTGAAGCAGAGTATGTTGCAGCAGCTACTTGTTGTGGACAAGTCTTATGGATTCAGAACCAGCTGTTGGATTATGGGTATAATTTCATGCATACCAAGATTTTTGTAGACAATAATAGCACTTTATGCATTATTAAAAATCCTGTACATCACTCTAAAACAAAACACATAGAAATTAGACATCATTTTATAAGAGATTGTTTTGAAAAAGGTTTAATACAACCAGATAGGGTTGACACAAAAGAGAATGTGTCTGATTTATTAACTAAACCTTTTGATACTGGAAGATTTCAATACTTGGTAACAAGTATTGGAATGATCAATCTCACTTAATATGTGTTTTGGGATCATGATGTAAAAGTATGTACAGGTTATGCATTGTTATTCGTCTTTATGTGAAATTAGATTTTCCACTTTATTTGTCTAACGCTGACAAAGGTTATCTTAACGCTGATAAGTGTTATCGTGACGTTGTCAGCAACATGTTAGTTTTGTGGTTTTTGATCTAAGTGTGCAGGCGTTGTTTGCATTGTACCATTGGATACAGAGTTGCTTATGGATCCTTGGAGAATCATTGGAGCATGTTTCAATTTATGGATGATGGTTGGAATATTTATATTCCAATCTTGACATAAATTTTTATTTACATGCATATTATTTGGCAACTTATGTATCACAGTTTAAGAGGAGGTTTTAGGAACCTTTTAGGACTTTTTGGGTATTCTTATAATACTCTTATCACAATTCTAGATTGTGTCCACTGGTGAGTATGAGTTAGTTTTCTCACTCATGAGGCACTGTAGCATGCAAAGTTGATATACTATGCATGCTGCCAAGACCTTTTTTGCCTAGAATTGGATGTGGTCTGTTGGGAGACTTGGGTATGATTTATTTTGGGCTTACCTGGGAGTTACAAGGGATTTTATGAGATAACTTAACTGTTAAGAACCTTGGTTAGTAAAGGACACTAGAGGACTGTTATGTCTATCTTGCATAAGCAAGTGTGCATGATTGGACAGTGCTTACCACCCTATGGTAATTTTCAGTTTATAGGTTATCTTCACTAGGATAAATTACTTTGTTAAGGTCCTTTTTCATTTTTATTATTTTTTATTTTTGGACGTTGACAAATACATTTCCAAGCGTTGTTGTGACCAATTTAGACGTTGACATGGCTTTTACCAACGTTGACAAGAATATAGCCGTTGGGCGTTGATGGGTTATTTTTGACCGTTGACGCTCATTGGGTCCTACCCAGTTGTTATTTTTGACGAAAATTGGGGCCATAATTTTGGGAGTTGATAACTTTTAATTAATGCACAAGATAACTTATTTTCTTTTCAATATTTTCATCATTATATTTTGAAAAACTTTCCTCATTTTTGACCAATCACATGTGCCTATCACTCCTATATATTTGGCTCCTAATTTTTAAGCAGGCTACTCTCATATTCTTGTCTAACAACTTTTCTCCTATAATTCATCTTTTATAATCTTTCACAAACAGCTTTCTACATCCATGGCGCCTAAGTTTAAACCAAGTGACTTGGTATTGGGATTCAGAAGTCAGCATAATATGATTGCTTATTTAGAGGCTGATGATGCTCTGTTTCCTCAATACACCCAGATGGTGGCGTATTTGAATGCATCTCCATTACGATATGCTCTTTCTCATGCTCCTCTCATCCCTGTCACTCATATTAAACAGTTTTGGAACACTGTCAGTTCCTCAACGCTTAATAATGTGACTACATTAAAAGCTATTGTTCATTGGCGTTCTTGGGTGGTTACTGAAGCCTTGGTTCGCCAGGCTTTGCATCTTAATGATGCAGATGGTATAACCACTCTACCCATTAATGAGATAGAACAAGGACTTTAGGCTTTGGGGTATCCTTTCCCTAAAGAGGGTACTTTAAATAAATATCATAAACAAGAATTCCCCCAGCTTAGAAGTACTTAATACATGTCATCCTTCAATGTTTGAGTCACAAATGTACTGCACATAATGAAATTAACAGATCAATTGCTAGTGCAATTGTGTGCATTACAAACGGGCAAAAGTATAATTTTTCTAAACTGATTTTTGATGGCTTGTGTAAAAACAAGGGTAATAAGATGACTTTGGCTTACCCAAGATTTTTACAAATGATTTTTGATGAGCAAAGGTACTACACAAGGGATCATGATGATTTTTATGCGATCCCTGTGCAAAAGAAAGCTATTTTTAGTAAGATGAATTCACCCCCTCATAGAGACTTACCCCTTACCCAAGCCATGCTTGATGTTATTGCAGCAGCACAACCTCAACCTATTCCACAATCTTTGCCTGAACCATTACCTTCACCTCAACACATGGAACTTGACCAAGATTCCTTCAACGCTGACACATTAAATGTTAGCGTTGACACTTCAAATCCAGACGTTGACACCTTTCTACAACGGACCCAAACACCCCTTAACCTTCAAACTACCACCCAATCCGCATCATCTTCTACACCCTCTGAATATAGGTTGATAAAACGCCCACGGACTACTGGTGTGTTCTCCTCTAGTGGACCTAGCCATGTTGTAGAGAGAACCACCACCACACGTGTGGTTGGTGCTATGGATGAGGCTGGGACTATTGGTACTCGCTTAGATGCAGGCCAAGACAGTCCTAACATATTTAAGACCTCATAGATGCCCCATGACTCTAGTTTGGGAGGTCAAATACCCATTCTAGAGGAGGGCAGATTGGAACCATACACAATGTTGGAATTGACGGCTGTCTGCATTAGCTTGCAAAAGCAAAATGCATACTTGGTAAAAACAGTCAGTACACAAGGCCTTGAACTCAAGCAATTGAGGGAGAGGATTGTTCTTTTGGAGGATGCTAAAAATAGGCGTGGAATGGAGGATTCTTCCAAAGGGGAGGATGAGCAGATACATGTGAGTGACAAAGGCTCACATGATGAAGAATCTTTGGGTGTGGCTGAAGCTCTTACTGAATTGAAGAAGCAACCAGGTTTTGATGTATCTTTGATTACGCCTACAAACTCGAACTTGTCCTTTACAGCAATGATGGAGCAGTTCACAAGAGGCGCTGAGAAGATTAAGGTGAGCGTTGACAAGCAGAGTTTGGACGCTGACACACCAAGCGCTGACAAAAGTAAGTTGGGCGCTGACACACAGGATTTGAACGTTGACAGACCTGCAGATATGGTTGATGTATTCCGGTCATCAGCTATCATCAAGGAAGTGTCTTCACAGGTACCATCATCATCTTTACCCATCATTGATCCATTAGATAAGGGTAAAGGAATCATGGTAGAAACAGAAGTTCCAAAGGATGCAAAACAAGTAGAGTTTGATTCAAAGTTGGCTGCACAACTTATGGAACAAGAAAAGAAGAAGGTTGGTAAATCACCATTTGTAGTTACTTCCGAGGAACTAGAAGGAAGTGATGATGAAAGTTTTGATACAAGTGTTATGATAATTGAACAACCAGAAAGACTTGAATATGGTGATGAGTTGGCAAGGGAGAAACTTAGAGAGTTAAAGTTGCAGGTAGATTATGATATGCCATAATTTGCTCAGATGTACCATGCTTGGGAAGATAAGGTTATGGAGAATCCAGATATGACAATTTTAGATCAAATTTGGGGTTTGGAGATTCTTCTAAGACTTCAAAGAGATTACAAGGTAATTCTGAAGCATAAGGCTAGCAATGTTTTCTCACTGCTGAAGAGAGATAGAAGGGAGCTTTATTACATGTTGCTCAGATGTCATCAAACAGGCTAGACATTTTAGAAATTTCAGGGATTATCCTTTGAAGAATTGGAGCATAAGGCTTATCCCATTTGGGCAACAGTGTAGGAAATGAATACTAGCAGACTTCTCTCAGATGAAAGGAGAGAAGAACTTGCAGAAGAGATGGATATTCAAAAGGCTATGATTGTTCCAAGGCCTTTGAAGAAGGGAGTTCCACTTGAGTTCCCTAAAGATTTGGATAAATTGAATCCCAGTAAAGCTGTTATTAGAAGGAGCATTAAGCTCTCACCCATGGAAGCTTCAGATATGGTACAAGTGTTACCTCTTGATGCCAGAAACCCTATCATTAGCTATGAAGAAGATGCAAGTGGGTTTTAGATGATTGGCAGATATGGAAAAGAGGTACACACATTTACTACTCTTATGTCTCTCTTTGCAAGTATGGATAGGGAAGACTTGGCAGACCTTTAGAGGTTATTGCTGGCCAAGTATGAGACTAAAGCACCTACTTCAGTCAATGGAATAAAGCTTTGGTCAACATTCAAGAGAATGTGTGCACCAGAAGAAGAAGATCCTGTTTGGAGGATCTTAAGGATGATATCAGTGGACTTCAATGGCGTTTGTATTCAGCTGTTGGTGTGTATTATTTGAGTTCTACAAAGTTTGCTGAGTATCTTCTTGTAGATGCTGAGTATCCCATGTCCAAAGAAGTTTTGGAAAAGATGAAGACAACACAGCTGGAGATTGACTACTCAAGTGACGTGGCCAAAGATTTGATTAGGCATGTTTATTACCAGTATGATAAGA
This sequence comes from Glebionis coronaria, assembly GCA_025667525.1. Taxonomy (NCBI): domain Eukaryota; kingdom Viridiplantae; phylum Streptophyta; class Magnoliopsida; order Asterales; family Asteraceae; genus Glebionis; species Glebionis coronaria. The sequence goes on along the minus strand of CM046878.1, from coordinate 540,178,038 downwards.
TTTGTAAGAATCCTCCTAGTTCTTAGTTTTTATTCAGAAACTTGATTACTAGAGTAGATATCAAGTTTAGGGGAGGATTGTTGGGAATAAAATGTAGCCAGTACACTTGGACGCTGACAAGAGTAATCGGGACGTTGATAGGAAGAAAACAAGCGTTGACAGAGTAAGCGTTGACAGGGAGATGTCAAGCGTTGATAGGATGAAGTCAAGCACTGATAGAAGACTTAGTCTACACGTATTATGTTTCTAGTTATGTTTCTAGTAAAGATATGATCAACAATGTATTTTCTATGTTTATCTTTACCTAAAATGGTTGATACGTAGACTCTTGTACAAGGTTCCTTATGTCTATAAAAAGAGGCCTTTAGGTTTTGTTTCAATATAAGTTTTCATACGTTTAACACTTTCATTCTACGCAAGTTTGTTCTAATCAATCAAGTGAAAGTTTGGTTTACATTGTTTGTGTGTTCTTGTTTGAGTATTAATTCCGCATAATACTTAAATTGTTTTATACAAAACAAAGTTTCTCTACGTGTTTAACTTGATTTAATCTCGTTTACACAAGCTAAATCGATCTAAGTTTGGGATCAACAACAGATACGTAAAGATCTCACTTTTATAGAAGAACCCGAACGAGTTCTTGACAGACAAGAACGAGTCATGAGAAGGAAGACAATTCCATTCGTCAAAATCCTTCGGAGGGATCATACCGAGCGGGAAGCCACTTGGGAAACAGAGTAGTCTATCTTTTTCATATTTTGAATTCGGGTACGTTTTTCTTTTTCAGTTTACTTTATCTATAATTCGGGGACGAATTATTCTTTTTAGGGGGGAAGAGTTGTAAAACCCGCATACTTTTACCATGAATAGTACACTTTAGATCGTACATACATGATTAGAACTTTTCTTTTATAACATGTTTACGCTTCACGTACAAGAATTACAAGTATTACGTACGTGTTATAACACGATAAGTATTTATTACGTATGAACACACGATAATTATTCCAATAATAATTGTAATCACGAACATGCGATCATGAAATCATGAACGTAAATTAATCACGAGCTAATATTAATTACGTATATATATTTATTACGAACACGAATAACTAAGTCACGATCGTAAACTAATTAGAACACGTAATTTACGAACACGATAAAACACGAGAACACACTATTATATTTAGACACGGAAAAAGGTACGGGTTACCCCATATGGGGCCCCCATGCCGCGGCTACAACAAGAACATGGGCCAAGCCCATGCAAACTTTTACTAAACAAGAATTTAGGGAAAAACATGTTCATTATTTGCAAATCAAGAAAATAACAAAAAACCCAAATTCTTTTCTTTGCTCCTCTTTTGGCCGCCGGTTTTAATAACACCAAAGGGGTGTTCGGGTTGATTTTGATCTTGGAAATTTTGCAAGATTCGTGTGTGTTCGTCATCATTTGATTCACGTATTCGGTATAACCTTTTTAACCTTTTCTTTTATGTTTTGATTTAATGAATCACATAAAATCATGATGTTTTTAATTAACTAGTTAAAAACAAGTATTTTTAAACATGTTAATGATCATGGGGTAAATCAAATCAAGGGTTTAGGGGTGTTTGTTTCTAGCCGACGCCTAACCGAGCCCCATGGGGGTCTCGGCTTGGCCTATGTCGCACCACCGAGACCATATGGTCTCGGTATGGTGATGGTGGTCCTACGGCAGCAGCAAAACCAAGGGGAAACCCGACCTTGGTCGGGGTATGGTGATGGTTACGGGTCTGGTTCATGGTTTTTAGTCACGGGTCCGGTTCATGAATCATTTTTTTTAAGGTTTATGATTTTTTTACAAGTATGTTATTTCTTATTAGACTTAAATTAAATTAATTAAAAACATGACATGATTAATTTAATTTACATGACTTAGATTATTTATTTAATTATTAGTTCATGAATTTTAACCTAAGTATTTATCTTAATTAGACTTTATAATTAATTAATTATTTAAAAACCATGACTATAATTAATTAATTAACATGACTTAGGTTATATTAATAATAGATAATAATACATGTTTTAACCTAAGTATTTTACCTTATTTAATTAAGATAATGTTATATTTAGTTAAATACATTAACCTATAGTTTATTAAATTTACATGTAATAATTAATAAACTATACTATATAATCACATGACTTAGAATTATAATCAGAAAACACTTAAGATTATTTAATTTGCTTAATTAACCAGCTTATATCTATTTATGGAAACTTTCTATTTTTAGAAACTTATTTATTTAAGGCAGCTAATCTATTTATGGAAACTTTCTATTTATAGAAACTTATCTATTTTAAGCAATAACTATATTTTTGGAAACTTTCTATTTTTGGAAACTTTCTATTTTTGGAAACTTTCTATTTTTGGTAACTTTCTATTTTTGAAAACTTTCTATTTTAGGAAACCTGCTATTTTTATAAAGTTACTTATTATTACACAACAAGTATAATAATACATGAAATACAAGTAATACTTAATCAGAATAGACAGAATATAAGATAAACACAATAGAAAGCTTAAAACAGTAAAACATGACATGAACATATAAAACAAGCTAAGACATGATATAAAACCAGTTACGTATTAAGTAAACAGATACTTATACACGTATGTATTTATGTAGCGTTAGTGATACCGAAGTAGGACCTTCTTCCATTCTTCTTCTTCGTTCACTGGACATAAGGTACGGATTCTCCGTCCTTTCAGTATGGACATTCTTTCCTTATTAGGATTTCCCGTATGCAGCCAACTGTTTTCCCATAGTATAAGTTTATATGTTTGATTGCTTATGTTTTATTTGAATACCTAAAGCCATATACATGCATGACCAGTTTCACCTAGTTATGGAGGTACCATAACCATAACACTAGAGGAACTGGTGTTATGACTTCCCCACGGCAGAGTGATTGCTCGTGGCGTCCCTTCAGCTTTTGGCCATATTATTATATTTATCATGTGGGGCGTATGGGTGCATCCTAGTTACATGTTTTCAGCAGATTACTCAGTGTGAATGTGGTGTGTGCCTTGCATCCTTCACAAGGAGTTGATCCCTCCTACCCAAAACCAGTATATTAAATTAGAGGCAGCCCCTCTAATTTGCATGACGAGGTCACCCCTCCAAGTATTCATGCACGTTGATATTTTCATGACCTATATTGGCTAATGGTAAAATATGTTAACTAGTTTTTACAAGATAAACATAAGGCTTTTCAAACTATAAAACCAGTTTTACTAAGACTTAACCGGGTTATTCGGGACTTAGTTTCTTCCGATGTTTCATGCTTATATGCTTATATTATTCATGCTTTATTTGTACATCCGTGCACTGAGCGTATTGCTCAGCCGTTTTCCTTTTCATGTTCCCAAAACGGCAGGTACTCAGGGACGCTCGTAGACTTTAAGTGTATGTGCATATGGACTGGAAGCTTTCTTGTCTTCTTTACTTTATGCATTTATCTATACTTTGGTTCTCTTTCCATGGACATTGTTTAGTCCTTTCATTTACAGTACTTATGTTTGTGTGTGATGAGCTTTACTTTTGGACTACCGATGTTTTATTCCGGTATTTCCTTTTATGGTCATTTAATGTTTAGACATTTATCCTTGTATGCTTTGATGACATGCCATAATCACGCGTGACATTCCATTTACTAAAATGGGGTGTTACAGTTGTATTCCCGTTCGATTACGACTTTATTACTCCCGAGACCATGATGAAAGATGACCGCCTACTCCCTGGTACTTACAACGAAGCAGATGCGCAGAGAATAGACGCCAACCGTATACCAATGCAGGAATATCTAGAGGCGTTGCTATACACATTAGGGCTGAGTCATCAATCTACTCTACCTACGAATCACCTTCTGCAATATTTCGACAACTTTGGCCATGGTAAAAAATCCCTTCTCCTTTTTAGTTTTTGTTGAGAATGTAAATGAAAATGTTCCATGTGTATGTGCTCATATTTCCTCTCTATTTCGACAAAGTTAACTTACACTCAACTCATGAAGCGCGAGCACCCGTGTGATGTGACCATGCGTCCTCGACCTTTTACGCCATTCAAACTATCTAACGGATGGCGTGTTGGTCAACGTATCGTAGCCCTTGAGTTTCCTTCTCCTACTACAAGCGGAGGTACAAGGAGGGTAGTCGCACTAAATTCCACCCCTATCCGGAGCAAACCGTGTGTATTAGAGTCTTCGTCTGAAGAAGCAAATCCGTCAAGCAAAAAAGACTTCAATCCGGAGGATAGCTCGCGCGCCTACCCCTTAGAGAATATCATCTTGGTACCTGGATACAAATGGTTACCGTGCTCCCCAACAGATCAATTTCCTAAGAGGAGTAGGTCACAGTTGACCAGACCGCGCGCTGATATCACTTCATGAGGCTCGCTTGCAAAGCCACGTGAGCATATTCTTATGCCAAGGTATATGTATTGTTATTCTGGCCCTAAGGTTTTCTGAAAAAAGAAAAAATTACCTTCTAAAATTTCCATGATATCAAATGTGCAGCTCATGCACTGTAGCCACCAAAGCTGATGCCAGCGCTTCGAATTCTGGGAAATTCCTTCCTACCTAGAAGTTTATACGCTCATGCGCACTGGACAGTGCGACCGATTATGAGGACTTTCACCAACATCTAACCCCTCCCGGACGTGCCCGACTTCTGGACAAACTGTACGATGAAATGCTTATGAGAGAATTGGCCATAGGCGTGTCGTAGGAGGTAACGTTAGCCTCGCAATTGAAAAAGAAGATGTCGTATCTTTCTCAACGTCTGGCTCAAGTGAATTTGAAAATTACCCAAGTTATAGAACAAAAAGACAACGATCTTGTGTGCGTCAAAGTTAAACTCTCACGTCTACGCGGTGTTTTTAGTTTAAATTGCGGTAACTTTGTTGCCAACTGTCATCAAGATATGGCTAGGAAGGCAGAAATTCTGAAGTGTATGAGTAGCGACTTTGATGAGGAGCTATATCCGCACCTAACAGCGGTGCGCGTTGAGAATCAATGGTTAATTAAGCACGGCCTTCCGCTAGCTGCCAAAGGTACCGTGGAGCTACCCAACCTGAATAGAGCGATCAAGGAGGTTTTTACTTCTACCCAACTATTAGGGCAAAGTCTTGCCATGGACCGTGCCTTCAAAGATGGTTTATTGACAAGACCTTTGGAGAGTAGTGCAATATACTCTCGTTACGCTCAAGAAGGCTTTGACGTCGCGTTCCATGGATTAAAAAAATCTTCCGCTGCCCATCATAGATGTTATTGAAACGGATCAAGACCAACCAATTAGTGTGATCATGGCGGGACTTACTCTGGCGAGGCATTGTGAAGAGGATGCGGGGGAAGATCCCTATGGCGTGGTCAAACCGGATATCTCTCAACTACGAGTTCCTATCTATGCTTCTGGTGTACCAAAGATGGTTTCGCTTAAGGACAAGTTGAAGCATCATGCTAAACGTGTTGCGAAGAAGAACAAGTCGTCTGCCACAGATGCTGTTATTAGCTCAGGTTTGGTGCACCCTAATCGATCTGATGGTGTACCTGTAAGTCTACCTTCCATATATGTATATCAGGTGTGTGCCTTACAATATATGAAGGAGGCTTGGGCACAACGTCGTGCGCCGCTGAACCCATTGCATCTCAGATTAAACAGATCGCTTTCAACTGGCGATCTGTTATAAAAGGCAGTTGTCGCACTGTGTGCCTAGTTTTAACCATGTACCTTTTCTAACATTATTTGTAAAGCAAGAACTTTGTAATGTTTATAGCGACCTGCGCTGTTATAGCGTCACGCGCCGTGTTTTATATATATTTTTTTAATATGTCCAAGTCTTTGTACCCACGCCTGAGATTGTGAGTGTAAGTGTAATACAAGGTTTTTGCCTAGTATAAAATTTTATCGTCCGATCTCTTTGAATTGATTACTAGTTAACTGTGCGACTCAGTCGTTCTTGGTGGAAAATAAAAAGGTTGTCGTTGTCTATAACTAATTAAAAAGTAAATGCGAAACGTAATTAAAATAGGCTAAAAGCAAAACTAGAAAAACTGTCACTTTTTCTCTCTAAAATTAGAAAAAACTTGGTAAAAATAGAGATTTCGGGAAGCGTGCAATTTTTGGAAATTAAAACGTAATGAATTTAAAACTTGAAAACTTTGTAAAACTAAACAAATAACCCCGTCAGAATGCCTGGTTGGAATCCCGTCGGAATACAGTAATCGGAATGTGTTAAAAAGGAATGCTATCGGAATAAAGGAAACAAACACACCATCGGAATGATGGTCGGAATCCAGATCGGAGTCCAGAAAACTAGCACTATCGGAATATCAAATGAAAGCCTACCGTCGGAATGCAGATTGGAATCCCAATCGGAATAACAAAACCCTTTTCCGATCCTTTGATCGGAATAAAAGGGAAGCTAGTCTGAATAAAAAGGGGCAAAATCGGAATGCTGGTCGGAGTAGGGAAACCCTATTCCGATTGAAAGAAATTCGTAAAAAACTAGTAAATAAGCTACTTCTAATAAGCACAAATCAAAACTTTATCAAACTATAATTAAACTAACTAAATAAGAACGGTTAAAACTTACAAAAATCTAATTAAGAAACTTTTTAAATCAAACATTTAAAAATAAAAAACCTTTAATAAAACTTTAAAACAAATAAGATAAATACAAAATAAGTCAATAAGCATGTCAAGCTCAAAAATCGTATGAAAGCTTATAGATGAATAAAAAGATAAACTTTTTAATCACATGAACAATAAGATGAAACAAAATCAATGATTATCACGAATTAAAGATAAACAAAATAAGAAAGGTAGAAGAAGATGATTAAAAACTTGAATTAAAAAGATTAAATATCAAAGATTTAACACAAGATTAAAGAAAAAGCGTGAAGAACATTAAGGAAAACTAGAGAGAGAAAGTATATTAATCTACTCCTACTTACCTTACAATAATAAAACTAAAAACTACTATTAGCTAACCACCCTCCTAATGACACATTAGGAGGGTATTTATAGGAGGAGTACATGTGATGATGCTTTCTTCTTTCTTTCTTCTTGTCTCGACTCGATTTAAATTCTTTGTCTTTCTCGATGTCGTCTCGGGATTTGTCGATATAAATTGAACTTGTCTTATAATTTCTTCAATAATTAGACTTGAGTTCTTCGACTTCATTAAACTTCCGTCTTTAGACTTTTTCTTCGATAAATCTTCAGAATAGGCCTTGGACTTCCGTTCTTTTTGCACTCTTGATCTTTTGACTTCGTCTTTTCTCGTTTACATCGATAAAAGCCCGTGAAAGCCCGTGTATTCTTCCTTTTTCATCTTTTGGTCCTAAAACATAATAAAATCACAAACCACGCATAATTCTGACATTTACGACATAAAATACACGTTTTGACTTGGTTATTATTATAGTTAAGCGGTAAAAGGATGGGTGTTTTCACACCTATCAAATCCCCTACACTTGACCATTGCAATGCCCTCATGCAATGCATTAATTACAAAGCAGAATTTACATTTTTCATCATAATCAATCCACCTTGGCCTTTATTAAAGAGATAGAAAATTATAAAATATTCAAAGGAAGAAAACAAGTAAAAAAATCAAAAACTTACCTTAGGGTTTTGGAATGTCATGAATGTTTATCATCCTCAAGTTTCGTGTTCCCCATACCAAGCTTAAAAACGAGATCATTGTTATTATAAGTTAGCAAACTATCACAAACTCATGTGGGCCAATTATTTACTTAGACTCCCTTATTCCTAGGTGTATCTCTTATATTGTATTATTGTCTTGAATGATCACGAGGATGCATTGTTGACTTATTTTGATAGTTATTTAGGCTGAAAATAAAGTGGGACGATTTAATCAATAGTTAGCTAAAGGACAAAATCTTTTAAAACTGCTTCTCGGGACCTCATAAAGTTCATATCTTGGCATAAATCGCTTCACGACTTGAGACCTTTCTCGGATCTATACTTGGCAGTGACTTCATACTTCAAATCTTGAGAGACGTTCATGAAATAATGGTCTTCTCTTCATAATAGGAAATTCTTCACTTGAAGTTTTGAGAGATTCTTCATATTTGGACCATGACTTCTTCATTTTTCTCCAATCTTTATTTGGGATTTTGATATACAACGACCCATCTCCTTTTATGACTTGGATCTATTTATCCTCATACCTTGTTAGGGTCTTTTCGGATAGACTTCTCCATGATCTTTAGGGGAGTATTTGATTTTCGTCGTGTGTCTCGGTCCTTCATATTGATTTTTGATAAATGATTCTTTACATCACTTTTGGATCTTTAGCAACAAAATGTAGCCATCATGCCTTGTTAGGGACTTTTTGGACTCGCCAATCTTCGCATCCCGCTTCAATAAGTTATGCCTTGGCTATTAACTCTAATTAATACCGAGCAAATTTTAAACGATCTTGTGCTAGAAGCTAAGTAACTTTTCAAATCGTACGACCTTATTTATTGCAATTAAATTTATTAACAAGCGATGAGAGAAAAAGCTTATAATCAACTCACATATATTCATGAAAGAATATCAAACTTATAATTGACTCTATCATCTCTCGTTCTCCACAATTTAAAATCTCAAGGAATGAGACTCGTGGATGCTTAGCCTATTAAATCAATGTTTTGGGTTTTCAAGTCATCTATAGGATCTTGCAACTTCTTAGACTTTTTCAATTTTAGAGTTCGCATTTTAAAGTTCCCTTGATAAACGACTTTCTAGGATCAATTATAGGAACTTGTGAAAAGTTCTTGTTCTTAACCCGTAAGAGTTAAGACTTTCGCGTTTTAAAGTTCCCTATATAAAAGCCTAGCAAAACTTGACTTAAACACGTTAAGGATACTAGTTAGAGTAAACTTGGATAAGTAAACTCGGGTTGAGTCAAAAAATTCACAACGTTGAAAAATTAAAACCACTTTATTAAAATTTTTCCTAACAAAGAAAGTAAATAACGATAACAAAGGAAAATACTACTATACAACTAGGCCAAAATAGATCAAAAATTTTGAAAAATGTCGAAAAATCAATTTTCTGGTTAAAATGAGGACAAATACAAGATAAATCCCACTTAGCTTCGATAGAAGTCCCCCTACACTTAATATAAACATTGTCCTCAATGTTTAAGCATGTGGGAGTGAACTCCCATACACTTAGGACATTGTGCACGTTGTTTAAATCTCGCTAAGGAATAGACAACCAAAGTGATTCCTATGTTAATATTGAAGAATATAAAATTGAGAATCAAAAGAGTTTAGGATAGAATCGGGAAGACGCGTACACGGGATCACGGTTCGTCAAAAGTCATCAAGAATGGATCTTTGAAAGCTCGAATCCCTGCACATGATTAGAAAGAAAACAACAAACACATACTAGGGTCTCCCCCTACACTTATTATAAAAACAAAAATAAAAGGATAGATAATTGGGTTGCCTCCCAAAAAGCGCTTGTTTTTGTTAACCGAGTCGTGAGCCTGACTCGACCTTCATTAGCATGGTAATAACCTTGAAGAACATCCACCAGGATCAAATACATGGTTTTCATCCACCAAATAAAACAAGCTTAAGGCGAACAAGGCAAGCCAAAGAAGAGTAGGAAAGGTTCCCTTAAGCAATTTTTGAACACGGTGGTAAAGAGTGTGATGAAGTGCAAGCATATCTCCATTGTTTCCAAAAATCTTTCCTTTTATTTCATCAGATGGATACTTAGATGGCTTGAAAATTCCAATACCAGGATCGAACACCTTTTCCTTTAGGGGAAAATAACACTCAGGCTCAGTAGACCTTGAAGAGGATCCGATCATAAATCGTACAATCTCATCCTCAGAAGGTGGATAGAGAGGTTTCAAGACATAGGTACTGCGGATATCGGTGTCGGCCAGCTTCTTCTCCTTTGAAACAGGTTTCTTCATATCCGAAGGAGGATAAAGAGCATCATCAAAGTCCAAAGGAGGAGAATCATTCTCATTTTGGAATTAGGTATTGAGGAAAGTGGCAAAATCTTCCTCAAATGAGTAATTCTCCAAAGTATCAATAGTGTTTGGTGGAGGAGCTTCATCAAAAGTAGGACTAAGGTCATCATGAGAAGAATCACTCGAGAGAGTATCAACATCATCAAAATCAGCATAAGTTGGCATGTCTGGATACTCTGAAACAAAATTATCATAATCATCCCCATCGGAACTAGAATCATCATAGATCGGTGGAGAATCATAAATTGGTGGGGGATCCACATTGGAGAGAGAATCATCCACATCATCTTTGAACAGTGGATTATTATAGCACGGATCGAAAAGAGGATTGTTGTAGACGACAAAATCATCAAGCACATTAATCATATTCGCTGATTCTCTTCCATTTGATTTGGTTGTGATCTTCCCCATTTTAAAAACTTGTGCATCATTCCCGACCCTTAACATTAACTCACCTTCGGCAACATCGACTAAGGCTTTTCCGGTTCTCAAAAATGGCCGACTAAGTATTAACGGAATACGAGGGTCCATTTCATAATCAACAACAACAAAATTGACGAGAAAAGTGAAGGTACCAACTTTAATAAACACATCTTCGGCAATACCAACGAGGTAAGCGAGAGTACAATTTGCTAGCTCAAGAGTCATCTTTGTTGGTGTAAGGTCGGGTAATGATAGCTTTTTACACACACTTAATGGCATCAAATTTATACTTGCCCCTAGATCGGCTAAGGCAGTAAATTCTTCGGATTTGTTGAAAATGCAAGGCAACATAAAACGATCGGGATCTCCAAGTTTTTCCGAAAGTTCTTTAAGAATAACTGCAGAACAGTTTTCATTTAAGCGCGTGTTGACAAACTCAGCCATCGTTTCCTTTTTGTTAAGCAATTCCTTGAACGCTTTGACGAATTTCGGCATTAGGACAAGTGCTTCAACAAGGCTAATGTTGAAATTCATTTGAGATATCATCTTCATAAAAGGAGTGACTTGAGCATCCTCTTTAGTAAGCAATTTGCACTTGTCCAACCGAGAAGGATAAGGAATTTTGGGTTTAGGTGGTGTAGGTATAGCAGGTAAAGGTTGAGATGTTGAAGGTTGAGAGGTGGTTGGTGGGGTTGGTGGCGGGTTTTGTTTGGGTACCTCTTCATTAATAGGTGGTGATGGTAATGGAGAACTAGTACTAGGTGTGGTAGTAGGAGGGATAAATGGAGGTGGAGGAGGTGTAGATGGAGTAACAGGAGGAGGGGTAGAAGGTCCTACTAGAGTTGCTCCACATCGGGTAGTAATAGCACTCACATTCGCTCTAGGGTTTGTTTCGGTGGTAGAAGGAAGAGCACCTTGGGGGCGAAGGGTTTGTAATATTTGAACGAATTTCCTATCCGTGGACTCTTGAATTTGTCTAGTAGATTCTTGCATTGCTTGCATGATTTTCTCATGTTCATTCAACTTTTGCAAAACCAAGTCCATTGGTGGATGAGGTAAATTGAACCCTTGTTGTTGAAAACCTTGGTTTGGGTATTGGTTATAAGGTGAAAACCTTGAGGATTGAAACCTTGGTGTTGAAAACCTTGGTTTTCATGTGATAGTTTCCCTGGTTTGCATTTGAGCCCCTCACATTGGCATTACCTTGAAAATTAGCTCTTGGCGGCCCTTGGTTGTTTGGTTAGGTTGTGGTGGTATTTGTTGCAAACCGGGTGGAGCCAAGTAATTTGTCGAGGTGTAAGACAAGTGCTTAACATCGACATTAGGCTTGAAATGAACTCTCTCGGTGTTGTTGTAAGCATACACTTCCCCGTGAGATTGATCATAAGCTTTATCACAATTAGCATAAGAGTGTGGCCCACCACAAGTTTCACAAGTTATATTCATAGCATTGTTGTTTTTGGCATTGTTAACGGCTTGTAAAGCAAGTGCTTCAACAACCGTAGTAAGCTTATCAAGTCTTCTTTCGATGTCATTAGTGCCTGCACTAGCCACATTAGCCCGAACACTTTTGGTTTGCACTTTGGATTTATTCTCAATAATATCCTATGCGGCATTAGAAGACTTAACCAAAATATTACCCCCCGAGGCACTATTTAGTGAATCTTGGTCATTCATGCTTAAACCATTGTAAAAAGTATTAATTTGATGCACTTTTGTGAAACCATGTTGTGGACACTTTCTTAAAAGTTCCTTAAAACGGTCCCAAGATTCACTAAATGTCTCACCGTACTTTTGTTCAAAGTTAATGATTTCATTCCGCAAAGCGGTAGTACGTGAGGGTGGGAAAAATTAGTTGATGAATTTGGTCTCTAAATCCGACCACGTAATAATACTTTGTGGCGGTTCCTTATCAAGCCAATGTCGGGCTTGTCCCTCTAAGGAGAAAGGAAAAAGTTGCAAGCGAATTACCTCTTGTGAAACCCCATTAAACTTGACCGTATTAATGAGTTGAAGAAACCTTTTGATATGGTCATGAGGATCATCAAGTGTACGCCCCAAGAATGGTTGAGCAGAGACCATTTGAATGAAGCCGGATTTGAGCTCAAAGTTGTTGGCTCTAATCTCGGGTATGACATTAGCATCGGTGTTGCCCTCTACGTGCGATTGCAAAAGCTCGATCATTGGTCGATTGTCCATGGTGACAATAGGTTGAGTTTCGACTTCGGCTTGAGCTACTTTCTTCTTACGAGCACGGGTACGCATACACACCTACAAAAGGAAAAGAAAAATAGACAAGAAATATTTTTGGTTTTTTATGTTTTTCTATTTTTTTTGAATTTTTGAAAATATTTTATTTTTATGGATTTTTGAAAAAATTTTAAGCAAGAAAAATAACGTTACAAAATGAACGGATCCCAAAATCCAACGCGTCTCTCAAAGAAAACCAAAAAATTCAATATTTAATACACTAAATACACTTATTATAAAAACCTTGTATTAAATGGTGCTACTGCCGGCTCTTTTCGTGAAGATTAACGGTTTTCTGTGAGAGACGCGTTGGATTTTGGGATCCGTTCATTTTTTAACGTTATTTTTCTTGCTTAAATTTTTTTCAAAAATCCATAAAAATTAAAAATTTTCAAAAATTAAAAAAAAATAGAAAAACATAAAAAACCAAAAACATTTCTTGTCTATTTTTATTTTTCTTTTATAGGTGTGTATGCATACCCGTGCTCGTAAGAAGAAAGTAGCTCAAGCCGAAGTCTAAACTCAACCTATTGTCACCATGGACAATCGACCAATGATCGAGCTTTTTCAATCGCACGTAGAGGGCAACACCGATGCTATTGTCATACCCGAGATTGGAGCCAACAACTTTGAGCTCAAATCTGGCTTCATTCAAATGGTCTCTGCTCAACCATTCTTGGGGCGTACACTTGATGATCCTCATGACCATATCAAAAGGTTTCTTCAACTCACTAATACGGTCAAGTTTAATGGGGTTTCACAAGAGGTAATTCGCTTGCAACTTTTTCCTTTCTCCTTAGAGGGACAAGCCCGGCATTGGCTTGATAAGGAACCGCCACGAAGTATTCTTACGTGGTCGGATTTAGAGACCAAATTCATCAACTACTTTTTCCCACCCTCACGTACTACCGCTTTGCGGAATGAAATCATTAACTTTAAACAAAAGTACGGTGAGACATTTATTGAATCTTGGGACCGTTTTAAGGAACTTTTAAGAAAGTGTCCACAACATGGTTTCACAAAAGTGCATCAAATTAATACTTTTTACAATGGTTTAAGCATGAATGACCAAGATTCACTAAATAGTGCCTCGGGGGGGGGGGGGGGGGGGGGGGGGGTAATATTTTGGTTAAGTCTTCTAATGCCGCATGGGATATTATTGAGAATAAATCTAAAGTGCAAACCAAAAGTGTTCGGGATAATGTGGCTAGTGCTAGCACTAATGACACCGAAAGAAGACTTGATAAGCTTACTACGGTTGTTGAAGCACTTGCTTTACAAGCCGTTAACAATGCCAAAAACAACAATGCTATTAATATAACTTGTGAAACTTGTGGTGGGCCACACTCTTATGCTAATTGTGATAAAGCTTATGATCAATCTCACGGCTAATGACACATTAGGAGCGTATTTATAGGAGGAGTACATGTGATGATGCTTTCTTCTTTCTTTCTTCTTGTCTCGACTCGATTTAAATTCTTTGTCTTTCTCGACATCGTCTCGGGATTTGTCGATATAAATTGAACTTGTCTTATAATTTTCTTCAATAATTAGACTTGAGTTCTTCGACTTCATTAAACTTTCGTCTTTAGACTTTTTCTTCGATAAATCTTCAGAATAGGCCTTGGACTTCCGTTCTTTTTGCACTCTTGATCTTTTGACTTCGTCTTTTCTCATTTTCATCGATAAAAGCCCGTGAAAGCCCGTGTATTCTTCCTTTTTCATCTTTTGGTCCTAAAACATAATAAAAACACAAACCACGCATAATTCCGACATTTACGACATAAAATACACGTTTTGGCTTGGTTATTATTATAGTTAAGCGGTAAAAGGATGGGTGTTTTCACACCTATCAAATCCCCTACACTTGACCATTGCAATGCCCTCATGCAATGCATTAATTACAAAGCAGGATTTACATTTTTCATCATAATCAATCCACCTTGGCCTTTATTAAAGAGATAGAAAATTATAAAATAATCAAAGGAAGAAAACAAGTTAAAAAAATCGAAAACTTACCTTAGGGTTTTGGAATGCCATGAATGTTTATTATCCTCAAGTTTCGCGTTCCCATACCAAGCTTAAAAACGAGATCATTGTTATAATAAGTTAGCAAACTATCACAAACTCATCTGGGCCAATTATTTACTTAGACTCCCTTATTCCTAGGTGTATCTCTTATATTTTGTTATTGTCTTGAATGATCACGAGGATGCATTGTTGACTTATTTCGATAGTTATTTAGGCTGAAAATAAAGTGGGACGATTTAATCAATAGTTAGCTAAAGGACAAAATCTTTTAAAACTGCTTCTCGGGACCTCATAAAGTTCATATCTTGGCATAACTCGCTTCACGATTTGAGACCTTTCTCGGATCGATATTTGGCAGTGACTTCATACTTCAAATCTTGAGAGACGTTCATGAAATAATGGTCTTCTCTTCATAATAGGAATTTCTTCACTTGAAGTTTTGAGAGATTCTTCATATTTGGACCACGACTTCTTCATTTTTCTCCAATATTTAGTTGGGATTTTGATATACAACGACCCGCCTCCTTTTAGGACTTGGATCTATTTATCCTCATACCTTGTTAGGGTCTTTTCGGATAGAATTCTCCATGATCTTTAGGGGAGTATTTGCTTTTCGTCGTGTGTCTCGGTCCTTCATATTGATTTTTGATAAATGATTCTTCACATCACTTTTGGATCTTTAGCAACAAAATGTAGCCCTCATGCCTTGTTAGGGCCTTTTCGGACTCGCCATTCTTCGCATCCCGCTTCAATAAGTTATGCCTTGGCTATGAACTCTAATTAATACCGAGCAACTTTTAAACAATCTTGTGCTAGAAGCTAAGTAACTTTTCAAATCGTACGACCTTATTTATTGCAATTAAATTTATTAACAAGCGATGGGAGAAAAAGCTTATAATCAACTCACATAAATTCATGAAAGAATACCAAACTTATAATTGACTTTATCATCTCTCGTTCTTCACAATTTAAAATCTCAAGGAATGAGACACGTGGATGCTTAGCCTATTAAATCAAAGTTTTGTGTTTTCAAGTCATCTATTGGATCTTGAAACTTCTTAGACTTTTTCAAGTTTAGAATTCGCATTTTAAAGTTCCCTTGATAAACGACTTTCTAGGAAAAATTATAGGAACTTGCGAACGTTCTTGTTCTTAACCCGTAAGAGTTAAGACTTTCGCGTTTTAAAGTTCCCTATATAAAAGCCTAGCAAAACTTGACTTAAACACGTTAAGGATACTAGCTAGAGTAAACTTGGATAAGTAAACTCGGGTTGAGTCAAAAAATTCACAACGTTAAAAAATTAAAACCACTTTATTAAAATTTATTCCAACAAAGAAAGTAAATAACGATAACAAAGGAAAATACTACTATACAACTAGGCCAAAATAGATCAAAAATTTTGAAAAATGTCGAAAAATCAATTTTCCGGTTAAAATGAGGACAAATACAAGGAAAAGCCCACTTAACTTCGATAGAAGTCCCCCCTACACTTAATATAAACATTGTCCTCAATGTTTAAGCATGTGAGAGTGAACTCCCCTACACTTAGGACATTGTGCACGTTGTTTAAATCTCGCTAAGGAAGAGACAACTAAAGTGATTCCTATGTTAATATTGAAGAATATAAAATAGAGAATCAAAAGAGTTTAGGATAGAACCGGGAAGACGGGTACACGGGATCACGGTTCGTCAAAAGTCATCAAGAATGGATCTTTGAAAGCTCGAATCCCTGCACATGATTAGAAAGAAAACAACAAACACATACTAGGGTCTCCCCCTACACTTATTATAAAAACAAAAATAAAAGGATAGATAACTGGGTTGCCTCACAAAAAGCGCTTGTTTTTGTTAACCGAGTCGTGAGCCTGACTCGACCTTGATTAGCATGGTAATAACCTTGAAGAACATCCACCGGGATCAAATACATGGTTTTCATCCATCAAATAACACAAGCTTAAGGCGAACAAGGCAAGCCAAAGAAGAGTAGGCAAGGTTCCCTTAAGCAATTGTTGAGCGCGTGGTAAAGAGTGTGATGAAGTGCAAGCATATCTCCATTGTTTCCAAAAATCTTTCCTTTTATTTCATCAGATGGATACTGAGATGGCTTGAATATTCAAATTCCGGGATCGAACACCTTTTCCTTTAGGGGAAAATAACAATCAGGCTCAGTAGACCTTGAAGAGGATCTGCTCATAAATCGCACAATCTCATCCTCAGAAGGTGGATAGAGAGGTGTCAAGACATAGGTACTGCGGATATCGATGTCGGCCGGCTTCTTCTCCTTTGAAACAGGTTCCTTCATATCCGAAGGAGGATAAAGAGCATCATCAAAGTCCAAAGGAGGATAATCATTCTCATTTGGGAAGTAGGTATTGAGGAAAGTGGCAAAATCTTCCTCAAATGAGTAATTAGCCAAAGTATCAATATTGTTTGGTGGAGGATCTTCATCAAAAGTAGGACTAAGGTCATCATGAGAAGAATCACTCGAGAGAGTATCAACATCATCAAAATCATCATAAGTTAGCATGTCTGGATAATCTGAAACAAAATTATCATAATCATCCCCATCGGAACTAGAATCATCAAAGATCGGTGGAGAATCATAAATTGGTAGGGGATCCACATTGGAGAGAGAATCATCCACATCATCTTTGAACAGTGGATTATCATAGCACGAATCGAAAAGATGATTGTTGTGGACGACAAAATCATCAAGCACATTAATCATATTCGTTGATTCTCTTCCATTTGATTTGGTTGTGATCTTCCCCATTTTAAAAACTTGTGCGTCATTCCCGACCCTTAAGATTAACTCACCTTCGGCAACATCGACTAAGGCTTTTCTGGTTCTCATAAATGGCCGACCAAGTATTAACGGAATACGAGGGTCCATTTCATAATCAACAACAACAAAATTGACCGGAAAAGTGAAGGTACCAACTTTAATAAACACATCTTCGGTAATACCAACGGGGTAAGCAAGAGTGCGATTTGCTAGCTCAAGAGTCATCTTTGTTGGTGTAAGGTCGGGTAATGATAGCTTTTTCCACACACTTTGTTAGGACCTTTGGAATAGTTATTTGTAATAGGTAGACTAGGAGGTATGTAGTTCCTCCTGGTCCTAGTAGTAGTAGGAGCAACACGTGCTCATGGTCTTATAGAAAGTCAAACTTTATTATTTAGAGTATTTTGTTAGGATATGCATGAGATATGTTAGGAAAGGATAGGCATATCAGTTTTACACGTTCTGGTTTAATGATGTATTAGGGTTTCCTTGTAGTATAAAAGGAACCTTAGGCAGAAGGGTTCTACACACCTTCATCAAACATTATTCTAGTTTATATTAATATTAGAAATCCTTAGTAAAGGATCAAGTCGTTATAGTTATTTTTTTCTTCTTGTTCACAGTATTTGTATTCCACACTTATACTGTGTGATTTATCTAGAGTCTCTCTGTGAATAGACTTGTGATTACAGAAGTCGTTCACCGTTCCTAACAGGCTGTAAGATCCATATCTAGTGGACCCAACAAGTGGTATTAGAGCCTGGGAGAGTCTATGTACAAGAAGAATCAGTTTTTCTTATTACTAACATCTTTGTTTAATCATGTCTGCTTCGAGTTCTACTCAAACAGGAGAAGACAGCACCCCTAAAACACAACAACCTCAACAGATCATTTCTACGGTTTCCAACACAAATGGTAAGTTTCCTCTTATGAAAAAGGATGAGTATGATAGCTGGGCAATGAAGATGGAATGCTGGATCACCAACACTGATCAAGATCTTTGGAAGATTATTATGAATGGAAACAGCAAGAGGTTTACTGGAAGAGACAAGAATGGTAATATTATTCTTCTTGACCCTAAAACTCATTAAGAAATCACAGCTGTTCATAAGGAGATCAAAGCAAAAACTATTTTGCTTCAGTCTCTTCCTGATGATCACATAGTGACTTTTATCACCTGGATGATGCTAGAGAGATCTGGAACAGATTAAAAGCAAGGTTTGGTGGGAATGAGGAGTCAAAGAAAATGCGCAGATCCATGCTGAGAGATGAATTCACAGACTTCAAGATCTCAGAAACTGAAGGTATTCATCAAGGGTATGACAGGTTCCAAAAGATACTGAGCCAGTTGAATCAACTCAAGTCGAAACCTGACAATGGAGACATTAATGCAAGGTTTCTTAGAGCCTTACCCTACTCATAGAATCAGGTGGTAATCTCTCTTAACGCAAAAGGTGGGCTTGACTATCTTAATTTTGATGATCTGTTTCATAAGCTCAAAACCTTTGAGCCTCATGTGAGAGGATGCTCAAGTGATTCTTTTCCCACTCCTGCTAACTCTGCCTTTGTAAGTTCCATGGGATCTAGTCCCATGTCTTATGCTAGTAGCCCAAGCTATACTGTGTCTTCTCAGCAAACTCATCATACTTCTACCCCTGAACCAAAAGCCAAGTCTGGTAGCATGGTAGAAGTTGTTCTTCACTCTTTTGTTGCCGATGTTGATCCACAACAGCAACTTGCTTTTGATGACTTCAAACAGATTGATAAACTTGACCTGGATGAAATGGATCTCAAATGGCAGATGGCCATGCTTACTCTCCGGGTTCACAAGTTTGAGAAGAAAGCCGGTCGAAAGTTCAACTACAACCCAAGAGAGCCAGCAAGGTTTGGTAGAAGCAAGGTTAGATGCTATAACTGCCAGCAGCAAGGTCACTTTGCTAGGGAATGCCCTAACAAGAATGACCAGGAGAAGAACAGGTACTCAGCCTTCAAGATTCAGGAGGTGAAGGATGACAAGAAAGCTTTGGTGTCTGTTGACTCTATGGTCAACTGGGGTGATCATCAGAATGCTACCCTGGAAACAGCTGAACCTTCTACTGATGTGTTTGCAATGATTGCGGGGAATATGTCTAATGCCGAGGAAGTAGAAGAGTTTGCTCTTATGGGCATCTCACCTCATGTACAACATTTTCCTCTTGGTTGTCATGATAAATATTCAGAATTGTTGTCTTAATATAATGAATTAAATGAACAAAATGATAAGTATTTTTTAGAGGTTCAAGCATATAAGAATTCTTTAAAAACATTGTAACAACAAAAGAGGTGGCTTCAAGAAACACAACATGAATATGAAGATAAAATTAGAATTCTGAACATTGATTTAGAAAACACAACAAATATGCTTAAATACACTGAAAAGGTAAAAGATGACAATATCAAGGATAAGCAGGACATGAAGGAAAATTTGGATGCTACACTGTTAAGATTTGAAAAATGGCAAAATGCACCTAAGAATCTTTCAAAGTTAATTGATAGTAGCATGTCTGGTAGGACTAAAAGAGGGTTAGGATTTGATAAATATATTGATTCAGAAGATGTGTTTGATTTATCTTTTTGAAGTGTCTTTGATCCTGACAAGGAGGAAGAGGGAAAACCTAGCTACAATAGGTTTCAACCAGCTGTAGCAATGCATGCTGTCCCTCCACCTCTTACAAGAACGTTTATGCCCATTTCTAGGCATGATGACTTGGATGGATCACAGATGCATGAGTCCCCAAAAAGTTCTACTAATACTAATGACTTTGTCTCTTGTACTTTCAGTGACAAAGCCAGTGACTCTGTATCATGTGGTTGAAGTGAAGAGTTGAGACCTACAAGCTCCAAGACAAATGACCATGCTGCTACTAGTGCTAGGAAGAGTGAAGAGAGAGTTGCTTCTTCTTCAACTGTGACTAGTTCTGGTTTATTGAGTCCTAGGAATAATGTTTCTCCTAGAGTTGTGTGTAATAAAGTTCGCAGTATGAAACAATGTTATTTGAATAAAAGGTTGTTTAAAACATGTTTTGTTTGTGGAAGTAAATTTCATTTGATTAAAGATTGTGATTTTTATGACCAACATCCTTCTGTTTATCAAGCATTTCCTGCTCCTGGTCCACCAGGAGTTGCTCCATATTCTTCTAGAAGACTAAACCCATGTTCCCAATCTGTTTCTTCTTCTAGAAGGACCTCTCTTTTAGCTTCTGATCATTGGAGAAATACTGGATTATTCCCAAATAGACCAACCAGCAACTATTTTCAGAACTTTAATTAGAATTATTCATTTAATTCAGACCAAATATATTTTGGGTTGGGAAATTTGGGTATTGCTGTTAAGCCCTCAGTAGGTTGTTCTTGGTCAAACAATAACACCCATACGATGAATAGGCAACCTAAGAACAACAGTGGATCTCATCAATCTTCTTGGCTATCTACTAAAGATCCACAAGGCAGGCTCAAACCTGAAAAGGTTTGGGTCCCCTTAAGACACTAACTTTTGCATATATTTTTTTTCTTGTTGTTGTAGGTTACTCCATACCAAGATCCTTCTATAGGGATAGTTGATAGTGGATGCTCTAGGAGCATGACAGGGAATAAAAGTCTTCTATCTAACTTTGTACCATTTCAAGGCAGAAAGGTCTACTTTGGAGGTGGTGAAGGAAGGGTCACTGGCAAAGCAACGATTCAGACACCTAACCTTAATTTTGAGCAGGTCTACTATGTGGAAGCACTTCAACACTTCAACTTGATCTCTGTCTCTCAGATTTGTGACAAGAAGCAGTTTGTCCTCTTTACGGATACTGATGCACTGGTGTTATCCAAGGACTTTAAGCTCCCGGATGACTCACAAGTTCTACTCAGAATCCCCAGAAGACACAATCATTATAGTATCAAGCTTAATGAAGTTAATCCTACTGGTCAACTAGCTTGTTTAGTTGATAAAGCCTCAGAAGATAAAGCCACTAAATGGCACAGAAGGATGGGACATGTTAACTTTAAGACCATTCACAAATTAGCAAATATGAACTTGGTCTCTGGTTTACCTCCCAAAACATTCAGAAATGACATCAATTGCCTTGCATGCAGCAAAGGCAAACAACATAAAGCATCCTTCAAGGCCATCACCGCTCTCAGCCTTATAACTGAACCATTGCAGCTACTACACATGGATTTATTTGGTCCTACTTCCATTAGGAGCATTGACCACAAACAATACTGTCTTGTGGTAACTGATGGGTATAGCAGGTTCATGTGGGTTTTCTTCATGGCTGCAAAGAGTGAGACCTACTCAATTCTCAAGGACTTTATTACACTAATTGAGAATCAGCTATCTAAGAAGGTTAAAGGTATCCGATGTGATAATGGAACAGAATTCAAAAATGTATACCTCATAACACTTTGTAATTCTAAAGGTATCAAAAGAGATTATAGTGCAGCAAGAAATCCTCAACAGAATGGTGTGGCAGAAAGAAAGAACATGACTCTAATAGAAGCTGCGAGAACAATGCTTGCTGATTCCAAGCTTCCAACCATGTTCTGGACAAAAGCTGTCAATACTGCAAGTTATGTCTTGAATAGGGTTTCTATTACCAATCCTCACAAGAAGACTCCCTATGAGCTTCTCACATCTAAAGTACCTAGCATTGCTCATTTGAAGCCCTTTGGGTGTCCTGTCACCATTCTAAATACTAGTGACTATTTCGGGAAATTTGATGGCAAGGCAGATGAAGGATACATAGTGGGATATTCAGCTCACTCTCGGGCTTATCGTGTCTACAATCTCCAAGCCAAGCGAGTAATTGAAACTATTAATCTCAGGTATTTTAAGGAGAAGTCAAACATACAAGGCAAGGGTCCTGAATGGTATTTTGATCTTGATTATCTTAGTGATTCATTGGGGTATTTTCGTTTCAAAACTAACCAACATGCAGGTCCACAAGTGTTTGCAACTTCTAGTGCAGGTGCTCATTCTAGTTTTTCGGACTCAGATGAGGAGGATGATATTTTTGTTGTTCCATCATATTCCACCACAGTCTCTCCTAATGCCAATGCTACTCATAGTGATGCTACTCCATCAAACATTTTGGACTCACAAGGAGCTCTTGACACATTGCTCAAGCAACAACAAGATGCTACTACAGCAGCTGCTCAAGGAGGTTTGAGTTTCCTCTGAGTACCCCTGCTGACAAAGCTACTCCTAGTACTCTTAATGTTACTCCTAGTGTAAGTTTAACACCTATTGGTAGTCCGGTTAGTGATCCCACTTCCTCTACTAGATTCTCTGGTCCTTCTGACCTAGGAAACTATCAAAAGAAGTCTTCTACTAAGCTGGATGATATTCATAAGCAACCTATAAATGGCATTTTCGACTATGCTTCATATGATGATGACATTGTTGGGGATCTTAATAACTTGGCACCAGAAGTGGATGTAGCTTCTAATCAAGTTCTGCAGACGCATAAAGACCATCCTACTACTCAAATCATTGGAGATCCTAGTTCTACTGTCAAGACTCAAAGAATGTATAAGAAAGCAACGTCTGATCATCATGCTCTTGTGAGCTATATTGAGGACCAAAAGCGTAATAATCATACAGACTTTCAACACTGTCTGTTTGCTTGTTTTCTTTCACAGGTGGAACCTAGATCAGTCTCTCATGCTCTTGGGGATCAAAGTTGGGTGGAGGCTATGCAGGAGGAGATGCAGCAGTTCTTGTTTCAGAATGTTTGGGTCCTAGTTGACTTGCCAGATGGAAAGATAGCAATTGGTACCAAATGGATTCTCAAAAACAAGAAAGATGCAAGGGGTATTTTGGTGAGAAATAAGGCTAGGTTGGTTGCACAAGTCCACACACAACTGGAAGGAATTGACTATACTGAAGTTTTTGCTCCTGTTTCTAGGATTGAAGCCATTCGTCTGTTTTTGGCTTTTGCTTCTTATGTTGGCTTTACGGTTTTTCAGATGGATGTCAAGAGTGCATTTCTCTATGGCAAGATTGATGAGGAAGTTTATGTCACTCAACCTAAGGGCTTTGTAGATCCACTTCATCCCAAGAAAGTTTACAAGGTGGTCAAAGCTCTATATGGACTTCATCAGGCTCCTAGAGCTTGGTATAAGCGTCTTTCTACTTTCTTGTTGAAACATGGCTATATAAGAGGAACGATTTACAAAACACTATTTCTTAAGAGGAATACCAAGGACATCATCCTTGTTCAAGTATATGTGGATGATATTATCTTTGGTTCTACTAAGAAGGAATGGTGTGATGAATTTGAGCAACTAATGAAGGGCGAATTCTAGATGAGTGCTATGGGAGAACTTACATTTTCCCTTGGTCTTCAAGTCAAGAAACAGTCGGATGGAATCTTCATAAGTCAAGAGAAATATGTTGACGAGATCCTTCAGAAGTTTGATATGGACCCTCTTAGACCTGCAGCAACACCTTATGAAATAACCAAAGTCAAACTCAAGAATGAGCCAGATCCTCCGTTCAATGTTCACATGTAGAGGTCAATGATTGGCTCACTCATGTATTTGACTGCATCACGTCCGGATATAATGTTTGCATTAAGTGCTTGCTCTAGACATCAGGTGGCTCCAACTGTTTCTAACTTGAATGCAGTCAAGAAAATTTTGAAGTACATCAAGGCTCAACCCAAGCTAGGCTTGTGGTATCCTAAAGAATCACCTTTTGTTCTTGAAGCCTATAGTGATAGTGACTATGTTGGTGCTAATAATGACAGAAAGTCTACTACTGGTGGTTGTCAGTTTTTGGGTCGAAGACTTATCTCATGGCAATGTAAGAAACAGACGATAGTAGCTACTTCTTCAACAGAAGCTGAATACGTAGCTGCTGCTAGTTGTTGTGGACAAGTCTTGTGGATACAAAATCAGATGCTGGATTATGGGTTCAACTTTATGAACACCAAGATTTTCATTGACAATCAAAGCACAATCTGTATTGTGAAGAATCCTGTTTTTCATCAACGTACAAAACATATTGAAATTCGGCACCACTTTATAAGGGATGCCAATGAGAAGAAGTTGATACAGGTTCTTAAGGTTCATACGGATGATAATGTTGCTGATTTATTGACTAAAGCCTTTGATGGTCCTCGGTTCAACCACTTGGTGGTTCACATTGGAATGGTCAATCCTTGAGACCTAGGATTGAGGGGAGGCTAAGCCTAAGGGGAGGCTTAGTGTACATATTTCCTTGCACAGGCTAACATATTGGTAGTTTCTAACAACAGATTTCATGGGTATTTGCGGTGTGTGATGCTTCTAGTGGAGGATTTTGGTCACTTCTGGTGGTCGTTTTCAGCTTCTAGTGGGTACAAATCCTTCAATGTCATTGATGGTTGGCTTCTAGTCTTGGTTTGGGTCACTGTTCACTTCGTTGACTTTCATTGACCACATTGTGCTTCTAGTGTTGACCCTTACGCGTTTTGACTTTTGGTCAACGCAAGTTACTTCTAGTATATATCCTGTTATTTAACTTTGGTAACTAGGATTTGCAAATAAAGGTAAAAGGGCCAAGTGGTTACTTTTGCATTAACTGCTTAATTTGAAAGGGCAACCCACATTATTAGGGGTCAATGAACAGTTACAAGACCATTATTTATGATCAAATCCCACATTTGACTCATTCATCCCAACCATAACACACACATACGCTCCTACTCTTTCAATCTCCAATCAATCATCTTCCATCACTTCCAATCATCATCCATGGCAGCTATGCTATACAAAATCGATCATAATAAGGTGGCATATCTTGGAGATGGTCCTAAACGAGACGAGTTCACAAACATCATCGAGTTCATTGAGGCTTCCAACCTCAGGTATGCTTTTACGGTTTGCCCAACTGTCTATGATAGTGTTATTCGCCAGTTTTGGGCCACTGCCCACCTTGTGGATGTTTTGGGACGCCCACTGGAACTCCATGCTACCATAGATGGATGTTCATATGTGGTGTCTGAAGCTTCTATTAGGCCTGCTCTTCAGGATGAAGGTGGTGTTGTCTCCATCCCCAATTCTGAGGTATTGGATGGGATGGCTGCTCTTGGTTATAATCATGGGGGGAAGTTTAACTTCCAGAAAAATAGGTTTTCCCCCTAATGGAAGCTTCTAGTGCACTTTTTGATTCATTGCTTAAGCCCAAAGTCTAGGAGTTAGGATGCATTTCCCATTCCTTTGGCTACTGGTTTGATTTGCGTAGCACAGGGTCGTGTGTTTAATTTTTCTCGCTACTTGTTTGATGGGATGGTTTGCAATCTTAGTAGTACTGGTTCTAGGAAGAAGTTTTTAATGTACCCTAGGTTCTTGCCGTAGGTTCTTATGTGCATACTTAGAGATATAGAGGAGTATGAGACCCCCAAGCTTAGTTCTAAAGTGTATTCGAATATGGCACTTGGTTTTAAGGGGGCTTGGAGGCCTCTTACTGATGTTATGTTGGGCCTTGCCCAAGGTGCTCCTAATGTTATTCCTCCGGCTGATGAAGCCGAGGAGGAACTTCCATTAGGGGATGATCCTATAGAGGAGGAGCATCCTGGTAGTGGTGAGCCTCATGTGGAGGTGGAGGATCCAGCTAAAGAAGTGGTGGTTGAAATGCCATCCACTTCCAAGGCTGCCCCCTCTTCTCTGCCACATAAGTCCCCATTTGTTGATTCTCCCCCTTCCAGTCCAGCACCACATTCTGCTGAGAAGCCAACTAGCTCTCGTGCTCATGATGATGACACCTCTGTTGCTTCTGGTCCCAATGATGCTTTTCTCGATCCAAGTCCTCTTGGTGGGGAAGCGGAGGAACCTGTTTCAGTAACTTCTTTGCTAGCTCTCATGCACAGGTACTACGCAAGGATTGGTTCTTTGGAGAATGATCGGAATCAGCATCGCAAGCTTACCCGGGACTTTGTCCTTCCATTGGCGAACAGGGTCAAAGCTTTGGAGTCGCAGCAGAGGCGACAAAAGAAGAAAGTTGTTCTTTCTGATTCTGATGAGGATCTTGGGGAGGATGGGTTAACTTTGTTGGCGAAGGCTGCTTTTGCTGATAAGCCGTATGATGATTTTGCCTGTTCCTCCTAGTCCATCAAGAATTCCTTCTGTTACTGCTAGTCCTAGCCTAATGGAGGATATTGCTGGATCTTCTGCGGTCCAATCTGCTGGGACGTCTCATGATCCTAATGGGAAAACCCCTATGACTGATGCACCCTCACCTCCAAGGAAGCGTACTCGCAGACAACTTGAGGAGGAACAGTTAGGGGAGGAGGCTAGGCAGAGATTGATCAAGCAGCTAGGGCTGAGGAAGAAGCCCTTCAACAGTAGAGGCGTGAACAGTTGAGGCATGATGCAATGCATTGGGATGATAATGGTTAGATGCGGGTGCTTACTATTCTTACATCTGATTACTCGTAGTTTACTGATCTTTTGGGCGCTGATGTGAATCAAAATAATTGTATCCCATGGGCAATGGCCTTAATGCGTCAACAACAAATGTATCTTGCTGCTCAGCTCCGTGAAAAGCGTCGTAATAGACCTTTGTCCAGAACTGTGGAGAGGAAGTTAATGCAGTAGTATGTCAAATATCAGTCGACTGCTTACTTTAATGTTGGATGGACTTGGGAACGGGTTAGGGGATTGTCTTTTGACGACCTTAAGGATCTGTACCAGAAGATGATCAAGCGTCAAAACACACTGGTTCCTGAACGCTTCATCTATCGCCTCCTCCAAGAGTGGTTCCCACTTCTCAACCTACTGTTGCTCATGGTTCTCCATCTGGTGTTCCTCCTGTTTCTACTGGTGTTCCATCTGTTGCTGCCACTTCTACTGCTGGTCCTACAACCACACCTTCGGTTGTTCATCCCACTCCATCTCCGGTTCCTACCACCACCACCAGTGCTACTACTACCACCCTTGCTACTCCTGCTGTGGATCCATCATCACCACCGGTAACTGAACCGCACCCTACCTCTTCTACTGGTGCAGCAGACTTTGATCCTTCGGTTAGTAAAGGTTTTGAACCTACTCATACTGATACTACTGCTGCTGGGAAGGTAAAGGTTGAGTCTTCTTCTGGTGTTCCTGCACCTCGTCGTTCAATTATAAAGAAGAAGGCTAGACGTGGTAAGTCTGTTCCTTTTGAGAAGCGTGATCTTGAAAACCTTATTGATGCGGCTTCAGATAGTGACACAGAGCTGCCAATGGATAAGGGTTATATTGTTGCTTGGACAATTAAGCCATCCCCGAGTGTTGCTGGTACATTCACACATAGGATTTCAACCAGTGATGGTTATGTTCGTTATGTCTCGGGCCTTCAAAGTGTTTTGACATGGGAGGATCGTCGGGATCTTATGTCGTTATATGGGTTTGTGGATGCTGGTATTCTTGCCTCTCCGAGTGAGGTGGCCAACTGGCCTGGTTTGACAATCTGGGGTGACTTGAAGATGATGCTTGATTCTCCTCTTTATGCTCCTCATTATGGTGTCTGGAGAGATCATCCTCGCTGGGTGATCAAGAGGTGGAAGCTCTATGTTGGTTGTGGGGTTCATTTATTGGAGTTAGAGTCTGGTGCCATAGTGTTCATGCTTACGGATATGGAATATCCTTTGACGATTGCTACTATGGAGGCCATGCTGGAAAGTCATCTGCAGATATCCAATGCCCCTTCAGGGAATGAGTCTACCATGGCTACTACTTTGGTGGAAGGAATACAAGCCTGGTTGCAAGCTGCCAAAGTTGTTGCTTCTGGTATGTGATGGGTATGTTTTTCTGTTTTTGTGATTATACTGGCATTCTTTTCACCAATCTGTATAGTGATTGGTGACTTACATTATAGTTAAAAAAAGAATAACTAAAAAAACAATTGCTTTTTGTATAATATCTGCTTATACTTTAAACATTTGATGGACTTTCACACTTGTACATAATATAATATCTTCTTATACTTTTCCATCATACAATTGGTTTTCCTTTGACTGTTTCGCTCTTGGGCTGTTTTGGAGTTACTTCTGGTGTTGGACCTGGTCCACACAACAAATGATGCTCAACTCACCATGTCTCACAAACAAGAAAGAGTTGATTCACCATGAGGGTACGGCTCTGGTGTGATAGTTAATGAATAGATTTTTCTAGGTTCAATTGTTCGTGTTCTCGATATCTTAACGAATTGATTTCCGGCT
This sequence comes from Glebionis coronaria, assembly GCA_025667525.1. Taxonomy (NCBI): domain Eukaryota; kingdom Viridiplantae; phylum Streptophyta; class Magnoliopsida; order Asterales; family Asteraceae; genus Glebionis; species Glebionis coronaria. The sequence continues at coordinate 540,149,283 of CM046878.1, read as the reverse complement.
TAAAGTATGACTCTATTGTTTTTGGTGAAACAAATATTTTGGTGGTTTTAAAATAAAATGTGAAAAGACTCAAAAGTAAATGACGTTAATTTAAATTTTGAAGCTAATTTAAAATAAATGACGTTAATTAAAATTTTGAAAAGTAAATGAATTAAATGACTTAAAATTAAAGCCTGACGAGAATTAAAATTTGACAAAGTATTAAAATTTGAACTTAAAAATTAAACAAGACAAAATACTAAAACAAACCTAATCGGAATACATTCCGATCAGAATCAAGTTCGGAATGTAAACTTACCTCCTGATCGGAATGTGGCCTCGTCGGAATGTACTAACCTTCCAATCAGAATGTTGATCGGAAACACCTTGGTCGGAATGCTGTCACCACAAGACCTATCGGAATAACCAAACACACGCCTCTGATCGGAATACTAATTAACACCCCAGATCGGAATGATGATCGGAACCCCTGATTGGAATCAGGATCGGAATCCTTGTCACTAACCCCTAATCGGAATACCAAACAAACCCTTTGATCGGAATGTTACATCGGAATCCCAGTCGGAAAATCAAAACCCCTTTTCGAGCAGGATGATCGGAATGATAAACCCTTTTCCGACCAGGGTGGTCAGAATACGGTAGGAAGAAGGCAAAATAAGCAAGACAAATAAGCTATAAATCAAATAAGCACTAGACTAAAATCCTAAGCAAACACGTATAAGAAAAATCTAATAAGCTACAATTTAAAGACTTTTAAAAACACGAAAAGAAAAAGGTATACGAAAACAAACTTTAGATAAAATAACTTTTATAAAAACTTTAGAAACTTAAAGATAAACACAAATAAGCTATAAGAATCAATAATCCAAAACAATCAAAAGCATAAAAACATAACCTTTAATCAAATAAGCATGATAATAAGCATATAAACATAAAGATCAAGCAAAGAAAGAAAGGTAGAATGAGAGATAAACAAATAAAAGTAAAGATTCAATAAAAATAAAAGTAACTTACTTGAAAATTAAAGTGCAAGATAAGGTAATTAAAGTGCAATAAGGTAAATATGCAAGTAAATAAAATGGAAGAAATAGTGTGTCAAACTATCCAACAAAATGAAATGATTAATATCCTAAACTATATATAGGGGAGGATTAAGGAGTGCTTAGGAAGCTTCCTCCCCTCTTTTATTTCTTCTTAATTGCACCATTAGTCCTTAAGCCTTCTAATCTTCTTTAATCTTGGACTTTAATGACTTTTGGCACGGGATTTCTTTAAACTCGTCTTTTAATTCTTCAATAAATTAGACTTGAGTTTTTTGGCTTTTGATAAACTTCCGTCTTTTGACTTTTTCTTCGATAAATCTTCAGAATTTGTCTTGGACTTCCGTTCTTTTTGCACTCTTGACTTCTCGACTTCGTCTTTCGTCTTTTTCTTCAATAAAAGCCCGTGAATGCCCGTGTTTTCTCCACTTTTCACCTTTTCGTCCTAAATCACAACAAAACACAAACCACACATAATTCTGACATAAAAGACATACAATACACGTTTTGGCTTGGTAATTATTGTAATTAAGTGGTAAAAAGGATGGGTGTTTACACACCTATCAAATCCCCTACACTTGACCATTGCAATGTCCTCATGCAATGCATTAGTTACAAAGCATGTTTACATTTTTCATCACAATTAATCCACGTTGGCCTTTAATAAAGAGATAGAAAATTACAAACATTCAAAGTAAAGAAATCAAAAGCATACCTTGGGTTTTGGAAATGTCATGAATAATCATCATCCTCAAGTTTTCACTTTCTCCAAACCAAGCTTAAAAACAAAATCATTGTTATTATAAGTTAGCAAACTAACACGAACTCATGTGGGCCCATTATTCACTTAGACTCCCTTATTCCTAGGTGTATCTCTTATATTTTATTGTTGTCTTGAATGATCACGAAGATGCATTGTTGACTTATTTCGATAGTTATTAAGGCCAAAAATAAAGTGAACGATTTAATCAATAGTTAGCTAAAGGACAAAATCTTTTAAAACTGCTTCTCAGGACCTCATAAAGTTCATATCTTGGCATAACTCGCTTCGCGATTTGAGACCTTTCTCGGACCGATATTTGGCAGCGACTTCATACTTCAAACCTTGAGAGACGTTCATGAAATTATGGTCTTCTCTTCATATAGGAATTTCTTCACTTGAAGTTTTGAGAGATTCATACTTGGACCACGACTTCTTCATTTTTCTCCAATCATTATTTTGGACTTTGATATACAACGATCCGCCTCCTTTTATGACTTGGATCTATTTATCCTCATACCTTGCTAGGGTCTTTTCGGATACACTTCTCCATGACTTTTGGGGAGTTTTGCTTTTCGTCGTGTGTCTCGATCCTTCATATTGATTTTCGATAAATGATTCTTCACATCATTTTGGATCTTTAGCAACAAAATGTAGCCCTCATGCCTTGTTAGGGCCTTTTCGGACTCGCCAATCTTCGCATCCCGCTACAATAAGTTATGCCTTGGCTATGAACTCTAATCCATACCGAGCAACTTTTAAACGATCTTGGGCTAGAAGCTAAGTAACTTTTCAAATCATACAACCTTATTTATTGCAGATAAATTTATTAGCAAGCGATGGGAGAATAGGCTTATAATTAACTCACATAAATTCACGCAAGAATACCAAACTTATAATTGACTCTATCATCTCTCGTTCTCCACAGTTTAAAATCTCAAGGAATGAGACTCGTGGATGCTTAGCCTATTAAATCAAAGTTTTGGGTTTTCGAGTCGCCTATAGGATCTTGCAAATTCTTAGACTTTTTTCAAGTTTAGAAATCGCATTTTAAAGTTCCCTTGATAAACGACTCTCTAGGACCAATTATAGGAACTTGCGAAAAGTTCTTGTTCTTAACCCGTGAGAGTTAAGACTTTCGCGTTTTATAGCTCCCTATATAAAAGCCTAGCAAAACTTGACTTAAACATGTTAAGGATACTAACTAGAGTAACTTAGATAAGTAAACTCGGGTTGAGTCAAAAGATTCACAACGTTTGAAAATTAAAACCACTTTATTAAAAATTTATTCTAATAAGGAAATAAAATAACTATACAAAGGGAAAAACTAATAGGCCAAAATAGATCAAAAATTTTGAAAAATGTCGAAAAATTGATTTTCCAGTTAAAATGAGGACAAATACAAGGAAAAGACCACTTAACTTAGATAGAAGTCCCCCTACACTTAATATAAACATTGTCCTCAATGTTTAAGCATGTTGGAGTAAACTCCCCTACACTTATGACATTGTGCACTTTGTTTAAATCTCACTAAGCAAGAGACAACTAAAGAGATTCCTATTTTAATATTAGAAAATATAAAATAGTGAATCGAAAAGAGTTTAGGATAGAACCGGGAAAATGGGAACACGGAATCACAGGTCGTCAAGAATCATCAAGAGTGGATCATTGAGCGCTCGGATCCCTGATTAGTAGAAGAGAGGAAATAGCAAACACCAACGGGTCTCCCCTACACTTAGGATAAAGAAAGCTAAAAGATAGATACATGGGTTGCCTCCCAAGAAGCGCTTGATTTTTGGTAACCGAGTCGTAAGCCTGACTCGACCTTGATCATCATAGGAAGAATCATGAAACATATCCACCGGGATCAAAGACATAGTTTTCATCCATCAAATAGCACAAGCTTAAGGCGAACAAGGCAAGCCAAAGAAGAGTAGGCAAGGTTCCCTTAAACAACGATGGAGCACGATGGAAGCAAGGGTGAAGTGGTGCAAGCATATTTCCATAAGTTCCAAATATATTTCCTTTTATTTCGTCAGGTGGATACTGAGATGGCTGCAGAATATCGATACCGGGGTCGAACACCGTTTCCTTTAGGGGAAAATAGCACTCAGGCTCAGCAGAATGTGAAGAAGATCCGCGAAGAAAATGCACAACCTCGTCCTCAGAAGGGGGACAAAGAGGTGTTAAATCATATGTGTTGCGGATGTTGTGTCGACCGGTTGCTTCTCCTTTGAAAGAATTTTCTTCAAATCCAAAGTAGGATCAAGACGATAATCTTTAAAATCTAAAGGAGGAGCATCACTCTCATGAGGGAAGTAAGTGTTGAGAAACGTAGAGAAGTCTTCCTCAAAAGAGTAATCATCCAAAGTATGATTAAGCATGGATGACGGAGGATCTTCATCATGTGAAGAATCACTCGAAAGAATATCGGCCTCATCAAAATCATCATATGTGGGCAGATCGGATACTCAGAAGTAAAGTCATCATAATCATCCGAATCTGAGCTAGAATCATCATCATAAGCATCAAAGAACGGTGGAGAATCATAAATGGGAGAAGGTTCCAAATTGGAGAGAGAATCATCCACATCATCATGAAAAAATGGATTATCAATGCAAGACTCGAATAGAGGATTGTTGTATATGACAAAATCATCGAGCACATTAATCATATTTGCAGATTCTCGTCCATAGGATTTGCTTGTAAGCTTCCCCATTTTAAAAACTTGTGCATCATTCCCGACTCTTAAGATTAACTCACCTTCGGCAACATCAACTAGAGCTCGTCCGGTTCTCAAGAATGGCTGACCAAGTATTAAAGGAATACGAGGGTCCATTTCATAATCAACAACCACAAAGTCAACCGGAAAAGTAAATGTGCCAACTTTAATGAACACGTCTTCGGCAATACCAACAAGGTAAGCGAGAGTGAGATTTGCTAGCTCGAGAGTCATCTTTGTTGGAGTAAGGTCGGGTAATGATAGTGTTTTCCAAACACTCAAAGGCATAAGATTAATACTGGCCCCGAGATCAGCTAGGGCAATAAATTCTTCAGTTTTGTTGAAAATGCAAGGCAACACAAAACGACCGGGATCTCCAAGCTTTTCTGGAAGTTCTTTAAGAATAACTGCAGAGCAGTTTTCATTTAAGCGTGTGTTGGCAAGCTCAATCAACTTCTCCTTCTTGCTAAGCAATTCCTTGAATGATTTGACAAATTTCGGCATGTGGACAAGTGCTTCACCAAGGCTAATGTTGATGTTCATTTGAGAGAGCATCTTCACATAGCTCGACACTTGACAGTAATTCTTGGTTAGCTCGTTGGTCTTGCCTAAGCGAGAAGGATAAGGGATATTAGGTTTGGGTGGTGAAGGTGTAGGTGTAGGTAAAGGTTGAGATGTTGAAGGGTCCTTCCTAGGTACATCGTCATGACAAGGCGGAGACGGTAATGGTGCACTAATACTAGGTGTAGGAGGAGTAGGGATAAATGGTGGTGGAGGAGGTGTAGATGATGGGGGTGGGATAGGTGGTCCTACGATGGTGACTCCACTACGGGTAGTAATAGCACTCACATTTGCTCGCGGATTGGTGACGGTGTTTGATGGTAGAGAACTCGTAGAAGAAGGTTGAGTTGTGGGCAAGAAACTAGCAAGCATATTCTTTATATCATTCGTTTGATTGCTGAAGGAAGATTGGATATTATCTCGAAGCTCGGATCTTATCTCATTTCCTTGCTTAGTAATATCTCCTTTAAGATTGATAATTTGACTCTGCAGATTCCTGATTTGCTCACCTTGGGTTCTTATGATGGCTTCAACATCGGGATTAATGGGTGGGGTTTGTTGAGCGGGTGGGTGATGAGGATTAGAAGCTCTTGGTGGGATTTGGTTGCTTCTATTGTAGTTGTTGGCGGGGTTTTGGTTTTGAGGAGAAAAACCAGGTGAAAGGTAGTTGTTTGATCGGTAACTCAGCAACTTTCGATCCCTTTGCGGTCGAGCTTGGTAATTTTTCGGTGCATAATTACCATAAGCTACATACACGTTTTCCGAATTTCCTTGTGTTGAAGGACAATCGGTGTATGAGTGTGGACCGCCACATGTTTCAAAAGGATTGGCAACCACTTTAACTTGTTGTTGTTGTTGGTTTAAAGCGAGAAGCAAAATACTTTTGTTCATTTCAGTCATCATGCGGGTGAATTCGGTCATATCAGGGCTTGTTGAAGTGGAAGAAACATTGACTCTCGGGTTGTTCCTTGAAGAAGCGGAGGAATCCCAGTTTTTATGGTGAGTAGTCATGTTCTCAATTAGCTCTCTACACTCCTCTGGTCTCCTTTTCATAAATGTGCCACCGGCGGCTGCATTAATCGTATCATGATCTCGAAAAGTCAAACCGTTGTAGAAAGTATCAATTAAGGTCACAGGGAGCATGTTGTGGTTTGGACAACGATCAATCAAGACATTATATCTTTCCCAAGCATCAAAAAGAGATTCATCGGGTTCTTGCATGAAACCGCTGATTTGATTGCGAAGGCTCGTGACCATGGATGGTGGAAAGTAGCGTGACAAAAACCGTTGAGTCATGTCATCCCAAGTATGAATTAAATTCTTCGGGAGACGATCAAACCATTTCTCGGCATGATGTGATAAAGTATGTGGGAAGAGTTGAAGGCGAAGAACATCCATTGTGGCACCGGGCAACTTCATGCTTTGAGTGATAGTAATGAACTTGTCGAGGTGTTTGTTGGCATCATCATCAGGCATTCCTCGAAAAGGATTTGTTTGCACTTGCTAAATCATGTGGTGCTTCAACGAAAACTCCGGAGCCGGTATTTTCATCGGCGCAATCGGTCCTCCTCGTCCAAACATGGTAGGTTGACAAAGCTCCTCCATGGTCTAAAGATCAGGCTGTGGAAGAACATTGTTGTTATTATTAACGTGCGGTGGATTATTGTTGTTGTTAACACCTGCCATACTTAAATCTTCTCGAGTCTCGGGCTCTTGATAATTAGAAGATCTAGTACGCATACACCTACAAAGACAAAAGAAAACAATACCAAACACAAAGACAATATATATACACAATAAAAATAAAATCTTTTTGGATTTTTGAAATTTTTAATTTTATGGTTTTTTGTAAATGTTTGTGCAAGAATATAACGCTCACGAATGAACGGATCCCAAAAAGCAACGCGTCTCTCACAGAAAACCGTTAATCTTTACGAAAAGAGCCGGCAGCGGCGCCATTTTAATGAATAGATTTTGCTAGGTTCAATTGTTCGTGTTCTCGGTATCTTAACGAATTGATTTCCGGCTTAAAGTATGACTCTATTGTTTTTGGTGAAACAAATATTTTGGTGGTTTTAAAATAAAATGTGCAAAGACTTAAAAGTAAATGACGTTAATTTAAATTTTGAAGCTAATTTAAAATAAATGACGTTAATTAAAATTTTGAAAAGTAAATGAATTAAATGACTTAAAATTAAAGCGTGACGAGAATTAAAATTTGACAAAGTATTAAAATGTGAACTTAAAAATTAAACAAGACAAAATACTAAAACAAACCTAATCGGAATACATTCCGATCGGAATCAAGTTCGGAATGTAAACTTACCTCCTGATCGGAATGTGGCCTCGTCGGAATGTACTAACCTTCCAATCAGAATGTTGATCGGAAACACCTTGGTCGGAATGCTGTCACCACAAGACCTATCGGAATAACCAAACACACGCCTCTGATCGGAATACTAATTAACACCCCAGATCGGAATGATGATCGGAACCCCTGATTGGAATCAGGATCGGAATCCTTGTCACTAACCCCTAATCGGAATACCAACAATACCCTTTGATCGGAATGTTACATCGGAATCCCAGTCGGAAAATCAAAACCCCTTTCCGATCAGGATGATCGGAATGATAAACCCTTTTCCGACCAGGGTGGTCGGAATATGGTAGGAAGAAGGCAAAATAAGCAAGACAAATAAGCTATAAATCAAATAAGCACTAGACTAAAATCCTAAGCAAACACATATAAGAAAAAGCTAATAAGCTACAATTTAAAGACTTTTAAAAACACGAAAAGAAAAAGGTATACGAAAACAAACTTTATATAAAATAACTTTTATAAAAACTTTAGAAACTTAAAGATAAACACAAATAAGCTATAAGAATCAATAATCCAAAACAATCAAAAGCATAAAAACATAACCTTTAATCAAATAAGCATGATAATAAGCACATAAACATAAAGATCAAGCAAAGAAAGAAAGGTAGAATGAGAGATAAACAAATAAAAGTAAAGATTCAATAAAAATAAAAGTAATTACTTGAAAATTAAAGTGCAAGACAAGGTAATTAAAGTGTAATAAGGTAAATGTGCAAGTAAATAAAATGGAAGAAATAGTGTCTCAAACTATCCAACAAAATGAAATGATTAATATCCTAAACTATATATAGGGGAGGATTAAGGAGTGCTTAGGAAGCTTCCCCCCCTCTTTCATTTCTTCTAAATTGCACCATTAGTCCTTAAGCCTTCTAATCTTCTTTAATCTTGGACTTTAATGACTTTTGGCTCGGGATTTCTTTAAACTCGTCTTTTAATTCTTCAATAAATTAGACTTGAGTTTTTCGGCTTTTGATAAACTTTCGTCTTTTGACTTTTTCTTCGATAAATCTTCAGAAATGGTCTTGGACTTCCGTTCTTTTTGCACTCTTGACTTCTCGACTTCGTCTTTCGTCTTTTTCTTCAATAAAAGCCCGTGAATGCCCGTGTTTTCTCCACTTTTCACCTTTTCATCCTAAATCACAACAAAAACACAAACCACGCATAATTCCGACATAAAAGACATAAAACACACATTTTGGCTCGGTAATTACTGTAATTAAGTTGTAAAAAGGATGTGTGTTTACACAACTATCAATAGTCAAATCAGTTGATGGTTGCCAGGTTACCCAAAACTAGATGGTTTTCACTTGCCATGGTCCTAGACTAAAAAGTGGCTAATCCAAGGGGGTACGACTCTTGGTAAAAATCTTATCAAATCCGTTTATAGCTATAATAGCTTGCTCAAAGCTATATGGTTTTCAGCTCACCGATGCTTCATTGCTAAGAGTTGGCGAGTCCAGAAGGGTACGGCTTCTGGTAAAGACATATCAAATCCGTTGACGGCTGTGATGGTTTGCCTAAAATCATCAGGGTACCCCCACTCACCATTGATTCACTTCTAAGAGTTGGGTTGGGTTCTGGTCTCCCAGGGTGATGCTTATTCCACCAAAAAGATTGGCTAGCCCAAGAGCGAGAAGCTACTTGGTAAAGGATCATAAAATCTGCTCATGTTGCTGTGAAGATTCAACAGGATGCCGATTTGTTTCAAGCTTTCAAGAAGCTTCTAGGTGTTACTTGCTGCAGCAGTCTTAATGTTCTTTATGTTGATGGTTATGATGCTGCTGTTTCATTTGTTGTTCCAATCCTCATGTTGTTTTGTACGATTTGCCAGGAAACTTGAACTCAACAGGTCAAATTCAAGTTTAGGGGAGGATTGTTAGGACCTTTGGAATAGTTATTTGTAATAGGTAGACTAGGAGGTATGTAGTTCCTCCTGGTCCTAGTAGTAGTAGGAGAAACACATGCTCTTGGTCTTATAGAAAGTCAAACTTTATTATTTAGAGTATTCTGTTAGGATATGCATGAGATATGATAGGAAAAGATATGCATATCAGTTTTACACGTTCTGGTTTAATGATGTATTAGGGTTTCCGGTAGTATAAAAGGAACCTTAGGCAGAAGGGTTCTACACACCTTCATCAAACATTATTCTAGTTTATATTAATATTAGAATTCCTTAGTAAAGGATCAAGTCGATAGTTATTTTGTTCTTCTTGTTCATAGTATTTGTATTCGGCACTTATACTGTGTGATTTATCTAGAGTCTCTCTGTGAATAGACTTGTGATTACAGAAGTCGTTCACCATTTCAAACAGGCTGCAAGATCCATATCTAGTGGACCCAACTGATAGGTGTGAAAACACCCATCCTTTTTACCACTTAATTACAATAATAACCGAGCCAAAACGTGTATTTTATGTCATTTATGTCGGAATTATGCGTGGTTTGTGTTTTTGTTGTGATTTAGGACGAAAAGGTGAAAAGTGGAGAAAACACGGCATTTACGGGCTTTTATCGAAGAAAAATACGAAAGATGAAGTCGAAAGATCAAGAGTGCAAAAAGAACGGAAGTCCAAGGCCTATTCTGAAGATTTATCGAAGAAAAAGTCTAAAGACGGAAGTTTAACGAAGTCAAAGAACTTAAGTCTAATAGAAGAAGAAAATTAAAAGACAAGTTCAAATCCCGAGACGACAAAGACAAAGAATTAAAGTCGAGTCGAGAAGACGTGAAGAAAGAAAGAAAGAAAAGAGGAAGCCTCCATCCACCCTCATTTCCTATAAATACCCTTCATATCACCACATGAATGGATTTAGTCATTTTTTAGTTTTAGGTAGGAATAGTTTAGTTTTAGTGAGAGAAAGTGACAGTTTCTCTCACTAGAACTTTAATCTTTCATCTTTTATCTTTCTTGTTTTTAATCAAACCTCTACTTTTGAAGATTGATCTTGTCTTAATCTTTATGTTATTAATCTCTCTTGTTAATTTTAATCTTGTTTTCATCATCTTTTTCATCAAGTTCTTATTCAAAGTTTTGATCTTTTAAGCTTTGCGTGTCTTTAAGTTAATCTTTTTATGTTTTAATTTTAAAGCTTGTTTATTTTACGTTTGATAAGTTGATGTTCGAGCTTATTTAGTCATTTTTCATTATTGATTCGTGTTAGTTTTGGTTCTAGCTTAATCAAATAGCTTAAAGCCTTGCCTTTATTTTCGGATCAAGAGACAAATCGGAAAGGGTTTTAAAACCCTTTTCCGATCGCCACTTTCCGACCTGCACAACCTTCATTCCGATCTTATGATCGGAAAAGGGTTTAATGTTTTTCCGATTTGCTCCATTTGCCATCATTCCGATTGGAGCTTGTTTGTATATTCCGATTATGGCAAGTTTTCACTTATTCCGATTAGCTTCCTGTTTGCACATTCCGATTGGAGTGATCATTCCAGTATTCCGATTGGTCTCTTGTGTTGGATATTCCGATTGATACTAAGCTTTACATTCCGATCGTCAGATCGGAACTTATTCCGATTGGACCCCCTTGACAAGGATTCCGATCAGGACCTTTTTCTTCATTCCGATTGATGTTTTGATTTGTTTTAATAGTTTGTTTTGGTTTAAGTATTAACTTTCCTCGTTTTATTTACTTTCCTCGTTTTTATTTGCGTCTTGCATTTTTATTTAGTTGTCCATTTACTTTTCGCTTAGTTTTACTTTTACGTCATTTAAGTTCTCGTCATTTACTTTCCAAGTTTTAAATATTGCACCGTCTTACGTTTTAGCTAGTTTTAGATTTAATTACTCGTCCTTTATTTTAAAGTCTTGCACATTTATTTTTACCAAAACCAAAAACATTGTTTTCACCAAGAACAACTAATCTCACACAATTAACCGGAAATCAATTCGATTAGATACCGAGAATAACGAACTTTCATCATAGAAAATCCAAGTATTACCAACACACTTAATGGCATCAAATTTATACTTGCCCCTAGATCGGCTAAGGCAGTAAATTCTTTGGTTTTGTTGAAAATGCAAGGCAACACAAAATGACCGGGATCTCCAGGTTTTTCCGAAAGTTCTTTATGAATAACTGCAGAACAGTTTTCATTTAAGCGTGTGTTGACAAACTCAGCCATCTTTTCCTTCTTGTTAAGCAATTCCTTGAATGCTTTGACGAATTTCGGCATTTGGAAAAGTGCTTCAACGAGGCTAATGTTGAAATTAATTTGAGAGATCATCTTCATAAAAGAAGTGACTTGAGCATCCTCTTTAGTAAGCAATATTCACTTGTCCAACCGAGAAGAATATGGAATGTTAGGTTTAGGTGGTGTAGGTATAGCAGGTAAAGGTTGAGATGTTGAAGGTTGAGAGGTGGTTGGTGGGGTTGGTGGCGGGTTTTGTTTGGGTACCTCTTCATTAATAGGTGGAGACGGTAATGGAGAACTAGTACTAGGTGTGGTAGTAGGAGGGATAAATGGAGGTGGAGGAGGTGTAGATGGAGTAACGGAAGGAGGGGTAGAAGGTCCTACTAGAGTTGCTCCACTTCGGGTAGTAATAGCACTCACATTCGCTCTAGGGTTTGTTTTGGTGGTAGAAGGAAGAGCACCTTGGGGGCGAAGGGTTTGTAATATTTGAACGAATTTCCTATCCGCGGACTCTTGAATTTGTCTAGTAGATTCTTGCATTGCTTGCATGATTTTCTCATGTTCATTCAACTTTTGCAAAACCAAGTCCATTGGCGGATGAGGTAAATTGAACCCTTGTTGTTGAAAACCTTGGTTGGGGTATTGGTTATAAGGTGGAAAACCTTGAGGATTGAAACCTTGGTGTTGAAAACCTTGGTTTTGCATGTGATAGTTTCTCTGGTTTGCATTTGAGCCCCTCACATTGGCATTACCTTGAAAACTAGCTCTTAGCGGCCCTTGGTTGTTTTGGTTAGGTTGTGGTGGTCTTTGTTGAAAACTGGGTGGAGCCAAGTAATTTGTCGAGTTGTAAGACAAGTGATTAACATTGACATTAGGCTTGAAATGAACTCTCTTGGTGTTGTTGTAAGCATACACTTCCCCGTGAGATTGATCATAAGCTTTATCACAATTAGCATAAGAGTGTAGCCCACCATAAGTTTCACAAGTTATATTAATAGCATTGTTGTTTTTGGCATTGTTAACGGCTTGTAAAGCAAGTGCTTCAACAACCGTAGTAAGCTTATCAAGTCTTCTTTCGGTGTCATTAGTGTTAGCACTAGCCACATTAGCCCGAACACTTTTGGTTTGCACTTTAGATTTATTCTCAATAATATCCCATGCGGCGTTAGAAGACTTAACCAAAATATTACCCCCCGAGGCACTATTTAGTGAATCTTGGTCATTCATGCTTAAACCATTGTAAAAAGTATTAATTTGATGAACTTTTGTGAAACCATGTTGTGGACACTTTCTTAAAAGTTCCTTAAAACGGTCTCAAGATTCACTAAATGTCTCACCGAACTTTTGTTCAAAGTTAATGATTTCATTCCGCAAAGCGGTAGTATGTGAGGGTGGGAAAAAGTAGTTGATGAATTTGGTCTCTAAATCCGACCACGTAAGAATACTTTGTGGCGGTTCCTTATCAATCCAATGCCGGGATTGTCCCTCTAAGGAGAAATGAAAAAGTTGCAAGCAAATTACCTCTTGTGAAACCCCATTAAACTTGACCGTATTAGTGAGTTGAAGAAACCTTTTGATATGGTCATGAGGATCATCAAGTGTACGCCTCAAGAATGGTTGCGTAGAGACCATTTGAATGAAGCCGGATTTGAGCTCAAAGTTGTTGGCTCCAATCTCGGGTATGACAATAGCAACGGTGTTGCCCTCTACATGCGATTGCAAAAGCTCGATCATTGGTCGATTGTCCATGGTGACAATAGGTTGAGTTTCGACTTCGGCTTGAGCTACTTTCTTCTTACGAGCACAGGTACGCATACACATCTACAAAAGGAAAAGAAAAATAGACAAGAAATATTTTTGGTTTTTTATGTTTTTCTATTTTTTTTTAATTTTTGAAAATTTTTAATTTTTATGGATTTTTGAAAAAATTTTAAGCAAGAAAAATAACGTTCAGAAATGAACGGATCCCAAAATCCAACGCGTCTCTCACAGAAAATCGTTAATCTTCACGAAGAAATTATATTGCCGAATATGTGTTTATTAAAGTTGGTACCTTCACTTTTCCGGTCAATTTTGTTGTTGTTGATTATGAAATGGACCCTCGTATTCCGTTAATACTTGGTCGGCCATTTTTTAGAACCGGAAAAGCCTTAGTCGATGTTGCCGAAGGTGAGTTAATATTAAGGGTCGGGAATGACACACAAGTTTTTAAAATGGGGAAGATCACAACCAAATCAAATGGAAGCGAATAAGCGAATATGATTAATGTGATTGATGATTTTTTCGTCTACAACAATCCTCTTTTCGATTCGTGCTATGACAATCCACTGTTCAAAGATGATGTGGATGATTCTCTCTCCAATGTGGATCCCCCACCAATTTATGATTCTCCACCGATCTATGATGATTCTAGTTACGATGGGGATGATTATGATAATTTTGTTTAGAGTATCCAGACATGCCAACTTATGCTGATTTTGATGATGTTGATACTCTATCGAGTGATTCTTCTCATGATGACCTTAATCCTACTTTTGATGAAGATCCTCCATCAAACACTATTGATACTTTGGATAATTACTCATTTGAGGAAGATTTTTCCACTTTCCTCAATACCTACTTCCCAAATGAGAATGATTCTCCTCCTTTGGACTTTGATGATGCTCTTTATCCTCCTTCGGATATGAAGAAACCTGTTTCAAAGGAGAAGAAGCCGGCCGACACCGATATCCGCAGTACCTATGTCTTGACACCGCTCTATCCACCTTCTGAGGATGAGATTGTGAGATTTATGAGCGGATCCTCTTCAAGGTCTACTGAGCCTGAGTGTTATTTTTCCGTAAAGGAAAAGATGTTCGATCCCGGTATTGGAATTTTCAAGCCATCTCAATATCCATCTGATGAAATAAAAGGAAAGATTTTTGGAAACAATGGAGATATGCTTGCACTTCATCACACTCTTTACCACCGTGCTCAACAATTGCTTAAGGGAACCTTGCCTACTCTTCTTTGGCTTGCCTTGTTCGTCTTAAGATTGTGTTATTTGATGGATGAAAACCATGTATTTGATCCCGGTGGATGTTCTTCAAGGTTATTACCATGCTAATCAAGGTCGAGTCAGGCTCACGACTCGGTTAACAAAAACAAGCGCTTTTTGGGAGGCAACCCAATTATCTATCCTTTTATTTTTGTATTTTACTAGATTACTAGAGTAATGTTGTCGGCTCTTTTCGCAGCGGCGCCATTTGATAACTAGAGTTTTAGTTAGAAAAATTGTTCGTTGAAATCGGTCTAATCGAATTGATTACTGGTTTAAAGTGTGACTCAGTCGTCTTTTGATGGAAAAGAATATGTTTAGTCGTTGTAGTAAAGTAAATGTGCAAAGCGTTAAAGTAAATGACGTTAATTAAAACTAAAACTAATTAAAACGTAAATGGTGCAATATTAAAACTTTTAAAAGTAAATGACGAGATTTTAAAACTTGACGAAAAATAAATTTGACAATTAAATAAAAATGTAAAACGTAATTAAAATTGTAAAACCCGCATACTTTTACCATGAATAGTACCCTTAAGGTCGTACGTATATGATTAGAACGTTCCTTTTATAACATGTTTACGTTTCACGTATAAGAATTTCGAGTATTACGTACGTGTTAGAACACGATAAGTATTTATTACGTATGAACACCCGATAATTATTCCAATAATAATTATAAACACGAACATGCGATCGTGAAATCATGAACGTAATTTAATCACGAGATAATATTATTTACGTATATATATTTATTACGAACACGAATAAATATATTAAGTCACGATTAATAATGAATTAGAACACATAAAACACGAACACGATATAATATTTAGACTCGAGAAATATACGGGTTACCCTTATGTGGGCCCATACCCACGAAATTAGGAAGAAAAAGGGCCAAGCCCATTGTTTTTTTTTTACTAAACAAGAAAAATTAGGAAAACAATGTCATTTATCACAAAACAAGAAAATAAACAAAAACTCTAATTCTTCTTCCTTCTCCCTCTTTTGGCCGCTACTTTTAATAATACCAAAGAGGTGCTCGGGTTGATTTTTGATCTTGAATTTTGTGCAAGCATTCGTGTGTGTTCATCCTTGATCGATCCACGCATTCGGTATAACCTTAATCCTTTTTTTTATGTTTTGATTTAATAAATCACATAAAATCATGATGTTTTTAAAAACTAATTAAAAACATTTATTAAAACATGTAAATGGTTATGGGGTAAATCAAAACAAGGGTTTTTAGGGATGTTTGTTCTATCCGACGCCTAAACCGAGCCCTAAGGGGTCTCAGCTTGGCGTATGAACCACCACCGAGACCTCATGGTCTCGGTATGGTGGTGTGGGTCCCACGGCAGCAGCAAACAAGGGATACCCCGACCTTGGTTCGGGGTATTGTGTTGCTTACGGGTCCGGTTCATGGTTTCTAGTCACGATCCGGTTCATTGATTATGTTAAGGTTTATGATTTTAATAGTTATATGTTAAAAATTAAATTAATAAAACATGACATAATTAATTTAATTAACATGACTTAGGTTATAAATTTAATTATTAGATCATGAATTTTAACCTAAGTATTTATTTTTAATTAGACTTTATAATTAATTAATTATTAAAAAAACCATGACTATAATTAATTAATCAACATTACTTAGGTTATATTATTAGTAATCAATAATACATGTTTTAACCTAAGTATTTTAACTTATTTAATTAAAAACATGATATATTTAATTAAATACTTTTAACCTATAGTTTAATTAATTTACATGTAATGATTAATAAACTCTACCTTATATCAATATGACTTAGAAAATAATCAGAAAACACTTAAGCTTATATAATTAGCTTATTTAACCAGCTTATATCTAATTATGGAAACTTTCTATTTTTAGAAACTTATTTAATTAAGGCAGCTAATCTGTTTATGGAAACCTTCTATTTTTAGAAACTTATCTATTTTAAGCAGTAATTCTATTTTTGTAAACTTTCTATTTTTGGAAAATTTCTATTTTTGGAAACTTTATATTTTTGGAAACTTTCTATTTTTAGAAACTTTCTGTTTTTGGTAACTTTCTATTTTTGGAAACTTTCTTTTTTTAGGAAACCTGCTATTTTTAGAAAGTTACTTATTATTACACATTAAGTATAATAATACATGAAATACAGGTAATACTTAATCAGAACAGACAGAATATAAGATAAACACAGTTTAAAGCTTAAAACAGTAAAACATGACATGAACGTATAAAATAAGCTAAGACATGACATAAAACCAGTTACGTATGTAGTAATCAGATACTTATACACGTATGTATTTATGTAGCATTAGTGATACCGAAGTAGGACTCTCTTCCGTTCGTCTTCTTCGTTCACTGGACATAAGGTACGGATTCCTGTCCTTTCCGTATGGACATTCTTTCCTTATTAGGGTTCCCTGTATGCAGCCAACTGTTTTCCCATAGTATAAGTTTATATGTTTGATTGCTTATGTTTAATTTAGAATACCTGAAGCCATATACATGCATGACCAGTTTCACCTAGTTATGGAGGTACCATAACCATAACACTAGAGGCACTGGTGTTATGACTTCCCCACGACGGAGTGATTGCTCGTGGCGTCCCTTCAGCTTTTGGCCATATTATTATATTTATCATGTGGGGCGTATGGGTGCATCCTAGTTACATGTTTTTCAGCAGATTACTCAGTGTGAATGTGGTGTGTGCCTTGCATCCTTCACAAGGAGCTGATCCCTCCTACCCAAAACCAGTATATTAAATTAGAGGCAGCCCCTCTAATTTGCATGATGAGGTCACCCCTCCAAGTATTCATGCACCGTGGATTTTCATGACCTATATTGGCTAATGGTAAAATATGTTAAACAGTTTTCATAAGATAAACATAAGGCTTTTCAAACTATAAAACCAGTTTTATGAACATGTTCCAGGTTTTCCAGGACTTATACATTTCCGCTGCTATTAAGTCTTTATTATGTTTTAGTCATTTATACTATGTCTATATCCGTGCACTGAGCGTTTTGCTCAGCCGTTACTTTCCTTTCCATGTCCCAAAACGGCGGGTACCCTAGGAAAGACCCGAGCATTTGGAGGACGTGCATAGGATGGAAGCTGCTAGAGACTTCTTTTCCTTTTTGTCTTCATATACTTATGCTTGTTTAGTCTTTCATTCATTTCCTTTTCTTTATTATGTTTTGGGCTTATGTTTAAGAACCGATATTTGATTCCGGTTATCCCTATGGTCATGTAATGTTTTAGACATTTATCCTAGTATGCTTTGATGACACGCCATAGTTACGCGTGACATTTCATTATCAAAATGGGGTGTTACAATTATGGTATCAGAGCCAAGGCTTCGACCTGTAGGCTCTAAAACTTGACCTGTGACTAGTGGGTAGTCACCAGGAGCTTCCTAAGCCAACGTTTGTTATACCAGGTATTGATGTTTCAGCGCATTGTTATTTTAACCATGATGTTTTCAGCACCATGAGGTTTTAACCTTGATGTTTTCATCGATATTGTTTTACTAATATGGATGGACAACCGTCATTCATATTTAGTTATGTGTCATTGTTTCATGCATAATGTTCCTCGAGAACTGTGGCTATGTGGACTGAACCCCAGTAGTTCATAATTAGTCACATAAAAAAATTTTCTGATAATTTTTGACAGATGAGTTTCATTTATTTATGTTTCATGTATCATTGTTGCAGGAATTATGACTAAGTAATGGTTGGTACATGACTGGCCCTATTTAGTCGCATGTGCTTTTATCGAAACTTTTAACTTTGGGACCGACCCATAGGCGTCCCCTCGCCATGTCTTTTGTTTTGGGACCGACCCATAGGCGTCCCCTCGCACATATAAAGGTTTTTATAAACTACATTACGCATTCATGCATTGTTTTTCATGCATAAAATTTTCTCATGATTTATTGGCATAATTTTTTTTTCTTTATTTTTTTTTATGTCCCCTCATAACTTACTATGTTTTTATGTCAAGTATGTTTTCATACTGTCATGGTTAACTTCAGTTTCATGCTGATTATGTTATACACTCCTTCATGATAGATTGTTTCATGTATCTTCATGATAATTCTGTCTTCATGTTGATTACGTCTTACGACTCTTTTGTTATTTATGCTTTCATGTAAGACACTGTTGGATTCTTTGAACCTTGCTTTCATGATAGTCGTGGTTGGTTTTCATTGATCATGCTGTCAGGGAAATCATCGTGGAATTTTGTATTACCACACTTTAACGTTTCTCGATCCAACCAGAATGATGTCTATGCTAATACTGCCAGGTTATCATGATGGTCTTTCCTAACCGTCTAACCGATACACCTTCCTTAAATCATGACAAATGATCGACCCCCTACCGATCATTTCATGTGCATTCCGTGTGTACTCTATGTACCGTATTCCATGTGTATTTCACATACCTTAATCCATGTTTATTTCACTTGCAATACTTCATGAGTATTCGCTAGTCGATTCTAAATCATCTCATGCGTATGTTCACTTGCTGATATTCTACAAGATTGCCGATGCCGCTCATATCTTGGAGATGTTACTAAAGGTTGATGCTACTGATGTTGGGAGACGCTACGAGATGCTGATGCTGTTCACAACCTGGAGCTCATACAAGACGAAGACAAAGGCGTTAGATCAAAGCGATCGGACGAGATGATGCTTCACCACCAGACGATTTTCATCAATCATTGTCCTTAATTCTTAGTTACATGTCACACGTCATCCAGTTGTCGTTTCAGTCATATGAGTGAAGACCGGTACCAGCCGGCCACTCAGCTAAATAGTTACATGAATCACAGTCATGAGAATGACCGTCATGGAACTGACAGACAGGATGATAGTAACCACTACTAGGACAACAACTATCCTAGAAATCGCAACCGAGGCTCCAGTCGTGGACATGATCAGACATACAATTGATCCGTGGTCCATCCGATCCGCCAATTCTAGCATAATACCCTAATATTGTGGTTCTAGTTATTTCATATCTCGAGACACATGTCAAGACATCAGTCAAGACACATGTCTCACGTATACTTTCTGATGACACATGTCAAGACACCAGTCAAGACATATGTCACGCTTACATTTCTCAAGACACGAGTCAAGACACATGACTCACGTCTATTTATGGAACATTTCTAAGAAATTCAGGTAACCTCCAAGGGTATATCCATTTTGTTGTGTCATGTATGAATCAGGCCACAAGAATTTCAATACCATTACTGGCGCATCAGTGAGAACTGTCACGTTTCCTGATGACACTTTCATTTCTTGTTACCATAGCTCATAGATTCATGACCATGAAGGACGCCTTTCGTATTCCCACGAATACGAAGATTTTCCTTCAGCTTAATGACGAGATCCAAGCTGTGAACGCATTTCCTCGGACAGACACGAGTTGAATTTTATCCTAATTATGGACTATGAACAACATACCATGCTACGATTCATAATTATGTACAGTAATGTTCAGGCTCCTGAATACATTCAGCTTAATTTTCCATCGGGAAAATCTGTACAAATTATCTATGCTTACAAGCATGTACGTTGTTAGCCATGGTCGCTAAAATTTTCTAGTTGTCAGTAAGACACGACCACTTAAGTCTTTTACGCATAGCCAATTGATTATTCCAAAATCTTCCTATACATTCCAGAAGAACCTACAAGGAGAAGGATGGTACCATGAGATTATTTGTCGACTACCGTCGATTTAAACAAATCACCATTCATGACCGTTATTCTCCTCCACGTATTGAGAACATGTCCAATCGACCTTATAGTGTTAATCACTTTTCCAAGATCGAACTCATGATCATGCTGCCAACAGTGACGAGTGAAAGAGCAGGACATGTCCATGACTGCTATTCGTACACGACTCGGTCAAGCTAGATTTATGATTTTGAATTAGTCTCATCAATTCTCCAACGGCATTATAAGAATGATTTTCCATGAACTCATAGCAAATTCATCAGTGTTTTCATTGAGGATAACCTAATTTCCTCTAAGCCTAGAGAAGAACAGGAAGATCATATCTGCACTATGTTGCAAATTCTATGACAAGAGAAATTTTACCCTGGAAATTTTTCCAATATCAATTCTGTTTGATTATAGTGACACGCTGAATCACATGGCTTTCTACGGTTAATCTTACCATGACTCAGCTTATGCGTAAAGGAGAGAACCCTACACTACATTAGGTGTTCTAGAAAATCCTACGCTAGGAGAAGTCTAGATTCAGAGACTCAGAGTTTCGCAAACTCCTATGTATCAAGTTCTACGAAGCAAGATACAGTTACGTTCATATCTAGGTACCTGACATACCAACAGGTTAAGGACACCAACAAACTGGGATGTTTTCATCATCTGAAATTGTGAATTGAAATGGGACAAGATCTCCATGGATTTTGGTTACCAGTTTAACACAAACTCAGAAGAAGCATGATGCTATCTGGTTATTGCAAACAGTTTGATCAAGTCTGCAAAATCCTTACATCCGCAAGGATTTCAGAACCAACAGATTAATCGGACATGATCCAGCCAAGGCTCATCTGATCACTTGGCAATTCCTCAGTTATCGAGTCAGACAAATATTCATAATTGTGCTCCTTATTTACTTCACGTCCTTGTTCTAATTTTACGACTTGCTTTCGCGCTCGCGTTCATGACACTATTCACGTTCATGATGGCATCTCGGCTTACGATTTTATGTTCATTTTTTTTCTCATTCTGGGAAGTTTTGCAAGAACTTGAGAGACCAGACCCAAGTTTAGTACAACTCCCTATCCTCAGATAGACGTTTCTCGTCATATTATATGTCTCACCTTGTAGCGTTTGGCGGTATCGCCATTATATTCTATGTTCACGATATGTTTCACATGTCATGTACATTCCACGTTCCTCATATCATGATCAAGATATGTTACACGTATCATGGATCACGATATGTTTACTCATATTACACTCATCATAACTCCACGTATCACGTTCAAAATTTTTCACGTATTATGTTCAAAATTTTTCACGTACTACGTTTCCTTATGCCTCGCGCATCGTTGCTAATTATCAGTTAAGTTAGAAGTGTTTTGCACGATAACGTTTTAGTTGCCCTTACACGTTAATTCTTATTCCCTCGATCAAATTTAGGGGATCTACCTTAAGTTGATAACCAAGAACTTCTTCGTATTTCAAGTCAAGGTCAGGAGGACCAAGATTTATCATTTGTGTCAAGATCTGTGAAGGAACCGTTCCAAGAGGGAAGCCACTTGGAAACGGACAAGTTCATCCAGACTTTTATCTGTTTTTCTCTTATCAATTAGATATGTCCTTTCAGTCACATCACGTTCCATGTCCTTTCAAGACATGTCACGTTCCGCGTTTCTTCTGCCAGGAAACCTGCACGTTCATTTATCTTACATACCCTCTCAGTTTGATTCGGGTATGTTTCTCTTTCAGTTACGTTATCTATAATTCAGGGACGAAATATTCTTTTTAGGGGGGAAGAGTTGTTAAACCTGCATACTTTTACCATGAATAGTACCCTTAAGGTCGTACGTATATGATTAGAACGTTCCTTTTATAAGATGTTTACGTTTCACGTATAAGAATTTCGAGTATTACGTACGTGTTAGAACACGATAAGTATTTATTACGTATGAACACCCGATAATTATTCCAATAATAATTATAAACACGAACATGCGATCATGAAATCATGAACGTAATTTAATCACGAGATAATATTATTTACGTATATAAATTTATTACGAACACGAATAGATATATTAAGTCACGACAATAATTAATTAGAACACATAAAACACGAACACGATATAATATTTAGACTCGAGAAATGTACGGGTTACCCTTATGTGGGCCCCTACCCACGAAATTAGGAAGAAAAAGGGCCAAGCCCATTGTTTTTTTTACTAAACAAGAAAAATTAGGAAAAACATGTCATTTATCACAAAACAAGAAAATAAACAAAAACCCTAATTCTTCTTCCTTCTCCCTCTTTTGTCCACCACTTTTAATAACACCAAAGAGGTGCTCGGGTTGATTTTTGATCTTGAATTTTGTGCAAGCATGCATGTGTGTTCATCCTTGATCGACCCACGCATTCGGTATAACCTTTTTAATCCTTTTCTTTTATGTTTTGATTTAATAAATCACATAAAATCATGATGTTTTTAAAAACTAATTAAAAACATTTATTAAAACATGTAAATGGTTATGGGGTAAATCAAAACAAGGGTTTTTAGGGATATTTGTTCTAGCCGACGCCTAAACCGAGCCCTAAGGGGTCTCGGCTTGGCGTATGAACCACCACCGAGCCCTCATGGTCTCGGTATGGTGGTATGGGTCCCACGGCAGCAGCAAACAAGGGATACCCCGACCTTGGTTCGGGGTATTGTGTTGATTACGGGTCCGGTTCATGGTTTCTAGTCAAGATCCGGTTCATTGATTATGTTAAGGTTTATGATTTTAATAGTTATATGTTAAAAAAATAAATTAATAAAACATGACATAATTAATTTAATTAACATGACTTAGGTTATAAATTTAATTATTAGATCATGAATTTTAACTTAAGTATTTATTTTTAATTAGACTTTATAATTAATTAATTATTAAAAAAACCATGACTATAATTAATTAATCAACATGACTTAGGTTATATTATTAGTAATCAATAATACATGTTTTAACCTAAGTATTTTAACTTATTTAATTAAAAACATGATATATTTAATTAAATACTTTTAACCTATAGTTTAATTAATTTACATGTAATGATTAATAAACTATACCTTATATCAATATGACTTAGAAAATAATCAGAAAACACTTAAGCTTATATAATTAGCTTATTTAACCAGCTTATATCTAATTATGGAAACTTTCTATTTTTAGAAACTTATTTAAATAAGGCAGCTAATCTATTTATGGAAACTTTCTATTTTTTGAAACTTATCTATTTTAAGTAGTAATTCTATTTTTGAAAACTTTCTATTTTTGGAAACTTTCTATTTTGGAAACTTTCTATTTTTTGAAACTTTCTATTTTTGGAAACTTTCTATTTTTGGTAACTTTCTATTTTTGGAAACTTTCTATTTTAGGAAACCTGCTATTTTTAGAAAGTTACTTATTATTACACAATAAGTATAATAATACATGAAATACAGGTAATACTTAATCAGAACAGACAGAATATAAGATAAACATAGTTTAAAGCTTAAAACAGTAAAACATGACATGAACGTATAAAATAAGCTAAGACATGACATAAAACCAGTTACGTATGTAGTAATCAAATACTTATACATGTATGTATTTATGTAGCATTAGTGATACCGAAGTAGGACTCTCTTTCGTTCGTCTTCTTCGTTCACGGGACATAAGGTACGGATTCCCGTCCATTCCGTATGGACATTCTTTCCTTATTAGGATTCCCCGTATGCAGCCAACTGTTTTTCCATAGTATAAGTTTATATGTTTGATTGCTTATGTTTAATTTAGAATACCTGAAGCCATATACATGCATGACCAGTTTCACCTAGTTATGGAGGTACCATAACCATAACACTAGAGGCACTGATGTTATGACTTCCCCACGACAGAGTGATTGCTCGTGGCGTCCCTTCAGCTTTTGGCCATATTATTATATTTATCATGTGGGGCGTATGGGTGCATCCTAGTTACATGTTTTTCAGCAGATTACTCAGTGTGAATGTGGTGTGTGCCTTACATCCTTCACAAGGAGCTGATCCCTCCTACCCAAAACAAGTATATTAAATTAGAGGCAGCCCCTCTAATTTGCATGATGAGGTCACCCCTCCAAGTATTCATGTACGGTGGATTTTCATGACCTATATTGGCTAATGGTAAAATATGTTAAACAGTTTTCATAAGATAAACATAAGGCTTTTCAAACTATAAAACCAGTTTTATGAAAATGTTCCAGGTTTTCCATGACTTATACATTTCCGTTGCTATTAAGTCTTTATTATGTTTTAGTCATTTATACTATGTCTATGTCCGTGCACTGAGCGTTTTGCTCAGCCGTTACTTTCCTTTCCATGTCCCAAAACGGCAGGTACCCTAGGAAAGACCCGAGCATTTGGAGGACGTGCATAGGATGGAAGCTGCTAGAGACTTCTTTTCCTTTTTGTCTTCATATACTTATTCTTGTTTAGTCTTTCATTCATTTCTTTTGTTTTATTATGTTTTGTGCTTATGTTTGGGAACCGATGTTTGATTCTGGTTATCCCTATGGTCATGTAATGTTTTAGACATTTATCCTTGTATGCTTTGATGACACGCCATAATTACGCGTGACATTCTATTCTCAAAATGAGGTGTTACAAAAATAGGCTAAAAGCGAATCTAGAAAAACTATCACTTTTTCTCTAAAATTAGAAAAACACTTGGTAAAAACAGAGATTTCGAGAGGCGTGCAATTTTTGAAAATTAAAACGTAATGAATTTAAAATTTGAAAACTTAAAATAATGCGAACTTAAAAATAAAACTAAGACAAAATATTAAACCAAACCCTGTCGGAATACACTCCAACCGGAATCCTGTCGGAATCCGATCGGAATGTATGCTTACCTTTCCTATCGGAATGATAGTCCGTCGGAATGTGATCGGATTTCCCAAAAGAATTCCTATCGGAATGTCTTGAAAAAGAAGCTATCGGAATAAGCCGGTCGGAATCAAGATCGGAATGTACCAAGAGTAATCCTGTCGGAATATCTAAAACTCCTCTACCAAACAAATACCCCTGATAGGAATGTCAAATCGGAATCCTAGTCAGAATATCAAAACCCTTTTCCGATCCAGCAATCGGAATGCTGGTCGGAATGGAAAGCCCTTTTCCGATGGTTATGATCGGAATACAGTAAAAGGAAAACGTAAATAAGCACAACAAATAAGCTTTTAACCAATAAGCACTTGACTAAAAACTTAACTAAAAAACGTATAACAAAAAGCTAATAATCTAGAATCTGAAGACTTTTGAAAACACTTAAATGAAAAGGATATACGAAAACAACTTTTTTATAAAATAAATTTTATAACACTTAAGTAAATTTAAGAAAAACACAAATAAGCTATAAAATCAATAATCCAAAACAATCAAAAACATAAAAACATGACATTTAATCAAATAAGCATAACAATAATCACATAAACATAAAGATTAAGTAAAGCAAGAAAGGTAGAATAAGAGATTAAAAATAAAAGCTTGATTAAAAATAAGATTCAATAACAAAATCAAAAGACTTACTTGAAATTAAAGGCAAGAAATTAAAGGTGCAATTAAGTAAATGACAATAAGAAAGTGCAAGTAATTAAAGGTGGAAGAACTATGTGTCAAATAGCCAACACCTCCTAATGTGATATTAGGAGGGTATTTATAGGAGATTAGGGAGGTAAGCATGTGTTGGAAGCTTCCTTCTTTCTTTCTCGTCTTTTCGTCTTCTAAATTCTTCGACTTTTACGACTTTGTCTCGGGATTAATTAAACTCGTCTTATAATTTCTACATTAATTAGACTTGAGTTCTTCGGCTTTATTAAACTTCCGTCTTTAGACTTTTCTTCGATAAATCTTCAGATTAGGCCTTGGACTTCCGTTCTTTTTGCACTCTTGATCTTTTGGCTTCGCCTTTTGTATTTTTCTTCGATAAAAGCCCGTGAAAGCCCGTGTTTTCTTCCTTTTTCACATTTTTATCCTAAATCACAACAAAAACACAAACCACGCATAATTCCGACATTTACGACATAAAATACACCTTTTGGCTTGGTTATTATTATAATTAAGAGGTAAAAGTATAAGTGTTTTCACACTTATTAAATCCCCTACACTTGACCATTGCAATGTCCTCATGCAATGCATTAATTACAAAGCAAGTTTTACATTTTCCATCATAATCAATCCATGTTGGCCATTATTAAAGAGAGAAAATATTTAAAGGAAGAAAACTAGTAAAAAGATCAAAAACTTACCTTAGGGTTTTGAAAATGTGATGAATGATTATCACCCTTAAGTTTCACGTTCCCCATACCAAGCTTAATAACGAGATCATTGTTATTATAAGTTAGCAAACTAACACAAACTCATGTGGGCCAATTATTTACTTAGACTCCCTTATTCGTAGGTGTATCTCTTATATATTATTATTGTCTTGAATGATCACGAGGATGCATTGTTGACTTATTTTGATAGTTATTTAGGCTGAAAATAAAGTAGGACGATTTAATAAATAGTTAGCTAAAGGACAAAATCTTTTAAAACTGCTTCTCGGGACCTCATAAAGTTCATATCTTGGCATAACTCACTTCACGATTTGAGACCTTTCTCGGACCGATATTTGGCATTGACTTCATACTTCAAATCTTGAGAGACGTTCTTGAAATAATGGTCTTCTCTTTATATTAGGAATTTCTTCACTTGAACTTTTTGAGAGATTCTTCATATTTTGACCACGACTTCTTCATTTTTCTCCAATCTTTATTTGGGATTTTGATATACAACGATCCGCCTCCTTTTAGGACTTGGATCTATTTATCCTCATACCTTGTTACGGCCTTTTTGGATACACTTCTCTATGATCTTTAGGGGAGTATTTGCTTTTCGTCGTGTGTCTCGATCCTTCATATTGACTTTTGATAAATGATTCTTCACATCACTTGGGATCTTTAGCAACAAAATGTAGCCCTCATGCCTTGTTAGGACCTTTTCGGACTCGCCAATCTTCGCATCCCGCTTCAATAAGTTATGCCTTGGCTATGAACTCTAATTAGTACCGAGTAACTTTTAAACGATCTTGGGCTAGAAGCTAAGTAACTTTTCAAATCGTACAACCTTATTTATTGCAATTAAATTTATTAGCAAGTGATGGGAGGAAAAGCTTATAATCAACTCACATAAATTCATGAAAGAGTACCAAACTTATAATTGACTCTATCATCTCTCGTTCTCCACAATTTAAAATCTCAAAGAATGAGACTCGTGGATGCTTAGCCTATTAAATCAAAGTTTTGGGTTTTCAAGTCATCTATAGGATCTTGCAAATTCTTAGACTCTTTCAAGTTTAGAATTCGCATTTTAAAGTTCCCTTGATAAACGACTTTCTAGGATCAAATATAGGAACTTGCGAAAAGTTCTTGTTCTTAACCCGTGAGAGTTAAGACTTTCGCATTTTAAAGCTCCCTATATAAAAGCCTAGCAAAACTTGACTTAAACACATTAAGGATACTAGCTAGAGTAAACTTAGATAAGTAAACTCGGGTTGAGTCAAAATATTCACAATGTTTAAAAGTTAAAACCACTTTATTAAAATTTATTCTAGCAAAGAAAGAAAATAACTATAACAAAGGAAAAACTACTAGGCAAACATAGATCAAAATTTTTGAAAAATGTCGTAAATTCAATTTTCCGGTTAAAATGAGGACAAATACATGGAAAAGACCACTTAACTTCGATAGAAGTCCCCCCTACACTTAATATAAACATTGTCCTCAATGTTTAAGCATGTGGAAGTAACCTCCCCTAAACTTAGTACATTGTGCACTTTGTTTAAATCTTGCTAAGGAAGAGACAACTAAAGTGATTCCTATTTTAATATTGAATAATATAAAATAGAGAATCAAAAGAGTTTAGGATAAAACCGGGAAGACGGGTACACGGAATCACAGGTCGTCAAAAGTCATCAACAATGTATCTTTGAAAGCTCGAATCCCTGCACATGATAAGAAAGAAAACAACAAACACATACTAGGTTCTACCCCAACACTTATTATACAAACAAAAGAAAAAGGATAGATACTGCGGGTTGCCTCCCGAGAAGCGCTTATTTTTGTTAACCGAGTCGTGAGCCTGACTCGACCTGGATTATCATGGTAAGAAGCTTGAAGAACATCCACCAAGATCAAATACATGGTTTTCGTCCATCAAATAGCACAAGCTTAAGTCGAACAAGGTAAGCCAAAGAAGAGTAGGCAAGGTTCCCTTAAGAAAAGATTGAGCACGGTGGTAGACAGTATGATGCAGCACATGCATTTGGCCTTGGTTTCCGAAAGTCTTTCCTTTTATTTCATCAGATGGATACTGAGATGGCTTAAAAATTGCAATACCGGGATCGAACACCTTTTCCTTTAGGGGAAAATAACACTCGGGCTCAGTAGACCTTGAAGAGGATCCGCTCAAAAATCGCACAATCTCATCCTTAGAAGGGGGATAGAGAGGTGTCAAGACATAAGTACTGTGGATATCGGTGTCGTCTGGCTTCTTCTCCTTTGAAACGGGTTTCTTCATATCCAAAGTAGGATAAAGACCATAATTATCAAAGTCCAAAGGAGGAGAGTCACTCTCATTTGGGAAGTAAGTGTTGAGAAAAGTAGCAAAATCTTCCTCAAATGAGTAGTCATCCAAAGTAGGATCAAGCATTGTTGGTGGAGGATCTTCATCAAAAGTAGGAGTAAGGTCATCATGAGTAGAATCACTCGAAAGAGTATTGACATCCTCAAAATCATCATATGTTGGCATGTCTTTATACTCAGAAGAAAAATCATCAGAATCGTCCATGTCAGAACTAAAATCATCATCATAGTCATCATAAATTGGTGGAGACTCATGAATTGGCGGAGGATCTAAATTGGAGAGAGAATCATCCACATCATCTTTGAACAGTGGATTATCATAGCAAGAATCGAAAAGAGGATTGGTGTAGACGACAAAATCATCAAGCACATTAATCATATTTCCTTATTCTCTTCCATTGGATTTGGTTGTGATCTTCCCCATTTTAAACACTTGTGCATCATTCCCGACCCTTAAGATTAGCTCACCTTCGGCAACATCGACTAAGGCTTTTCCGGTTCTCAAGAATGGCCGACCAAGTATTAACGGAATACGAGGGTCCATTTCATAATCAACAACAACAAAATCAACCGGAAAAGTGAAGGTGCCAAATTTAATAAACACATCTTCGGCAATACCAACGGGGTAAGCGAGAGTGCGATTTGCTAGCTCAAGAGTCATCTTTATTGGTGTAAGATCGGGTAATGATAACTTTTTCCAAACACTTAAAGGCATCAAATTTATACTTGCCCCGAGATCGGTTAAGGCAGTAAATTCTTCGGGTTGGTTAAAAGTACATGGTAGCACAAAACGACCAGGATCTCCAAGTTTTTCCGGAAGTTCTTTAAGAAGGACTACAGAACAGTTTTCATTCAATCGAGTATTAACAAACTCGGCCATCTTCTGCTTCTTATTAAGCAATACCTTAAACATCTTAACAAATTTAGGCATTTGGGCAAGAGCTTCAACAAAGCTAAAGGTGATGGTCAGTCCTGAAATCTTCTTCAAATAGTTCGACACTTGAATGTCATCCTTGGTGAGCAATTTGCCCTTGTCTAAGCGAGAAGGATAAGGGATGTCGGGTTTATAGGTGGAAGGTGTAGCAGGTAAAGGTTGAGATGTTGAAGGTTTAAAGGTGGAAGGTGGGGTTGGTGAAGGGTTCTTCTTGGGTACTTTAGTAAGAGGTGGAGACGGTAATGGAGAACTAATACTAGGCGTGGGAGTAGGAGGGATAAATGGTGATGGAAGAGGTGTAGATGGAGTAACTGGAGAAGGGATAGATGGTCCTACTAAGGTTGCTCCACTGCGTGTAGTAATAGCACTCACATTCGCTCTTGTGTTGGTGACGGGATTTGAAGGAAGAGAGCCCGAAGTAGAGGGTTGAGTAGATGGTAAGAAACTAGCCAGCATATTCTTCAAATCATTTTTTTAATTGCTAAAAGAGGTTTGTATATCATGTCGAAGCTTGGATATAATATCATTACCTTGCTTTGTGATATCTCCTTTCAAGTTGATGATTTGGCTTTGCAGATTCTTGATTTGCTCTCCTTGGGTTCTCATAAA
The DNA here is from genome assembly GCA_025667525.1 of Glebionis coronaria. NCBI lineage: Eukaryota > Viridiplantae > Streptophyta > Magnoliopsida > Asterales > Asteraceae > Glebionis > Glebionis coronaria. The sequence goes on along the minus strand of CM046878.1, from coordinate 540,118,657 downwards.
AGCTTCAACATCATGATTAATGGGTAGTGCTTGTTGAGCGGGTGGGTGATAAGGATTAGAAGCTCGAGGTGTGTTTGGGTTGCTCTATTGTAGTTGTTGGGGTTGTGGTTTTGAGGAGAAAAACCGGGTGAAAGAAAGTTGTTAGAACGATAACTTAGCAAGTTACGATCACCTTGAGGTCGAGCTTGATGGCTTTCCGTTGAATAGTTACCATAAGCTGCATACACGTTTTCCGGATTGTCATGAGTAGAAGGACAATCAGTGTATGAATAAGGACCCCCGCAAATCTCACAAGAAGTTGCAACAGCTTTGTTGGATTAAATCAGACGACTAATCAAACACAAACAACATGATGATGATTAAACTAAAAAAGAAGGATTAGATTAAGATGAAGAAAAGAAAAGAAATACAAAGTTGGTGATTTCCTAGTGAGAGAAAACAAACACCTTTCTCTCTCTAAAACTAATCAAATGGAAAGCACACACACAAATGAGGATTCGGAAGCCTTTTATACTAACTAAGAAATGTTTAGGAGGCCTTCCTCATTTGTGTGTTCAGGACTAAATCCCGTTACATAAACAATAATAACTAAAAACTCTCGACATCATTAAATAACATTTTTCACGAGCTTCGAAATGATATATTATATGACCATCACTTTAATTACTTCTAACAATCTCCCCCTATGGGGTGGTCATGTAATATGTGACTTCACTTCTTTATTGTTGCAGACATTGAAGCTCAATGTCTTGAGAGTTTCTTCATAGTTCCTTTCATGACTTGTGATCTTGGATCTTTGATATTTGCCTTGACTTGATCTTGTAACTTTGCCAGCTTGTGTTCTTGTGTCTTTCTCCATAAGCTCATGTTTTGTGTTGACTTGAAAGCAGGTTAACAATTTCCCTTGATCATCAGAGTAGCGGAAGTCTTTGTCTTTAGATGTTCTTGAGCTTTATTCATTTATATGAGCTTGTGGTCTTGAATTACGACTTCATGAAGTTACGCCACCGTTTGCATTCCTCCAGTTTCCTGTTATACAGTAAGAATACTGTACCTGTGATTAGGTAAGTTCAAACAACTTCCTTGACAGGGTTTCCGGCTGTGGTAGCCGTTCTCAATACTTGAAATTATCGAAAGATAATTCATAGTAAGGAGTGAATCAAATAGTTCCATTCTGCTGATTAAGTCGTCAATTCAATTTCCTGGAACAAGTTTGAATCAATTAAGAATCAAACCATCGTTGCTTTCCAGTTGACACAAGTTTGATTCATATAGAATCGCACAAGTTACCTACCGTAGTGCTGATTGATGATGACACTGGAAGGATTTCCATTCGTCACTGTAAATACTGAAAAATATTACTCTGAATGTTCTGGCAAGATCATAAAGATATTGCTTCGAGACCTAGAACGCGTTTGAATCAATTAAGAGTCAAACCACTGTTGCTTTCCAGTTAACATATGTTCAATTCAAGTGAATCTTACATATGACCTACCGCAGTGCTGTTTGATGTTAACACTAGAAGGATTTCCATTCATCACTGTGAATACTAATGAGTATCACTCTGAATGTTCTGGAAATATCACAGGGATAGAGCGTAGGACTCTGTAATTTATCGCATGTGTTCTAGTGATGAACAACAATTGATATAAGGAATAAGTGTCCTAATGAGATTTTTGATGAATCTCGTTGGCTCTAGACTCTATAAGTGCACGTTTATTTGGTGATCGGAGGCTGGAGCAGACTGCCACCTATTCAATATCTACTATCTCGGAGTTAGAAAGTCGATAGAAATGAGTTGAACTCCGTGACAATAAAAAAAACTTCTTGATAGGTGTGGAAACACCCATCTTTTCTACCACTTAATTACATTAAAACAAGACCTAAACGTATATTTTATGTCGTAAATGGCGGAATTATGCGTGGTTTGTGTTTTTATTGTGTTTCAGGGTCGAGAAGGTGAAAAGTGGAGAAAACACGGCTTTCACGGGCTTTTATCGAAGAAAAAGACGAAAGATGAAGTCGAAAGATCAAGAGTGGAAAAAGAACGGAAGTCAAAGACCAATTCTGAAGATTTATCGAAGAAAAAGTCAAAAGACGGAAGTTTACTGAAAGCCGAAGAGCTCAAGTCTAAATTATGAAGAAATTACAAGGCGAGTTCAAAGAAATCCCGAGACGAAGTCTGAAAAGTCGAAGAATTTAAGAAGACTGAAAGACTGATAGACTGAGGACCAAGAAAGAATGAAAGAAAGAGGGAGCCACCAACCACTCCCCTCTCCTATAAATACCACCCTCACATCATGTGAGAGGGTTGGTTAGTTTTTAGGATTAGATTAGGAGTAGGTAGTTTCTCTCTCTAGATTTATGCTTTCTCTCTCTAGATTAATTTGTGTTTAAGCTTTTGTTATTGAATCCTTACTTTTTAACTAAGCTTTTAATTCATCATCTTCTTCCTTTCTAGTTCGATTTGTTCTTATTCATCATTGTTCATGTTCTTGAGTTTTTATGATTTTGATTAAGTGGGTTTTGATTGATTTGGTTATGTTTGTTAGTTTTGATGATTTGTTTTGATTGATTATTGTTTGTTGATGCTTATTGGTTGTTTTGGTTTAATCTTTCGTTTGATTTTAATTGATTTGAGGATAAATCGTTGTTACTGTTTATACAATGTTCTTCGGGTTTGTGGTTTCTGTATCTTATCATTCCCAGGTAGCTTCATCCGGAAGTTTGAAGTTCCGAGTGAGCAACCTTCATCCGGAAGTTTGAAGTTCCGAATGAAGCAAGCTTCATCCGGAAGTATTAAAGTTCCGAATGAAGGAAGCTTCATCCGGAAGTTTTAAGTTCCGAATGAAGCAAGCTTCATCCGGAAGTATTAAAGTTCCGAGTGAGCAACCTTCATCCGGAAGTATTAAAGTTCCGAATGAAGGAAGCTTCATCCGGAAGTTTTAAACTTCCGAATGAAGGGTTTCTGTCTAATTTTCTTTGTGGTTTTTCTGTTTAAGTATTTTTATCTTTTATATTCAAGCTTTATTTTTCCCGCCCTTTTTCTTTATTTGAATTTTTATTTTTGCTTTTCTTTTAGTTTAAGTTTTTATTTGCATCATTTACTTTATGTTTAGTTTTAATTTTACGTCCTTTCATTTTTCGTCATTTACTTTTAAAGTTTTAAATATCGCACCATTTACATTTTAACTTGTTTTAATTTCTCGTCATTTATCATTAAGTCTTGCTCATTTATTTTCCAAAATCAAAAATATTTGTTTCACCAAGAACAACTAATCTCACACAATTAACCGGAAATCAATTCGATTAGACACCGAGAGAACGAACTTTTTCAACGAGTAAAAATCTTGTTATTAAAATGGCGCCGCTGCCGGCTCTTTTCGTGAAGATCGAAGGTTTTTTGTGAGTGACGCGTTGGATTTTGGGATCCGTTCACTTCTGAACGTTATTTTTCGTGTTCAACATTTTTCAAAAATCCAAAAACATTTGAAAAATCATATAAAGCATTTCTTTTTCAAAGTTTTGCACCAAAAATATTCTTCTTGCTTATCTATCTTTCTTTATGGATTTTTATGTCCATTGCGTCCGGTGTGGGAAACAATTATCTGGGAACAACTCTTGCCAATGGTGTACATGTGAGCGGTGTGGAAACGATATCGACTACACACAATCCGGATTTTGTCCCTTGTGCAACTCGACTAATTCATTCTTTTTGAACCCACATCCTGTTCCCCCGTGCATCTATTGTGGAAGCGATTATCATTGGCATGTTTCGTGCCCGGTTCGATACCCGTATGGTCACGGGCAAGAACCGGGGTACAATTATGACAATGATAATAGCTATCCACAAGACGCACTTGATTTTTCTCCATACCCGGTTTGCAACAACTGTGGGGATCCTCACGATACCTATTATTGTCAACCAATGAATTGTTATGAGCTAAATCCGTGCCCTTAGTTTTCTTCACCTATGGATTATTATGAACCAACCCCGGTTTCTAATTATTCTCCACCGATGAACAACTATGAGCCACAACCGTGCTATAATTTCGGTTTTCAAAATCTTGAGCCCCCACCGCACTCACTCGATCATCAGCCTCGTCACGGGATGAGTTACCAAGAACCAATTGTCGATCTTGCTACAGCTTTTCAAGAGCAATCGAAAGAGCTTTTACACACGCTGCGAACTTGTATGGAGTCATTTTTACAGCAGCAAGATCAGACGAGTACACATATCCCTGAGCATATTATTGGCCCTATAGATAATGAGGAGAGTGATGACAATATTGAGATTTTTTCGACGAGGAGGAATTTCTAAAGCAAAATACTTCACTCCTTAGTGAAGATGGTGTTCACATTCCGGAGATCGATGAGTTTCTTGATATTGATACACCCGTGGAATACATATCCGGGTATTCTGATGTGGACGGAGATATACTTTTTCTAGAGGATTTATTACACGATGACACTACACCTTCAATCCCAGAGGTGCAAAGATGTGAATCTTCTGAAAAAGGGACGCAGGTGGAAGGTAATTGTTCTCATACTTCTCATATTATATTGCCACCTCATCCTCCCACGTGCACACCCAAGCGGGTGATGTATCACTTTTACTCTACTCGTTTTATACCAGGTAATGAGGATGAGTGCTTTGACCCGGGAGGTGACATTGATTATGCTATGATTAATCACAATACGGCTTTGCCGTTTGCTCAGCATCCATTGTCTTTGGGGGATGACAATGTGCTTACTATACCCAACCCACCTCCCGTGGATCTTGAATTCACATACTCTACGTATGTTGAAAGGACCTTTCTCCCTTTCAAGACTTATCCCCCTGCCTCTCCTTTATTAATGTCCTCCGGGAACGAGGACAAGATCTTTGATCCCGGTATCACATTCGAGGCTTCCCCATGGACCATTTAATTTGGGGACGAGTCATGCTCGTGACTCGGTCAACAAAAACAAGCGCTTTTTGGGAGGCAACCCATTTATCTATCTATTTTCACCATAAGTGTAGGGGGGATCCCCGTTGGTGTTTCTTGTTCTCTTTCTTATCATATGCAGGGATTAGAGCTTCTAAGACACACTCTTGATGACTTTTGACGAACCGTGATTCCGTGTTCCCTTCTTCCCGGTTCTATCCTAAACTCTTTTCGATTCACTATTTTATATTTCTCAATATTAAAATAGGAATCTCTTTAGTTGCCTCTTCCTTAGCAAAATTTAAACAAAGTGCACAATGTCCTAAGTGTAGGGGAGTTTACTCCCACATGCTTAAACATTAAGGACAATGTTTATATTAAGTGTAGGGGGACTTCTATCGAAGTTAAGTGGCCTTTTCCTTGTATTTGTCCTTATTTTAACCGGAAAATCAATTTTTCGACATTTTTCAAAATTTTTAATCTATTTTGGCCTAGTTGTAGTTCCCTTTATTTGTGCTATTTTTCTCTTATTTTAATAAAATTGTTTTAGCAAGTTTAGATATCTTAGATATATTAGGCCCGTTGTGAATATTTTGACTCAACCCGAGTTTACTTATCCAAGTTCACTCTAGCTAGTATCCTTAACCATGTAGAACTTAATTGGTTTATTAGGCTAAGCATCCACGAGTCTCATTCCTTGAGATTTTAAATTGTGGAGAACGAGAAATGATAGAGTTGGTTAGAAGTTTGGTATTCTCTCATTAACTTATGTGAGTTAATTATGATCTTTTTCTCCCATCACTTGCTAATAAAATATCTGCAATAAGTAAGGTCGTACGATTTGAAAAGTTACTTAGCTTCTAGCCCAAGATCGTTTAAAAGTTGCTCGGTAATGATAAGAGTTCATAGCCAAGGCATAACTTATGAAGCGGGGCGCGAAGATTGGCGAGTCCGAAAAGGCCCTAACAAGGCATGAGGATTCCATTTTATTGCTAAAGATCCGAAGTGATGTGAAAAGCATTATTCCAAAAGTCAATATGAAGGATCAAGACTCACGACGAAAAGCAATCAACTCCCGTAAAGATCATGGAGAAGTCTATCCGAAAAGACCCTAACAAGGTATGAGGATAAATAGATCCAAGTCCGAAAAGGAGGCGGATCGTTGTATCTCAAAATCCCAATTAGAGATTGAAGAATAATCATGAAGTCGTGGTCAACAAAGTTGGAGTACCCCTCAAAAGTCTCCAAGTGAAGAAACTCTATTAACGATGAGAAGACCATTATCTCAAGAACGTCTCTCAAGATATGAAGTATGAAGTACATGCCAAATATCGGCCCGAGAAAGGTCTCAAATCGTGAACCGAGTTATGCCAAGATATGAACTTTTTGATATCCCGAGAAGCAGTTTTAAGAGATTTTGTCCTTTAGCTAACTATTAATCAAATCGTCCTACTTTGCTTTCAGCTTAAATAAATTATCGAAATAAGTCAACAATGCATCCTCGTGAACATTCAAGACATCAATAAAATATAAGAGATACCCATAGGGATAAGGGAGTTTAAGTGATTAATTGAACCGCATGAGTAAATGTTTGTTATGCTAACTTGTACTAACAATGATCTTGTTTTTAAGCTTGGCATGGGGAACGTGAAACTTGAGGGTGATAAACATTCATGACATACAAGCCCTAATGTAAGTCTTATATTTCTTTACAAGTTTCTTCTTGTTACATCTTGTTATTTTCTATCTTTTTTATTTTCCTTAGTTGTTTAATAAAAGCCAAGGTAGGTTGATTATGATGGAAAGTGTAAACCTTGCTTTATTACTAAGCATTGCATGAGGGTATTGCAATGGTTAAGTGTAGGGGATTTGATAGGTGTGGAAACACCCATCTTTTTTACCACTTAATTACATTAAAACAGGACCTAAAAGTATATTTTATGTCATAAATGGCGGAATTATGCGTGGTTTGTGTTTTTATTGTGTTTCAGGGTCGAGAAGGTGAAAAGTGGAGAAAACACGGCTTTCACGGGCTTTTATCGAAGAAAAAGACGAAAGATGAAGTCGAAAGATCAAGAGTGGAAAAAGAACGGAAGTCCAAGACCAATTCTGAAGATTTATCGAAGAAAAAGTCAAAAGACGGAAGTTTACTGAAAGCCGAAGAGCTCAAGTCTAAATTATGAAGAAATTACAAGGCGAGTTCAAAGAAATCCCGAGACGAAGTCTGAAAAGTCGAAGAATTTAAGAAGACTGATAGACTGATAGACTGAGGACCAAGAAAGAATGAAAGAAAGAGGGAGCCACCAAGCACTCCCCTCTCCTATAAATACCACCCTCACATCATGTGAGAGGGTTGGTTAGTTTTTAGGATTAGATTAGGAGTAGGTAGTTTCTCTCTCTAGATTTATGCTTTCTCTCTCTAGATTAATTTGTGTTTAAGCTTTTGTTATTGAATCCTTACTTTTTAACTAAGCTTTTAATTCATCATCTTCTTCCTTTCTAGTTCGATTTGTTCTTATTCATCATTGTTCATGTTCTTGAGTTTTTATGATTTTGATTAAGTGGGTTTTGATTGATTTGGTTATGTTTGTTAGTTTTGATGATTTGTTTTGATTGATTAATGTTTGTTGATGCTTATTGGTTGTTTTGGTTTAATCTTTCGTTTGATTTTAATTGATTTGAGGATAAATCGTTGTTACGGTTTATACCCTGTTCTTCGGGTTTGTGGTTTCTGTATCTTATCATTCCCAGGTAGCTTCATCCGGAAGTTTGAAGTTCCGAGTGAGCAACCTTCATCCGGAAGTTTGAAGTTCCGAATGAAGAAAGCTTCATCCGGAAGTATTAAAGTTCCGAATGAAGGAAGCTTCATCCGGAAGTTTTAAGTTCCGAATGAAGCAAGCTTCATCCGGAAGTATTAAAGTTCCGAGTGAGCAACCTTCATCCGGAAGTATTAAAGTTCCGAATGAAGGAAGCTTCATCCGGAAGTTTTAAACTTCCGAATGAAGGGTTTCTGTCTAATTTTCTTTGTGGTTTTTCTGTTTAAGTATTTTTATCTTTTATATTCAAGCTTTATTTTTCCTGCCCTTTTTCTTTATTTGAATTTTTATTTTTGCTTTTCTTTTAGTTTAAGTTTTTATTTGCATCATTTACTTTATGTTTAGTTTTAATTTTACGTCCTTTCATTTTTCGTCATTTACTTTTAAAGTTTTAAATATCGCACCATTTACATTTTAACTTGTTTTAATTTCTCGTCATTTATCATTAAGTCTTGCTCATTTATTTTCCAAAACTAAAAATATTTGTTTCACCAAGAACAACTAATCTCACACAATTAACCGGAAATCAATTCGATTAGACACCGAGAGAACGAACTTTTTCAACGAGTAAAAATCTTGTTATTACTTCTTTTGAGAGAAGCTTAAGTAGGCTGGGAGGGGTTGTGCATTGCATCACTGGTCCATGATGCTTTGTCTTTAATACCAGAAATCATCAACATGATTCTGATAGTAGATGTATTGACCCGGTTTCTGCCTAAGTTGTATGGAGGGCTTCTTTCTTTACACCCTTTATCCTTACATTTCTTTTTCATTCTTCAACCCCTTCAATGCTTACCAAGACGTCATAACTAGCCCCTTGTTGTGATTGTTCCAGTGCTAGTTTAAGTCATTAGTCGGCATTATTCTTGTACACTCAACTACTCCATCTTTCCTAAGGACTTCTAAGTTCTAATGGATTGTCCCTGGGAAGATCTCTCGGTTCTGGTTGTATCATAGGACGAATACCTAACCACCTTTTGACACCAATACCATCGTGAATTAATGTGTTGAAGGATATAGATATCGTAACCAGAAAAAAAACCTGTTGAAAAAGCAATCAAGGTGTTGATGAAATCAGAGTTTACACCTTGAAGGTTTTTTTAATCACCCAAAACGCTCCCCCTACATATGTGCATCATAAAAGGAAAAGTTTTTGCACATATTAGAAAGAGAAAGCACTTATATCAAAGATCTTATTCAAGATAACACATTTTATCACTATTCTCCCCCTAAAAAATTGCATGAAATTGAAATTTTTGTGAAACTAGTGATGAAACATGGAGAGAATAATGTGTCATGAAACTTTGGAACAAATGTGTATGAAATCATTAAACTCCCCCTCGAAAAGAGATTCTATTTAAATAGGGGAGTATATGAGCACATTGTTTTGAAATACTTTGAAAAATTGTGCTCAAAAGTCCGAGGAAAATTGTGTTCATGAGCTTAAAACTTTGAATGTTTTGATATAAGATCATGACCGAGAAAAATGAATTTCTCATTGTTGAGAATACGTCAAATACTTTCCTTTATTTAGGGACCGGGTTATAGTCTGACATGTGACTATAAGCCATTATGAGAAGAAAAATAGAAAAGACATGTTTTAAAAACATTTGAACTCTCATTCGAACTCTATGTACGTACCCGTGTCGTTATTGAACAACATTTCTAAGTACGTCCATATTATCGATGCTGAGAGAAATGTTGAAGGAGAATATTTTTGGTATTTTGAAAGATTTTGTCATTTTTTATTTTGTTTTTATAGGTTTTATATTTTTGTATTTTGATTTTCTGATAGATATATACAAGGTTACTGCTAATTTGCAAGACGTTCAAGATCATCAGGAGTGAAACTACGCATACCAAGTCGACGAACCAAGATTTCAAATATGTCTTGAGAAAAAGCTTTGGTGAAGATGTCGGCTAGTTGGTAGTCCGTCTTGACAAAAAACAGTTCGATCGTTCCTCTTTCCACATGCTCCTTTATGAAATGGAATCGGACAGCAATGTGCTTGGTCTTTGAGTGTTGGACCGGGTTGCAGGATATGGCTATGGCTGATTGTGAGTCACAATAAATAGGCACTTTGTTAAAGTGAAAGCCATAATCCGTGAGTTGTGTTCTCATCCAAAGGACTTGAGCACTACACACGGATAGAGACACATATTCTAATTCCGCGGTGGACAACGCCGTACAGTCTTGTTTTCTTGATGACCAGCTCACTATCTTCTCACCTAAGAATTATGCGCCACTAGAAGTTCTCTTGAATGAATCATGACATCCTGCATGGTCGGCATCTGAAAAACCAGTGAGATTAAAACCAGAATCCTTCGTATACCAAAGACCCATGTGAATGGTTCCCCGGAGATAACGAAAGATCCTTTTAACCTCCTTGAGGTGCTTCTCAGTTGGCTTAGCCTGATACCGAGCACATAAAAAAGTAGCATGCATAATGTCCTGTCTACTTTAGGTTAAGTACATAAGGGACCCGATCATACTTCGGTATTTTGTAGCATCTACAAATGTCCCTTTCTTATCCAAATCAAGCTTGTGTTTAGTGTCCATTGAAGTCACCAATAGGATCACAATTTTCCATTCCAAATTTCTTTAGAATTTCAAGCACATATTTGGCCTGATATATGAAAATGCCACGGGGGGATTGGTGAACTAGGAGACCAAGAAAAAACGTCATTTCCCCCATCATAGACATTTCAAATCGACTTTTCATAAGGTCTGGAAATAATATGGAATATTTTGGGTTAGTAGAACCAAATATAATATCATCTACATAGACCTGAGCCACCAATATATCGTTGCCGTAGTGCTTGAAAACCAAAGTTGGATCAATGGTTCTTTTGCTGAAGTGATTTTGTAGAAGAAATGATGCTAGTTCGTCATACCATGCCCTCGGTGCTTGTTTCAAACCATAAATTGCCTTTTTCAACTTGTAGACATGGCTTGGATGTTCGGTGTTGATGAAACCTTCAGGTTGACATACATACACATCTTTTTTAATGGTCCATGCAAGAAACTGTCTTCACGTCCATTTGATACACAGTGAAAGATTTGTGTGCAGCGTATGCCAAGAAAATCCTAATGTCTTCCATTCGAGCAACCGGGGCGAAGGATTCAGCGAAATCAATTCCCTCTTGTTGTTTATAACCTCTCAGAACTAACTGAGTCTTGTTCCTAATGAACGTTTGCTCCTCATCCATCTTGTTTTTGAATAACATTTCAGAGTAAGCGGATCGATATTGTCCGGTCGAGGTACTAACTCCCATACATCAAGCCGGATGAACTGATTGAGTTCTTCTTGCATAGACTCAATCCATGACGCATCGGTCATTGCTTCTTTCACACTAGATGGTTCCATTGTGCTGACTGATAGTGCATAAATAGACATATCACCATCGGTACGCAGCTGATTGCGTGTTGAGACTGGTCTTGCGAGATTACCAATCACTTGAACCAAAGGATAATTCTTAGTCCATTTTTGTTCATGTGGAAGTGTATGAGAAACTTGATGCGAGCTCGACGGATCCACATATGGTGGTGAAGGCTGAGTAGAACTTGTGGAAGCCGCAAATGGATTAACAAACTCATGATCGTTGAGCATCGCATTGCTTGCATTTTCAGCAACAATTTCATTCTGAAGATGAACATGATTTGGGATTTGCTGAAAATGTTGTTGAGTTGCGTCAGCAGTCGGAGACGTGGTTGGAATGTTTGGAGTCAATATGGTTGAGGTTGACGTAGATGGTGCAAAAACGGATGCCGTTGGTGTAGGTGCAGCTGGTGGTTCTGGAACTACCGCAGCAGGTGCAGTCGGGGCATTTTGAGGAACACCAAATGACGAAGGACCTTAAATATATTCATCATAGATTGGCCCAAATAAAACTTCGAAGTCACGTTCCGAAGGTTGTAACGATGATATTGCTGACGGTGCAAATTGAAGCGCGAGTCCTGAACTTACGTGTCCAGAAGTCTGACTTTGAAGCTCGGGATGTGAACTTCTATGTTGAGAGGCCATACCCGAGAGTTCATCAAAAGTAACATTCATAGTCTCCATTACCTTTTTTGTCCTTCGATTATAAACCCTGTAAGCATAAGCAGTTGAAGAATAACCAATGAAAAAACCAGTATCACCTTTAGGTTCAAGTTTACCGATATCTTCACGATCATTCTTCGGATAACATAAAGCACCAAAGACATGTAAAAATGAAATATTCGGTTTTCTTCCATTAATGATCTCATAAGGTGTTTTGTTGAAGCGGGTGTGAATAATGGAGCGGTTTTGAGTATAACATGCAGTTGCTATAGCATCAGCCCAAAGGAATAACGGTGCACTGGAGGAGAGAAGCATCGTCCGAGCAGCTTCACCTAACGTACGATTCCTCCGTTCCACAACTCCATTCTGCTCTGGAGTTCTTACAGCCGAAGTTTGATGAGAAATCCTAACTTCGTCAAAATAAGCTTTCAGTTTCTGATTGGTGAATTATGTACCGTTATCCGTTCTTACAATGATAACAGGGGCTTGAAGTAGCACTGATGTTTTCTTCAATAAATTGATGATTACATCCAGGGCTTCATCTTTCGAAGCAAGAAAATGAACCCATGTGTAACGAGAATAATCATCCACAATCACAAGGACATACCGCTTACCATTAATACTTTTGATTCTCATTGGGCCACACAAATCCATATGAAGGAGATGCAACCTATTCGTCGAATTTGGAACAGTTTTGGGTTTGTGAGGCTTCTTCTTACTTTTACCTTGCTCACATGATGGACAAGGATGGTCTTTAGTATATTTGAACTTTGGAAGACCGGTAACGAGATCATCTTTTGCAAGTTGAGTGATGGCATCGAAATTGAGATGAGATAACCGTTGATGCCATAACCGTGATTTTGTTGATGTGGCCCGGGCCATGAGACAAATTGGAGATGCAACTGACATTTGAAAAAAATCAATGGTGTAAAGGTTTGTAGTGCGATTTCCTTTCAACAGATCAATTCCTTCAAGATCCCTAACAAAGCAAGTATGACTTCTGAAGGCAACCTCCAAATCTGAATCACAAAATTGCCCAACCGAAAACAAATTGTGTCCCAAGCCATCAACAAAAAAACTCTGGTGATGATAATATTTCCCCAATGAAGATCACCATAGCCTAGAATTGTCGCAACATGATCATTTCCAAATCGAACAGTTCCCATAAACCGCCATACAAAATTCTTGAGAAGACTTCGATTCCCAGTCATATGTTTGGAACAGCCCGAGTCCACACACCAGAGACAAATTTCAACAGCCTGCCAATGATAAGAGAAGAGAAAATTTGGCAACCGAAGAAATAGGTTCCTGTATGGTTAGGAAATAATCAAGCCATATCACATACCGACATTGCACTGTCAGTATGAGATCTACTAGAATCAATGACATGACCATTAGGGGCAAAATATCTTCCAGTAGGCAACCACTTAGAGGTAACTCTAGGACTTCTAGGCGTAGCAAGACTTTTAGTGGACCCTACCTGCTTAGTTTTTGGAACATATACTTTAGCCTTAGGAGTGCTATGTGTTTCGCGGATAGAAAGCTTGTCAAGACGAGTGTAACCACCATAGTTCAAACCATTCATAGTCAAACCACAAACATCATGACTAAAAGTAAAGAAACATTTATTACATTTAGCACAAATAACTTCAGATTTTTCATTCCGAATAGCAAGTTTAAAGTCATTACATTCAGAAGAATTAAGTTTCTGATTACGAATAAAAAATGGTAAATTCCTACGGTGTTCTTCTACTTCCACATTATTATCCTTGGGACGACTACTTCTAGAGGCAAAAGGGGCCCTATCATTCCTTGTATTGCTCGTAGGCTGTGGCCTTCTGCTCTTAGTGTAGTTGTTCATTCCTGTAGAAAAAGACACACGCTTGTTAGAATTAGAATTTTTTTAAATCAATGACTTGTGGTTGTGCGATAGTGGTCGGTTTTGTCCTAACGCTTGCTTTACGTTGGATGCTAGGCACAGAGATATCTACCCTAGTTTGAGATGAGGGTCTAACGCGAAACATTCCTGGGGCTATAACAGCAGCTTTCATTCCAGTAACCTTGGGAAACGGTGTTACAGCAATACGAGTGGGTCCCGAGGTTGCTGGTTTCTGGATCATCGTATCCGCACTCGAGCTAGGCTCAGAAGTCTTGTCTTTTAAAAAACCTTTAATTTATAGTTCTCACAGATTTTATCAATAGGTTTCTGATAGACAGACTTGCTTTGTTCAATAGCCCGCTTATATGAAACGACAACAGATTCTAAATCTGTAATCTTAGCCTTAAGCTTCTGAACATTACCATCACTAGCACTCTCTAACCCTGAAGAGGCCAAATTCGTTTCCTTAACCCCTCCTAACTGAGCCTGCAACCGAGCGATAGTTTGTTGCATTTCATTGTAAACTTTTTCATACGAAATCTTGTCATATTTGCATTCATCACATTTTTGACAAATTTATTCCAGAGATCGGTGAGTTCTTTATCTTTTTTAATGACATAAGATTCCATTTTCTCTTTCATAAGATCAAGCTCAGTTTGGAGGTTTTCATTTTGCGACACAGAGGTACTTAACTCAACAGGGCTGCTATCAATACAATCACTTGCTTTAGAGAGGCGTTCAAGATCATTTTCCAAAACATTGATTTTATCAAGAGATTCATCAGCTTCCTTTGCTAAAGATTTAAAGTCTTCAACAAAGTTGGCAAATTCTTTCAGAAAAGCGTTTTCCAAATTACCTAACCTAGCATCAACTTGATTAATAATCGTATTTATATCATTTTGAAGAATTTTCTGGCCCTCAATTTGAACAGGTGATGTACAATTTCCTCCAGTTATTTTGGAATTAACAACACGTTTAAGAATAACAAAGTTATCTTTAAGCTCGTTTAGAAATCGGCGTGTGATACTCGGTTTAGGAGGGTCATCAGACAATTCCTCACTTGGTAGCAAAAGCATTTCAGTACTCGTTTTAGACCGAACAAAAACAGTTGGAGGATTGATTTTCGGATAATAAACGGGTGTCACTTCTTTATCAAGCTTTTTCATTCTTAAACGAGTCTCTTCAGCAAGTTCAGTAGTTTCCTCGGAATCATGCACAATAGGAGGATCATGCTCATCAGACAATAACACACTACCATTATATAACGTTTCATTAGTGGCCTGAACATGCTTAAGGTATACGGGATTAGGGGGAAGAGGGCAACCTAAGGCCAATTTGTATCGAGTGTAATTTATCTCATTCACTTTTGGTGCGAGCATATTTATCGTCTGCATAGTTTGGCCACATTTAACTAAAAGGTTGTCTAATTCTCTAATCCTATCCTGAGCTTTGCAAAAATCCTCAAGAAGCCCATCTTCTTGAATTTTGAAATCATGTTTCAGCTTTTTTCGTTCTTCAAGAGACGAGATTTCATCATTCAATTCGCTTATCTTTTTAGCACTACTTAAATGTAAGGCATTTAATTTCTTAGTGGTGCATTTTTCTTGATAAACCGAAGTAGCATGAGCTTGTTCAAGTTCCTTGATTTTAGCGTGATGAATTTCAAAACTTTTTTCCCGTTCCTTATATCCCACAAGCTCAGTGGTCAATTTGGCATTAGTTTCTCTAAACTTATTATTAACCACCGTAGTATGATCTACATCCTTAGCAAGCTTATCAAATAGAGATTGAGTCTCATCAGGAAGGGTTGTAGGCTGAGCAACTTGATCCACACTAAGGTCCACACTAGGCTCATTTGAAATAATATTACTATTATTCGTTTGATCCTTGTATGTCTCAATGTAAGGCTCAAGCATCTCAGTATACTCTTCCTCCTGATTAGACATATTATATATATCATTATCATCAAAGCTTGGGTGTACCTCAGAGTGACCGTCTGAATCATAGACGGGAGCTTTGTCATCATGCATTCCTGAGGTTGCTGCTTGTTATAAGTTTGCCATCATAATGTTGTTGGCATTCACCTCTTCTTCCTCGTCATATTCTGCAGTAGAAGCCATAAGATCAAATTCCTCAGCTTGAAGTGGAATCCCTGCCTCTTCTTTTTGTGCTATGAGAAGCTGAGTCTGAAGATAAGTAGCATCCCTCTTCTTTTTGGTTGTACAATTGCGAGCATAATGACCTATTCCCCTGCAGTTGTAGCACTGAACCTAACGATTGTTGTTTCCATTTCCCGTACCAGTGTTCTCAGCCCTTGCAGCCATAATGTTTCCCATCTGATTACCAACCGCTGGCACAACAATTAACCCATTCTGATTACCCACATTTGGAACATTCGGATTTGGACCACGAATTTGTCCATATAGATTTCCTGTATTCCCGACATTCTGACCATACTGTGTCCCCGTGTTCCCAGCAACTACCATATGGCAATCTTGATTCGCATTCATGAAAGGTTGAGCAATCTGCCTATTTCTAGTGTTCGAGGAGATTCTCTAATTGTTGTTGGTGGGGTTAATGGTAAATTTGAATGTTGTAGCAAGAAGGGCAAGACCAGTGTTAATCGCATGAGTTGGATCGGTGATGTCATCAAAACAGGCAATGGGGTGTTGTAAGTAGTTCACAGCAGCAGGAGGTTGATATCCATAAGGAGTGAGTTGTTGTTGTTGTTGTGGCATGAAGTTCATTGATGAGGGTTGATGGTAAGGTACCATGGGATATGACATAGATGATAGAGAGTTTGCTATGAAAGCCAATGGATCTTGTGTCTTGGCACGTCTTTCAGCCCTAACTTCATTAGCTTCATCTTCAAATAATCATATACTTGAGTGTAGTCCACTACATGAAGATCCTTGGTTTGATTGACAAGAGTGACATATCTTGACCATTCAGAAGGAAGATTATCAAGAAATTTGATGTTTGCAGCAATTTGTGCAGGTTCATGTTTGTTTCTTCTAAGATGATTCATGAGGGTTGAAAATCGATGATAGTAAGGTTCAATTTGTTCCCCTTCAGTAGACGTAAATTTCTCCCATTCACGAAGCAACTTAGTTTCCTTCTCTTGTAAACCAATTTCACTCCCCTTCATTATTTTCTGAATCTTAAGCCACATCTCGTGTACGGTTTCACAACTATCGACAGCGGCATAAACATCTTCGGGAAGTCCCATAAGGATGACTTGAATTGCTTGATCATCAGCGTCGAGTTGTTTAGATTCAGCTTCAGTTAATTCTTCATCCATTTGCTCATGACTTGAGTCAGCCACTGGGTTAGCATTCGTAGGGTCCCCAGGCACAATGATGGTTCTTCTGACATACGGACCTTGTTGAATCGATTTGACGATCAATTTTCCCAAAGGTTTACATTTTGCATAACGAAGGAGACGGCTAGCCCATGTAGTGTAGTTCTCCTTGGTGAGCATGGGAGGACGATTCTCAGTACCCGCAGCGTAAATATCTTGTTGAGACGTCATCGTAGAAGTCGTGTGAAAAACAGGATCTCAATTCGTAGAAAGCAGAATGTTGAAGTTAAAATCCCCTAAATATGATTAAATCCTCTAAAAATGAGCTCTCCTGAAACCAAAAATTCCAAGGCCAAACTTTTGAAAATATTTTCGGAATAATGGCTTTTTCAGAAAAACAGCTTTTTCGGAATAAATGGTTTTTCGGAAAAATGAGTTTTTCAGAGAAAATGGCTTTTTCGGTAAAATGAGTTTTTCGGAGAAAATGGCTTTTTCGGAAAAATGAGTTTTTCGGAATAAACACTTTTTCGGAATAAAACTATTTCAGAATATTCACTTTTTCGGAAAAATGGGATTCTTCGGAATAAAGGAAGTTTTCAGAAAAATTTTCGGAATAAGTGGGTTTTCAGTAAAAACTTCGGAAAAATGTATTTTCAGTAAAATCTTCGGAATAAGTAGATTTCAGTAAAATCTTCGGAAAAAAATGTATTTTCAGTAAAAACTTCGGAATAATTGGATTTCAGTAGAATCTTCGGAATACTTGGATTTCAGTAGAATCTTCGGAATAATGGCTTTTCAGTAAAATCTTCGGAATAAGAGACCTATTCAGTAAATTCTTCGGAATAAAAGGGATTTCTGAAGAAACTGCTTTTCCGGAATACCTGGAATTTCAGAGAAAATGAGCTTTTCAGAGATTCATAAACCCTTTTCCGAAATGGAAAATTTCGGAAAACCAAACCCTTTTCCGAAGAAATATCCGAGAAATAAGGAAATACAGTAAGAGACGACAGAGAAGATGCTAACCCACCAAAACAACAATCACGAATCCACCAAAATCAATAACCACTTCGATCACACCAATAACACCACCTCAAAACCTCAACTACAATTCAAATCCAATATCCTAAACCAAAAAAAACCCGAAATCAATACCAAATCCACACCAAATCAACATCAACGCTAACTACGAATCCCTTGGCTCTGATACCACTTGTTTGATTAAATCACACGACTAATCAAACACAAATAACATGATGATGATTAAACTAAAAAAGAAGGATTAGATTAAGATGAAGAAAAGAAAAGAAATACAAAGTTGGTGATTTCCTAGTGAGAGAAAACAAACACCTTTCTCTCTCTAAAACTAATCAAATGGAAAGCACACACACAAATGAGGATTAGGAAGATTTTTACACTAACTAAGAAATGTTTAGGAGGCCTTCCTCATTTGTGTGTTCGGGACTAAATCCCATTACATAAACAATAATAACTAAAAACTCTCGACATCATTAAATAAAATTTTTCACGAGCTTCGCAACGATATATTATATGACCATTACTTTAATTACTTCCAACAAGCTTTAACTTGTTGTTGTTGATTTGTAGCCAAAAGTTGCATGTTTTTGCTCATTTCGACCATTGCGCGGGTCAATTCGGTGATATCAGGGTTTGAAGAAGTAGAAGAAACATTGACTCTCGAGTTTGATCTTAAGGATGCAGATGAATCCCAATTTTTGTGATGAGTAGTCATGTTCTCGATAAGCTCTCTACACTCCTCAGGTCTTCTTTTCATAAATGTGCCACCGGCGGCTGCATTAATCGTATCACGATCACGAAAAGTTAAACCATTGTACAAAGTTTCAATTAAGGTGATGGGGAGCATGTTGTGGTTTGGACATCGATCAATCAAAACATTATATCGTTCCCAAGCATCAAAAAGTGATTCATCAGGTTCTTGTGTAAATCCACTAATTTGATTGCGAAGGCTCGTGACCATGGATGGTGGAAAGTAGCGCGACAAAAAGCGTTGAGTCATCTCATCCCAAGTATGAACTGAATTCTTCGGAAGACGATCAAACCATTTTTCGGCATGGTGGGATAAGGTGTGTGGAAATAGGTGAAGGCGAAGAAAAGCCATGGTAACACCGGGCAACTTCATGCTTTGAGTAACGGTAATGAACTTGTCGAGGTGTTTGTTGGCATCATCATCCGGTAATCCGCGAAATGGACAAGTGTTTTGAACTTGTTGGATCATGTGATGCTTCAACGAAAACTCTGGAGCCGTGATTTGCATCGGCGCAATCGGTCCTCCGCGTCCATTCATTGTGGGTTGAAAAAGCTCCTCCATCGTTCTAAGATCAGGTGGGGGAACATTGTTGTTATTATTATTGTTAAGGTGCGGTAGATTATTGTTGTTGTGTACACCGGCCATATCTAAATCTTCACGAGTCTCGGGCTCTGAATAATTCGAAGATCTAGTACGCATACACCTGCAAAAGCAAAAGAAAAAGATACCAAAGAAATAGAGAATATATATGTACTTGTAAAAATAAAAATAAAAATCTTTTTGGATTTTTGAAATTTTTTAATTTTTATGGATTTTTGAAAATTTTTGAGCAAGAAAAATAACGTTCACGAGTGAACGGATCCCAAAATTCAACGCGTCTCTCATAGAAAACCGTTAATATTCACGAAAAGAGCCGGCAGCGGCGCCATTTGATAACTAGAGTGTTAGTTAGAAAAAAATTTCGTTGAAATCGGTCTAATCGAATTGATTACTGGTTTGAAGTGCGACTCAGTCGTCTTTTGGTGGAAAAGAATATGTTTAGTCGTTGTAGTAAAGTAAATGTGCAAAGCGTTAAAGTAAATGACGTTAATTAAAACTAAAACTAATTAAAACGTAAATTGTGCAATATTAAAACTTTTAAAAGTAAATGACGAGAAATTAAAACTTGACGAAAAATAAATTTGACAATTAAATAAAAATGCAAAACGTAATTAAAATAGGCTAAAAGCAAATCTAGAAAAACTATCACTTTTTCTCTAAAATTAGAAAAACACTTGGTAAAAACGGAGATTTCGGGAAGCGTGCAATTTTTGGAAATTAAAACGTAATGAATTTAAAATTTGAAAACTTAAAATAATGTGAACTTAAAAATAAAACTAAGACAAAATATTAAACCAAACCCTGTCGGAATACACTCCAATCGGAATCCGATCGGAATGTATGCTTACCTTCCCTATCGGAATGTGATCGGAATCCCCAAAAGAATTCCTATCGGAATGTCTTGAAAAAGAAGCTATCGGAATAATCCGGTCGGAATCAAGATCGGAATGTACCAAGATTATTCCTGTCGGAATATCTAAAACTCCTCTACCAAACAAATACCCCTGATCGGAATGTCAAATCGGAATCCTAGTCGGAATATCAAAACCCTTTTCCGATCCAGCAATCGGAATGCTGGTCAGAATGCAAAACCCTTTTTCGATGGTTATGATCGGAATACAGTAAAAGGAAAATGTAAATAAGCACAACAAATAAGCTATTAACCAATAAGCACTTGACTAAAAACTTAACTAAAACACGTATAAGAAAAAGCTAATAAGCTAGAATTTGAAGACTTTTGAAAACACTTAAATGAAAAAGATATACGAAAACAACTTTTTTATAAAAATAACTTTTATAACACTTAAGTAATTTAAGAAAAACACAAATAAGCTATAAAATCAATAATCCAAAACAATCAAAAACATAAAAACATGACATTTAATCAAATAAGCATAACAATAATCACATAAACATAAAGATTAAGTAAAGCAAGAAAGGTAGAAGGAGAGATTAAAAATAAAAGCTTGATTAAAAATAAGATTCAATAACAAAATCAAAAGACTTACTTGAAATTAAAGGCAAGAAATTAAAGGTGCAATTAAGTAAATGACAATAAGAAAGTGCAAGTAATTAAAGGTGGAAGAACTATGTGTCAAATAGCCAACACCTCCTAATGTGATATTAGGAAGGTATTTCTAGGAGATTAGGGAGGTAAGCATGTGTTGGAAGCTTCCTTCTTTCTTTCTTTCTCGTCTTTTCGTCTTCTAAATTCTTCGACTTTTACGACTTTATCTCGGGATTAATTAGACAGAGATCTCGGGAAGCGTGCAATTTTTAGAAATTAAAACGTAATGAATTTAAAACTTGAAAACTTTGTAAAACTAAACAAATAACCCCGTCGGAATGCCTGGTCGGAATCCCGTCGGAATACAATAATCGGAATGTGTCAGAAAGGAATGCTATCGGAATAAAGGAAACAAACACACCATCGGAATGATGGTCGGAATCCAGATCGGAATCCAGAAAACTAGCACTATCGGAATATCAAATGAAAGCCTACCGTCGGAATGCAGATTGGAATCCCAATCGGAATAACAAAACCCTTTTCTGATACTTTGATCGGAAAAAAAGGGAAGCTAGTCGGAATAAAAAGGGGCAAAATCGGAATGCTGGTCGGAATAGGGAAACCCTATTCCGATTGAAAGAAATTCGTAAAAAGCTAGTAAATAAGCAACTTCTAATAAGCACAAATCAAAACTTTATCAAACTATAATTAAAGTAACTAGATAAGAACGATTAAAACTTACAAAACTCTAAATAAGCAACTTTTTAAATCAAACTTTTAAAAATACAAAACCTTTAATAAAACTTTAAAACAAATAAGCTAAATACAAAATAAGCCAATAAGCATGTCAAGCTCAAAGCTTAAATCGTATGAAAGCTTATAGATGAATAAAAAGATAAACTTTTTAATCACATGAACAATAAGATGAAACAAAATCAATGATTATCACGAATCAAAGATAAACAAAATAACAAAGGTAGAAGAAGATGATTAAAAACTTGAATTAAAAAGATTAAAGATCAAAGATTTAACACAAGACTAAAGAAAAAGCTTGAAGAACATTAAGGAAAACTAGAGAGAGAAAGTATATTAATCTACTCCTACTTACCTTACAATAATAAAACTAAAAACTACTATTAGCTAACCACCCTCCTAATGACACATTAGGAGGGTATTTATAGGAGGAGTACATGTGATGATGCTTTCTTCTTTCTTTCTTTTTGACTCGATTCGAATTAAATTCTTTGTCTTTCTCAACGTCATCTCGGGATTTGTCGATATAAATTGAACTTGTCTTATAATTTCTTCAATAATTAGACTTGAGTTCTTCGACTTCATTAAACTTCCGTCTTTAGACTTTTTCTTTGATAAATCTTCAGAATATGCCTTGGACTTCCGTTCTTTTTGCACTCTTGATCTTTTGACTTCGTCTTTTCTCGTTTTCATCAATAAAAACCCGTGAAAGCCCGTGTATTCTTCCTTTTTCATCTTTTGGTCCTAAAACATAATAAAAACATAAACCACGCATAATTCCGACATTTACGACATAAAATACACGTTTTGGCTTGGTTATTATTATAGTTAAGCGGTAAAAGGATGGGTGTTTTCACACCTATCAAATCCCCTACACTTGACCATTGCAATGCCCTCATGCAATGCATTAATTACAAAGCAGGATTTACATTTTTCATCATAATCAATCCACCTTGGCCTTTATTAAAGAGATAGAAAATTATAAAATATTCAAAGGAAGAAAACAAGTAAAAAAATCAAAAACTTACTGATACTTGGATTTGCTATGGGGTTCTTGATTTGTCTCGGTATCTCCTCGAATTGATCTCGGCTCTAAGTGGAATGATTTTTTCTTGGTTAATAAAAATTTGTTGGTTTGTTTATCTGTATTAAACTAATGACAAATAAGTAAGTGTCGATGAGTAAACTTAAAGCTTTTAAAAGATTAAACTAGATTGACAAGTTAAAACTGAATGCTTGAAAACGTAAAGAAAAGATTAGACGAATACTTTGAAAACTTAACTGAACCCCGCATATTTCACATGGTTGGTTGACAGCATTGACTTGAGTGTTCTTAGCGTTGATGTTGTTGGTGTTGCTGGCGGTTAGGGTAGCAAGCGATTCAAGAAGCGCAGTGATTTTGTCAAGTCGCTTATCGCTGTCACTAGTACTAGCACTAGCGACATTGGTCCGAACACTCTTGGTTTGCACACGAGACTTATTTTCAATGACATCCCAAGCAGCATTGGAAGTCTTAGCCAAAAGATTACCCCCCGAGGCATTGTTTAGTGAATCTTGGTCATTCATGCTTAAACCATTATAAAAAGTATTAATTTGGTGCACTTTGGTAAAACCATGTTGTGGGCATTTTCTTAAAAGATCTTTGAAACGATCCCAAGATTCACTAAAAGACTCATCGTACTTTTGTTCAAAATTAATGATTTCATTCCGCAAAGCGGTAGTACGAGAGGGTGGGAAAAAGTAGTTGATAAACTTGGTCTCCAAATCCGTCCACATAAGAATACTCTTTGGCGGTTCCTTAGCAAGCCAATGCTGGGCTTGTCCCTCTAAAGAAAAGGAAAAAAGTTGTAAACGGATTACCTCTTGTGGAACACCATTGAATTTGACCGTATTCGTGAGTTGCAAGAATCTCTTGATATGGTCATGTGGATCATCAATGGTACGCCCCAAGAATGGTTGAGTAGAGACCATCTGGATAAAGCCGGATTTGAGCTCAAAGTTGTTTGCTGCAAACGCGGGTGTGACAATTGGATCATTGTTGCCATCTACATGGGCTTGCAGAAGTTCAATCATCGGGCGATTATCCGGTGGAGGCTCATTGTTGTTGTTATTATTGTTGTTGAAAGGTGGGTTGTTATTGTTATTATTGTTTTGAGGTGGGTTATTGTTGTTGTTTTGTACACCGGCCATGTCTAAGTCTTCGAGAGGATCGAGCTCTTGATAAGACGTGGATCGTGAACGCATGCACCTGCAAAAGAACTAACAAGGCAAAAACAAAGCAGAAATATTTTGGGTTTTTATGTTTTTTAATTTTTAGGATTTTGGGAAATTTTTATGAAAAAGTAACGTTCACGGTGAACGGATCCCAAAATCCAAGTTCTCACAAAAAACTGTTGATCTTAACTCGAAGAGCCGGCAGCGGCGCCATTTGATACTTGGATTTGCTATGGGGTTCTTGATTTGTCTCGGTATCTCCTCGAATTGATCTCGGCTCTAAGTGGAATGATTTGTTCTTGGTTAATAAAAAGTTGTTGGTTTGTTTATCTATTTTAAACTAATGACAAATAAGTAAGTGTCGATGAGTAAACTTAAAGCTTTTAAAAGATTAAACTAGATTGACAAGTTAAAACTGAATCCTTGAAAACGTAAAGAAAAGATTAGACGAATACTTTGAAAACTTAATTGAACTAATTCTTAAAAACTTGTTCTATCGGAATATTGAAAATAATTCCTATCGGAATGCATCAAAGAAATAAGCATCGGAATATAACTAAAACAACCCATCGGAATGTCAAAGTGGAGTCCATCGGAATGTTCATGTAAGTCACCATCGGAATACTAAAAATCAAAGCTGTCAGAATATGGTCTATCGAAATGCAGTTCTATCGGAATGTTCTAGATCGGAAAGTCTGATCGGAATATCGTAAACACTTCTGTCACAATGACTTACTATCGGAAAGTTGTAAACTAAAAATGGCCAGAGTTTCGACTTAAAAGGGACCTTAATCCCGTCGGAATGTACGATCGCAATATGCGATCGCAATCCCAGATCGGAAAGGGGTAAAGACCACCCGATCGCAAAGTAAAACCCTTAAGGGTTATTGCGATCTAAACCAATGAAACCGTCGGAATGTGCATAAACCCTTGGATTGCGATGGATACAAAATCAATCGGAGAATAGTAATAAGCAGAAACTTCAATAAGCATACATAATAAGCTACTTTAACCGGGACTTTAAATAACTCAAAAAGCTAAAATTTGACAATTTTTAAAAACATGTGATAATAAACTTTATAGACGAAGCTTTTGAATGACTAAAAACTTGATGAAATCCAAAAACCATAAGCTTAAACAAGAGATAAGCCAATAAGCATGGAGAACGTATAGCCTAAATCAAATAAAAGCTTAAAAATTAGTAAAAAGATTAATCTTTTAATTACTTGAACATGAAACGGAACCAAACCGTGAGGATTGTAGCTTTCGGATTAAAGGCAAAATGAAACCAAGAAAAGTAGGAAGAGACTAAAGAACACAAACTTAAACTTAAACTTTTAATTAAGAAACTTAGAATACAAAGATTCATGAAAAACTTAAAATTTGAAAGATGAAAACAAGGAAGAATTTAGTGAGAGAAAGTTTGGAACTTTCTCTCTCTAAAACTAGAGAGAAAATGAAAACTAAAAACTAAACTAAAGACTAAGGCCCCCTCAAATTGTGAAGTGGAAACTTTATATAGGCGTGTGATATGGGCTTGTGAATGGGCTTTGGTATCGGGCTTCTTTTCTTCTTTCCTCTTTAGTCTTCACGTTTCTTTAAATAAACGTTTCCGACTTTGGATTTTGAGAAGTGTCGGTGAATAATTCCAACTCGTCTTATAATCCTTTGTTTAATAGACTCGAGTTCTTCGACATATATGAATCTTCCATCTTTGGCTCTATTCTTTGATAAATCTTCAAATAGGCACAATGACTTCCAATCTTTTGCATCTCTTGGACAATAGACTTCGTCTTGAGTCTTTTTCCTCAATAAAACCCGTGCAATCCCATGTTTTCTTCAATATTCATCCGGTTGACTCTGAAAACACAATAAACACAAAAACCACGCATAATTCCAAACAAATGATATTAAATACGTGTTTTGGTCTTGTTTTAGCCAGAAATAAGTGGTAAAAGGATGGGTGTTGTCACACCTATCAAATCCCCTACACTTAACCATTGCCATACCCTCATGCAATGCTTAGTGACAAAGCAAATTTACACTTTTCTCATAATCAATCAACCTTGGCCTTATTAACATACTATTAAACAAAAATTAAAGTACTAAGAGAAATTAAAACTTTAAAGTAAACAAAAGGATAGAAAGTAGCTATGTGGAAATAACTTGCAAAGGGATCTAAGACTTACATTAGGGCTTCGATGCTGCGACGATTCATCACCCTCTAGTTTCACGTTCCCCAAACTAAGCTTAAAAACGAGATCATTGTTATTATAAGTTAGCAAATCAAACACTTACTCACATGGCTTAATTATATGCTTAAACTCCCTTATTCCTAGGTGTATCTCTTATATTTTATTTTTGTCTTAGGATGATCATGAAGATGCATTTTTGGACTTATTTTGATAGTTATTTAGGCTGAAAGCAAAGTAGGACGATTTGATCAATAGTTAGCTAAAGGACAAAATCTCTTAAAACTGCTTCTCGGGATATCAAAAAGTTCATATCTTGGCATAAATTGGTTCACGATTTGAGACCTTTCTCGGGCCGATATTTGGCATGTACTTCATACTTCATATCTTCGAGAGACGTTCTTGATATAATGGTCTTCTCTTCGTTAATAGAGTTTTCTTCACTTGGAGACTTTTGAGGGGTACTCCAACTTTGTTGACCATGACTTCATGATTATTTCTTCAATCTCTAATTGGGATTTCGAGATACAACGATCCGCCTCCTTTTCGGACTTGGATCTATTCATCCTCATACCTTGTTAGGGTCTTTTCGGATAGACTTCTCCATGATGTTTATGGGTGTTGATTGCTTCTCGTCGTGAGTCTTGATCCTTCATATTGATTTTGGGAATAATGCTTTTCACGTCACTTTGGATCTTCAACAATGAAATTGAATCCTCATGCCTTGTTAGGGCCTTTTCGGACTCGCCAATCTTCGCGCCCCGCTTCATAAGTTATGCCTTGGCTATGAACTCTTATCATTACCGAGCAACTTTTAAACGATCCTGGGCTAGAAGCTAAGTAACTTTTCAAATCGTACGACCTTACTTATTGCAGATAAATTATTAGCAAGTGATGGGAGAATAGGCAGATAATTACACCAAGTGAGCTTGCGCAAGAATACCGACTTATAATTGACTCTATCATTTCTCGTTCTCCACAATTTAAAATCTCAAGTAATGAGACTCGTGGATACTTAGCCTAATAAACCAATTAAGGTCTACATGGTTAAGGATACTAGCTAGAATAAACTTGGATAAGTCTATTCGGGTTGAGTCAAAATAATCGCAACGGGCCTAATATGTCAAAGACTTCTAAACTAGTTACACCACTTTATTAATATTTTTGACTTTATTGCGGAATATATACATATGAAAGCAACGATAAAAATTTAAAAATTACGACTAAATGGCCAAAGTTAATAAAAAATTTGAAAAATGTTGAAAAAGATGATTTTTTAGTTAAATGAAGGCATTTTCATGGAAAAGTCCACTTAAAACTTCGATAGAAGTCCCCCCTACACTTAAGATAAACATTGTCCTCAATGTTTAAGCATGTGGGAAAAGTCTCCCCTACACTTATGACATTGTGCACGTTGGTTAACTCAAGTTAAGGAAGAGACGACTAAAGTGATCAATTTCAAATGTGAGTATGAAGAAAATTGAATCACGATAGTTGAGAGATAGAATCGGATTTCGGATAACACGGAAGCACGGTTCTTCAAAGGTTCCAAAAGTGCATTCATCCCTGTAATCACATCACCACATAAATACAAACACCTATATAGGTCCCCCTACACTTAGGAGGTTAAAACATAAAAGGATAGAAACTCGGGTTGCCTCCCGAGGAGCGCTTTTTTTTCATAACCGAGTCACGAGCCTGACTCGACCCAAAATTAGTTCATGGGGAACGTGGTGAGGGAAGGAATCATCTCCTGAGAGATGTCCTCACCAAAGTACAACTTCACTCGTTGGCCATTCACCTTAAAATTAGGTCCATTAGGTTGAGCGAGCTCGAGAGTACCATATGGAAAAATTTGGGCAATGGTGAATGGGCCGGACCAACGAGATTTCAGCTTGCCCGAAAAGATTTTCAACCGAGAGTTAAAGAGAAAACTTTGTCTCCAACTTGGAACTCTCGGTTTTTAATCTTAGAGTCGTGAATGAGCTTAGTCTTCTCCTTATAGATCAAAGAATTTTCATAAGCCTCATTACGGAGTTCATTCAGCTCATTGAGTTGGATCTTGCGTAGGTCACCGGCTTTGTTGATATCAAAATTAGCCCACTTCAAGGACCAGTAAGCCTTGTGCTCCAACTCAATGGGGAGGTGGCACGCTTTTCCGTACACGATATGATATGGTGTACAACCAATCGGAGTCTTGTAAGCGGTACGAAAAGCCCACAGAGCATCATCAAGTTTATCAGCCCATGAGGCACGATGCTCTCCCACGGTTCTTTCGAGAATTCGCTTCAATCCTCGGTTGGATATTTCAGCCTGGCCATTAGTTTGTGGGTGGTAAGCGGTGGAAAGATGATGATTTACACCATACTTAGCCATGACTCTAGCAAATTGGTCGTTGCAAAAATGAGTCCCGCGATCACTAATAATTGCATGAGGCACACCGAATCTAGCGAATAGCGATTTCAAAAAGTTACAAACCACCCTTGCGTTATTAGTGGGTAAAGCTTTGGCTTCAACCCATTTGGAGACTTAGTCAACGGCTACAAGGATGTATTTGTTTCCTTTAGATGAAGGGAATGGCCCCATAAAGTCGATACACCAAACATCAAAGATTTCACATTCTTGTATGAAATTCTGAGGCATCTCGTCTTTATGTGTGATCTTGCCTTGTTTTTGGCAAGCATCACAATGTTTAACCATCTCGTGAGCGTCACGATAGATGGTGGGCCAATAAAATCCTGATTCAAACACTTTTTTGGCGGTGTAGTTGGGACCAAAGTGACCACCGGTGGGTCCTTTGTGGCAAGCGTCAAGGATTTCTAAAGCTGCCGGCCCATCAACACATCGGCGAATAATCAAGTCAGCACATTGCTTGAATAGATACGGGTCATCCCAAAAGTAAGTCTTAATGTCGTTAAAGAACTTCTTCTTTTTCTAGGATTTTAACCCGTCAACGAGAATTCCACCCGCCAAGTAGTTTGCAATGTCTGCAAACCACGGGGTTTCATCAGCAGTCGAGTTGATAGACATTAAAGTCTCCAAGGGAAAAGAATCATTGATTTCTTTGTTCGGATGATCCCCTTGGTAAAGATCCTCAAGTCTACTGAGATGATCCGAGGCTAGGTTTTCAGCTCCTTTTTTATCGCGAATTTCGATTTTAAATTCTTGGAGTAGCAAAACCCAGCGAAGAAGTCTTGGTTTGGATTCTTGCTTAGTCAACAAGTACTTCAACGCGGAATGATCGGTGTAAACGATTGTGGTGGAAAGGACAAGATAGGGGCGGAACTTTTCAAAAGCATAGACAACAGCTAAAAGCTCTTTTTCGATCGTCGTATAATGCAATTGGGCCCCCGTCATTGTCTTGCTAGCGTAATGGATCGGTTGGAAGTGTTTGTTCACTCTTTGGCCCAAAACCGCACCAATAGCAAAGTCACTAGCATCGCACATCAACTCGAAAGGCAGCTCCCAATTAGGGGTAACCAAGACGGGTGCCTGAGTTAGCTTATCCTTAAGCGAGTTGAAGGCTTCGATACACTCTTTGGAAAAGATAAAAGGAGTATCTTTTTCCAAGAGGTGGGTCATCGGGCGAGCGATTTGAGAAAAATCTTTGATGAATCGACGGTAAAAGCCCGCATGACCGAGAAAACTTCTCACACCCTTTACGGTTGAAGGTGGAGGCAACTTAGCGATAACATCGACTTTAGCACGGTCTACTTCAAGACCGGCTTTGGAGATCTTGTGTCCAAGCACGATTCCCTTTTTTACCATAAAATGGCATTTTTCCCAATTAAGAACAAGGCGAGTGTCTTCACACCGCTTCAGCATACGTTCTAAATTGGCAAGGCAAGTAGAGAAAGAATCGCCATAAACCGAGAAATCATCCATGAATACTTCCATAGTGTCTTCCACTATGTCATGGAAGATAGCCATCATACACCTTTGGAACGTCCCAGGGGCATTGCATAAACCAAAAGGCATGCGTTTGTAAGCAAATTTTCCATAGGGACAAGTGAATGTGGTCTTTTCTTGGTCCTTGGGATCGATGGGAATTTGAAAATACCCGGAGAAACCATCTAAGAAGCAGTAATAGTCGTTACCAGCTAGACGCTCGAGCATTTGATCCATGAAGGGAAGAGGAAAGTGGTCTTTTCTCGTGGCATCATTGAGCTTGCGATAATCAATACAAACTCTCCACCCAGTAACGAGACGAGTGGGAATCAACTCGTTGTGTTCATTGGGAACAACGGTTATTCCGCCCTTCTTGGGCACACAATGGACGGGACTTACCCACGGCGAATCCGAAATAGCGTAAATCAAGCCGGCATCAAGAAGTTTGATAACCTCTTGTTTGATGACGTCATGAATTTTAGGATTAACCCTTCTTTCGCTCTGGATTGCGGGTTTAAAGTCATCTTCCATGAGAATCTTGTGAGTACAAAAGTTCGGATCAATTCCGCGGATATCGGAAATTTTCCAAGCAATTGCCTTCTTATGATCTTTAAGCACGGCGATGAGGCAAGATTTCTCTTCTTCTTTCAAGTCCTTCGCGATGATGACAGGCGACTTCTTGTTTTCTTCAAGGAACACATACTCGAGATGGGGCGGCAACTCCTTAAGTTCTAAATCTGGAGGATTTTCGATGGGAGGCGTTTTCAAAGTCGGAGCATCGATAGCAATAACCGTGGGAGATGGTGGAGAAAGATTGTCTTCTTTGAGAAGGTTTTCAAAGAAACGCATGTCTTCATCCCAATCGGTGGGAGAATCATCATTTGCTAAGTTCACATCTCCCGTGGTGGCTTCTAGATCTTTCCAAAAGAAATCACTTTCTCCAAATAGAGACAGTGATGAATCAATAGAGGAAACGGTCTCAACATTGGGAAGAGAGGTAGGAATATTTTTACAAGTATCAATAAAGTGTTCTTCACAAGCCTCATCCAGAACGTCAATACAATTAACACTCTCGTATGAATAAGGTTGTTTAGACAACTTTCCCATGTTGAAGACGAGTTTATCGTCGCCCACTCTCATGATAAGCTCACCGGCTTCAACATCGATGAGAGTGCGACCGGTCTTCAAGAATGGACGACCAACGATCAATGGCACACGAGGGTCCATGTCGTAGTCAACGACAACGAAATCGGCAGGAAAAGTGAATTTGTCGACTCCTACAAAGACGTCTTCGGCTATCCCCACTGGATAAGCAACCGTACGGTTAGCTAATTCCAAAGTCATTTTGGTGGGGACTAGCTCGGGGAGAGATAATTGCTTCCAAATGCTTAGAGGCATTAGATTAATACTGGCACCTAGATCGGCTAGGGCCATGCAATTCTCTACTCCCGGGAAGTTACAAGGGATTAAGAAATGACCCGGATCACCAAGCTTGGTTGGCAATTTCCTTAAGAGTACTGCAGAGCAATTCTCATTAAGTTGGGTGTTAGCAATATCAAGAAGCTTCTCCTTGTCGCTAAGAAGATCTTTGAACATTTTTGTGTACTTAGGCATGTGAGCGAGAGCCTCAGCGAAGGAGATGTTGAAATTCAATTGTTTGAACATTTTAAGAAAGTTCGAAACCTGAATATCATCCTTGCTTTTGAGCTTCTCTTTCCTCAATCTAGATGGATAAGGTATATCGGAAGAAGAGGAAGTCTTTGGGACCGAAGGATCACTCACATCCTTGGGTGGAGGAGGGGTAGAAGTAAGAGGTGGAGAAATTGGGGAAGTAGAAGATTGGGGAATAGGAGCGGGTGACTCGTTTTCCTTAGTCACAATCACCGGTGGAAGTATAGGAAGCTCGGGTTCCTTAGTACCTTGGCCACTGCGAGTTGTGATTGCTTTCATCTCCCCTCTTGGATTCGCAACGGTGTTACTCGGAAGAGTACCCGAAGAAGAGGGTTGATTACCTTGGAAGAAACTAGCCATCATGTTCTTTAAGTCATTCGTTTGACTATCCAAAGTGTTTCTCATATCAGCTCTCAGATCGTTCCCTTGTTTCACCAGGTCTGCTTTCAAGTTGAGCACTTCCCGCTGAAGATTTCCCACGATCACATCGTTAGTCCTCATGTAGGTTTCCACTTCTTGGTGTAAAGCGGTGGGTTGATTGGGAGGAGCATTGTATGCGGGTGGTTGATAAGCAGGTTGCTGGTAAACTTGGTTGTTTCTTTGAGGTGGATTTTGTTGTTTGTGAGGTGGTATGTATGGTCCACGAGATTGTTGTTGTTGTTGAGGAGGGCGGTTGAGGTTTTCTTGTTGGTTTGGATTGTTAGGAGTAAAACCGGGTGGTGAGAGATAGTTGTTGGAGCGGTAGCTAAGCAGGTTGCGGTCACCTTGAGGACGAGCTTGATAAGCGGGTTGAGGATAGGTACCGTATGCTGCATTCACATTCTCAGAAGGGTAGTCTTGGGTGGCGGTACAAGTGGTGTAAGAGTGAGGACCCCCGCATATTTCACATGGTTGGTTGACAGCATTGACTTGAGCGTTTTTAGCGTTGATGTTGTTGGTGTTGCTGGCGGTTTGGGTAGCAAGCGATTCAAGAAGCGCAGTGATTTTGTCAAGTCGCTTATCGCTGTCACTAGTACTAGCACTAGCGACATTGGTCCGAACACTCTTGGTTTACACACGAGACTTATTTTCAATGACATCCTAAGCAGCATTGGAAGTCTTAGCCAAAAGATTACCACCCGAGGCACTGTTTAGTGAATCTTGGTCATTCATGCTTAAACCATTATAAAAAGTATTAATTTGGTGCACTTTGGTAAAACCATGTTGTGGGCATTTTCTTAAAAGATCTTTAAAACGATCCCAAGATTCACTAAAAGACTCATCGTACTTCTGTTCAAAATTAATGATTTCATTCCGCAAAGCGGTAGTACGAGAGGGTGGGAAAAAGTAGTTGATAAACTTGGTCTCCAAATCCGTCCATGTAAGAATACTCTATGGCGGTTCCTTAGCAAGCCAATGCCGGGCTTGTCCCTCTAAAGAAAAGGGAAAAAGTTGTAAACGGATTACCTCTTGTGGAACACCATTGAATTTGACCGTATTCGTGAGTTGCAAGAATCTCTTGATGTGGTCATGTGGATCATCAATGGCACGCCCCAAGAATGGTTGAGCAGAGACCATCTGGATAAAGCCGGATTTGAGCTCAAAGTTGTTTGCTGCAAACGCGGGTATGACAATTGGATCATTGTTGCCATCTACATTGGCTTGCAGAAGTTCAATCATCGGGCGATTATCCGGTGGAGGCTCATTGTTGTTGTTATTATTGTTGTTGAAAGGTGGGTTGTTATTGTTATTATTGTTTTGAGGTGGGTTATTGTTGTTGTTTTGTACACCGGCCATGTCTAAGTCTTCGAGAGGCTCGGGCTCTTGATAAGACGTGGATCGTGTACGCATGCACCTGCAAAATAACTAACAAGGCAAAAACAAAGCAGAAATATTTTTGGTTTTTATGTTTTTTAATTTTTAGGATTTTTGAATTTTTTTATGAAAAAGTAACGTTCACGGTGAACGGATCCCAAAATCCAAGTTCTCACAAAAAACTATTGATCTTAACGAGAAGAGCCGGCAGCGGCGCCATTTGATACTTGGATTTGCTATGGGGTTCTTGATTTGTCTCGGTATCTCCTCAAATTGATCTCGGCTCTAAGTGGAATGATTTGTTCTTGGTTAATAAAAAGTTGTTGGTTTGTTTATCTATTTTAAACTAATGACAAATAAGTAAGTGTCGATGAGTAAACTTAAAGCTTTTAAAAGATTAAACTAGATTGACAAGTTAAAACTGAATGCTTGAAAACGTAAAGAAAAGATTAGACGAATACTTTGAAAACTTAATTGAACTAATTCTTAAAAACTTGTTCTATCAGAATATTGAAAATAATTCCTACCGGAATGCATCAAAGAAATAAGCATCGGAATATAACCAACCCATCGGAATGTCAAAGTGGAGTCCATCGGAATGTTCATGTAAGTCACCATCGGAATACTAAAAATCAAAGCTGTCGGAATATGGTCTATCGAAATGCAGTTCTATCGGAATGTTCTAGATCAGAAAGTCTGATCGGAATATCGTAAACACTTCTGTCGCAATGACTTACTATCGGAAAGTTGTAAACTAAAAATGGCCAGAGTTTCGACTTAAAAGGGACCTTAATCCCGTCATAATGTACGATCGCAATATGCGATCGCAATCCCAGATCGGAATAAGGGGTAAAGACCACCCGATCGCAAAGTAAAACCCTTAAGGGTTATTGCGATCTAAACCAATGAAACCGTCAGAATGTGCATAAACCCTTGGATTGCGATGGATACAAAATCAATCCGAGAATAGTAATAAGCAGAAACTTCAATAAGCATACAAAATAAGCTACTTTAACCGGGACTTTAAATAACTCAAAAAGCTAAAATTTGACAACTTTTAAAAACATGTGATAATAAACTTTATAGACGAAGATTTTGAATGACTAAAAACTTGATGAAATCCGAAAACAATAAGCTTAAACAAGAGATAAGCCAATAAGCATGGAGAACTTATAGCCTAAATCAAATAAAAGCTTAAAAAGTAGTAAAAAGATTAATCTTTTAATTACTTGAACATGAAACGGAACCAAACCGTGAGGATTGTAGCTTTCGGATTAAAGGCAAAATGAAACCAAGAAAAGTAGGAAGAGATTAAAGAACACAAACTTAAACTTAAACTTTTAATTAAGAAACTTAGAATACAAAGATTCATGAAAAACTTAAAATTTGAAAGATGAAAACAAGGAAGAATTTAGTGAGAGAAAGTTGGGAACTTTCTCTCTCTAAAACTAGAGAGAAAATGAAAACTAAAAACTAAACTAAAGACTAAGGCCCCCTCAAATTGTGAAGTGGAAACTTTATATAGGCGTGTGATATGGGCTTGTGAATGGGCTTTGGTATCGGGCTTCTTTTCTTCTTTCATCTTTAGTCTTCACGTTTCTTTAAATAAACGTTTCGGACTTTGTATTTTGAGAAGTGTCGGTGAATAATTCCAACTCGTCTTATAATCTTTTGTTTAATAGACTCGAGTTCTTCGACATATATGAATCTTCCATATTTGGCTCTATTCTTTGATAAATCTTCAAATAGGCACAATGACTTCCAATCTTTTGCATCTCTTGGACAATAGACTTCGTCTTGAGTCTTTTTCCTCGATAAAACCCGTGCAATCCCATGTTTTCTTCAATATTCATCCGGTTGACTCTGAAAACATAATAAACACAAAAACCACGCATAATTCCAAACAAATGATATTAAATACGTGTTTTGGTCTTGTTTTAGCCAGAAATAAGTGGTAAAAGGATGGGTGTTGTCACACCTATCACTTACCTTAGGGTTTTGGAATGTCATGAATGCTTATCATCCTCAAGTTTCGCGTTCCCCATATCAAGCTTAAAAACGAGATCATTGTTATTATAAGTTAGCAAACTACCACAAACTCATGTGGGCCTAATAAGTGTGTAAACACTTATCCTTTTGCCACTAAAATCAAGGAAAAACAAGACCTCATCATGTGTTTAATGTGGTAAAAGTCGGAATTACGCGTGGTTTTGTGTTTTTGTGTGAAATAGGTACAAATGATCAAAAGGAAAGAAAACACGGAATTTCACGGTCAAATGTTGAAGAAAAGTCCAAGAAAGAGACAAAGACAAAGTCAAAAGACCAAAAGTGTTCCGAAGATCACGAAACCCAGCAAAATCAATACGATTTTGAAGAAAAGACCAAAATGCCAAAGATCAGGTAGTTTTATTCGGGGATTTAATTTATCAAAGTTATTGGGCCTTGTGGGTCCCACATTAGATCTATTGGTCCATAAAGCCCATTTGTTTATAGACGGATGGAGTTTGGGCCAAACCTATTTACCAAAAGCCCAATTGCTAATTGAGACGGAATGAATCTTGTTGTGGGCCAAGCCTAATTACATAAACAAAATGGGACGAGTTGCTAAACCTTTCCCTGGTCAAACGCTTTATCCCACCAGCACCTTCACACGTGTCCTTACCAAACTCACAAAATAAACAATTACTCACCCCACACACGTTTTTTATAAAACGTTTATTTCACCCACCCCATTTACTCTATTCGATAAAAACAAGAAAAAAAACTTTCACTGTTTATCTCTCTCTCTCAACAAACAAACACAGACACCCTCAAATCTCCAAACCCTAAATTTACCTAGATCAAAAATTATTCAGTGAAAATTGGGGGTTTTACCCAAAGTGTGTGATTCACACGATGGGGAATTAAATCCCCATCTTTATCGAAAGAAATCACAAAGTGGTCCTCATCTCACGTGGCTAAATCCTTTCATGCGATTGGATGAAACACCTCTCCACCTCCAATCCTCCAATAAACATCCTCCACCTAGGCAGCAAACTAACACAAACAAACACAAAACCTCCACGAGGGCGATCCATGTGATGATTGGGTATTTTCAACCATTGGATTGATGAACAGAAGAAAGAGAATACATAAAAGATGGATTAAACGGCTTATATTGATTTTCGTGTTCAAGAAGCTTCATGAAGAAGGCTTGGGGTTTGCCTATAAAAACCCCCTTCATGTGTAATTTATTGGAGCACTTTTATTTTTAATTTTTAATTTCTACAAATTAGTTTTTAGGTTTAATGTAATTTTTTATTTTCTAGTAATTGTAATTTTATCTTATTAATGAAAAGTTGTTTTTAATTAATTTCGTCTCAATTTAATTTTCTGTCAAGGTAATCTTTAATCTATTTTTTTTATATTATTATTTGTTTTAATTGAAAAAAAATTAAAAAAATAAAAAGAAAGTGGAAATAAACTTCCCACTGGAAGTTTATAAAAAAATAATAAAATACTGGTTCGAAGATTGTTTGGTTCGAAGGATTTGTTTGGTGCAAGCTTTTTCGAACGATGATGATGATGATGTTTGGTGGGTAATACGGTGGTGTTTGTTGTTTCGGTTCATAAGGGGGTTCAGCGCCACCCTTCATCCCAACGGAATCAACATCAGGTTCTAGTTTTTATTTTTATAAGTTATAGATTAATAGTTTTATTTGATTATAGTTTCGGGTTTTATATCTGCTTGATAGTTTATATCTGTTTAGATTTAAGACTGTTTGGATCTGTTCTTTTTAGTTTAAATATCTGCTTATTGTTTTCTTTTTTCGAGTCTGTTTAAACCTTTGATTTAGAGTATGCTTGTTAAGATAAGTTTTGGTATTTGGCTTATTTGGTCTTAAGTCTGCTTGCGTTATTCATATATATTTGCTTATTGCTTATTTGCTTCAGTTTGCTTATGGTTTATCTTAGACTTAATTTTTAGATTGCTTATTTGACTTTATTATTTGCTTATTTTAGATATATTTACTTTATCTGCTTATTTCTTGTGTTAGCTTATTTTCTTATCTGCTAATTTGCTTAAGCTGTTGGGGATTTTTGTGTAGCTTATTTTGTCTGTTAATTTGCTTATATTGCTGTGTACATAACAGATTCTTTTGATCTGTTATTCTGAGTATCAAAGTTATAAAAATCCAAAAAATTATTATTAGCAAAATTTGTCTGTCAGGGGACTCGAACCCCTGACCTTTCGCTTAGCAGCCAACGCCCTTTCCATCTGTTCTAGTCTTTCATTTATGTTTTAACTCAGATCATTTAATAAATATAGAATTTGTTTAAACTGCCAGTTTATTTTTATTATAGTTTTAATACAAGTTTTGATTTAATTAAATTTATTTAAAGTTTTATTTTGTTTTATTAAGTTTTTTTTTAAAAAAAATAAAAAGATAAAAAAATATTTTAATTACTATATTTTATTTAAATTGTTTTTAAAATTAGTTTTATTTTTATTAGTTTTAAAATAGATTTTGTTTAATTTGCAAAATAGTTTTTAAATAGTTTAAAATTAGTTTATTAAATTTAAAATAGATTTGTTTAATCATTTTAATTAGTTTTTAAGATTTTCATATAATAAAAGAATTATTTTTAAATTAGGGTAAATTAAATTTAGTTCCATTTTTAAAATAGTTTTCACAATAATTTTTGAATTAGTCTTAATTAGTTTTAAAATACCAAAACAATTACGTTTCACCAAGAACAAAGTAGTCTTACGTTTAACCGGAAATCAATTCGAGTGAGTCGAGGAAAACGAACATTAATTGTTAATTTGAATTTGCACAAAATTCACTACATAAAATTGGCGCCGCTGCCGCTTCGCTCGTTACGATTGACGATTTCGTGAGACGTTTGGATTTTGGGATCCGTTCATTTTGAACGTTAATTTTCTTGCACAAAAATCAAAAACACAAAAAAAATCAAAAACTTAAAAATACAAAAAAATTAAAAAATCACAAAAGCAAATTCTTTCCTAAGATTTGCACCAAAAAAATTAAAAAAATCCAAAAGTAATACTTTTTCCTAAAAGTATTACACCAAAAATATTACGTATTAGTGTTATTTTTCTTAGTTCGATTTCTTTTGATTTTTCTTGTGAATATATATTTTTCTAAAAAAATACAAAAAGATTTTTCATTTATTATATTATATTACGTAGAACATTAATTTACCTACTTTTCAAATAAGGCCTTAGTTGGGATTTCATCACCTAACTATTGTATTCGCATCCTAAACAAAATAAAAAGGCAAAATAGATAAATACTAGTAAGACGTTTGAACTCGATATATAAAAACTATAAGGTGGGTATAATACGACGCGCTATAAAAGGCTGTCTAAGGAAAAAGGTTTTTAAGTGCATTGTGCCACCTCGTTTCCCCGCTTGCTTGTGCGTATATTGAGAGGGACGACCGATTATTGGTTTGCCAACTCAATTAGTATTAAGTATATATTTTTGTAGCTTTTAATATTGCACCTCGAGAGGGAAAATCCTTTTCCTCTCAAAGTTGACCGAGGTCACCTACCTCATTCCAAAGTTTTAATTGTATGCGCACTCGCGCGCGTACATACATACCGATTGGTGTACCAAATACTTCTAATTCTTCCAAAAAGAAGAAGAAGAAAAACAAAAGGACCGTCAATCAAGCCGATCCCGAGAATCAAGCTTTGAACAACACGATGGCAACGGATAATCGACCAATGATTGAGATTCTACAATCTCACGTTGAAGGAAACGATGACGCGATTGTGGTGCCGGATATTGGAGCAAATCATTTTGAACTTAAAACGGGTTTTATCCAAATGGTTTCCGCTACACCATTTTTAGGCCGTACTAATGATGACCCACACGCTCATATCAAACGTTTCATACAATTGGAAAATACCGTCAAATACAATGGAGTGCCACAAGAGGCCATTCGTTTACAACTCTTTCCTTTTTCCCTCGAGGGACAAGCCCGGATTTGGCTTGATAAGGAACCACCCCAAAGTATTACAACATGGATTGATTTAGAGACCAAGTTCATTAACTACTTTTTTCCACCATCACGGACCACCTCTTTAAGGAATGAAATCATCACCTTTGAACAACAATATGGGGAAACGTTTAGTGAGTCTTGGGATCGATTTAAAGAGCTTCTAAGAAAATGTCCACAACACGGTTTCACTAAAGTGCATCAAATTAATACGTTTTACAATGGTTTAACTCTAAATGACCAAGACTCACTTAATAGTGCTGCGGGGGGGAAATATTCTTGTGAAAACCATGAACGAGGCTTGGGCCATAATTGAAAACAAGGCTAAAGTACAAACCAAGAGTGTTAGGGCCACTATGGCAAGTGCTAGTTCTAGTGAGAATGACAAAAGAATTGATAAGCTTACTTCGCTTGTTGAATCAATTGCTTTGTAAACCAAAGAAATAAAGGGTCAAGTTAATGCTTTGAAAGAAACTAGTGAAACGTGTGAGACTTGTGGTGGACCACATTCATATTTTAATTGTGACAAGGTTTACAATCAACAACAACAAGTTTGTGCTTATAACACCAATGCCAATGAGAGAGTTCAATTTAAACCAAATGTTGATGTTAACCATTTGTCTTATAATTATTTGGCTCCCCCAGGTTTTGTAGCTCCAAAAAGACCACCCCACCCGCCCAAAATACCCAAAACCAAAATAGGAACCAAGGTCCTCAAATGGGTTATTTTCAAGGGAATGCAAATCAAGGGAATTTTAACGGTCAAAATCAAGGGTTTCCGAATAATAACCAAGGTTTTCATAATAACAACGGTTTTCAACCTCAATATCAAAACCAAGGTTTTCCTAATCAAGGTTTTCCTAATCAAAGGTATAATCAAATGAACGTGCATAATCCTCAAATGGACTTGGTTCTACAAAAATTGACCGACCATGAGCGAATTATGAGAGAGATGCAAGAATCGACCAATAAGAGATTTTTGAAAATGATTCAAGCCCTTAGACCCCAAGGAGCCTTACCTTATAATATCGAGACTAACCCTCGTGCTAATGTGAGTGCTATCACTACTCGAAGTGGAGCCACTTTAGTGGGACCTTCCATCTCTTCGCCCATAAAGGAGACACAAGGCCCGGAGGTCATAATGAGTAATCCTACTCCCCCTTCGGTGATTCCTCCCACTACCACTCCTAGTACTAGTGCTCCATTGCCGACAGAGCCTATCCCTACGGTTTTTCAAGAAGCGAGTCCTTCTCCTTTTCAACCTTCAAAGTCTAAGCCTAATATTCCTTATCCCTCTAGGTTAGACAATGCTAAAGTGCTCACCAAAGATGACGTTCATGTCTCCAACTTTTTGAAAATGATTTCCAACGTCAATGTTAACATTAGCCTTATTGAAGCACTTGCTCAAATGCCAAAATTTGTGAAGATGTTTAAAGATTTGCTTAATAAGAAAGAAAAAATGGTTGAGCTCGTGAACACTCGTTTAAATGAGAATTGTTCCGTGATTCTTCTCAAAGAGCTTCCCGAAAATCTAGGAGATCCCAGACGATTCGTGTTACCTTGCTCGTTTCCTCAAATCGATGATTGTATGGCTTTAGCGGATCTCGGCACTAGCATCAATCTTATGCCACTTTCGGTTTGGAAACAATTATCATTACCTGACCTTGTACCGACTCGTATGACTCTAGAGTTAGCTAATCGAACTCTCGCATACCCCGTTGGTATTGCCAAAGACGTTTTTGTTCGAGTTGGTACATTCACTTTTCCTGTGGACTTTGTCGTCGTCGACTATGAGATGGATCCTCGTATTCCGTAAATACTTGGTAGACCATTCTTAAGATTCGGAAGAGCCTTAGTTGATGTGGCCGAAGGGGAGTTAATTCTTAGGGTTAGGGATGAACAACAAGTTTTTAAAATGGGAAAAATCATAACAAAATCAAATGGAAAAGAGTCGGTCAATATGATTGATGTTCTCAATTATGACAATGAAGAGATTTTTATTAATCCTTTTGGAATTCAAAAGTCTACTCAAAATGATTTTGTGATAAATTCATCCCTTCCCTTAGAGCCTCAAAATTTTGAAACTCCTATTTACGACACCTATAGTGATGACACTTCTTCAAATGATCACACTATCTTCGGTTTAGACGACC
This sequence comes from Glebionis coronaria, assembly GCA_025667525.1. Classification (NCBI taxonomy): domain Eukaryota; kingdom Viridiplantae; phylum Streptophyta; class Magnoliopsida; order Asterales; family Asteraceae; genus Glebionis; species Glebionis coronaria. Next base: position 540,077,123 of record CM046878.1, on the reverse strand, counting down.
CACCTTTTGACCCACCCCCTTTTGACCACCCATTTTTGATACCCCAATATTTGATACTTACGATGATGACACTTCTTTAAGTGATCTCATTATTTTTGATGACCCACCCCATGATCTTAATGAACCTCATATCCCTATGAGTGATTCTTCCATGGAAACTCCTTTTGACTTTTATACCCCAATTTTAGAAGTCATGACTTTTGAGGAGGATCCTCCACTCTTAGAGATCATTCTGACTTTAGAGGTTATTCCATTTGAGGAGGATTTAGATATCTTTTTAAATACCTATTTTCCTCACGAGGATGAGTTTTCCTATGACTCTGATGATACTTATGTTTTCACATTGAGTTTGGAAGAGGATGACCTTCCCACTTTGGATTTTGATGACATTTTGAGCTCTAATGTTGACACCTCTTGCTATTTTCCCGTTAAGGAACCGGTGTTTGACCCCGGAATAGAGACTTTTGTGCTTTCATTGCCATATCACCATACTACCCTTTCATTCAAGAGATCGTTGCCTAAGGATACCCCACTCTTCTTTGACTTGTGTGATTTTACCACCTCGGGGTTTATTTCCTTTTGTGATGGAAATTATGTGTTTGACCCGGTTGGATTTTCATGGGGTATTCCTTATATGACTTTACTTCACCCCTTTATCATGGAGAGATTTTCCTCCCTTGGAAATCTCGGTTTTCCCATGATTTTCCCATTTGGATGATGACATTCGGGAAATCGAGTCGAGCTAGAGACTCGTGATAAATAAATCAAGCATCGTTTAACTAGGTTAGATTTTTACCTTTTCCATCCTTTCCACCTTTTTTACCTTTCACCCATTTTCACCAATAAGTGTAGGGGGAGCCAAGTAGGTTGTTTGTGTGTTGTGATGTTGTGCAGGGACGTGTGCTTTAATGATCCACTTTTGTTACCTTTGACGCGAACCGTGTTCCCATGTTTCCCGTGTACCACGTTCCTTCGACAAGTTTTTGCTATTGTGATTCAATCTTGGATATAAATAAAATTAATAAATGTAATCACTTTAGTTGTCCCTTCCTTAGCTCGATTCAAAACAACGTACTCAATGTCCTAAGTGTAGGGGAGTTTATTATCCCACATGCCTAAACATTGAGGACAATGTTTATATTAAGTGTAGGGGGATTTCTATCAAAATTTTAGTGGGCTTTTCCATGAATTTGACCCCATTTTAACCGGAAAATTTAAAAAAATTTCAACGTTTTTCAAATTTTTGATCTATTTTGGCCTAGTAGTATTTCCATTTATTTTCTTTTCTTTTGTCATCGCATCTTATTTTCATTTTAAGAATAAAGTCAAAATAAAAATAAAATAAATAAAATGGTTTTAACAAGTTTTGATATCTTTGATATATTAGGCTCGTCGTGAATATTTTGACTCAACCCGAGTTTACTTATCCAAGTTTACTCTAGCTAGTATCCTTAACCATATGGACCTTAATTGGTTTATTAGGCTAAGCATCCACGAGTCTCATTCCTTGAGATTTTAAATTGTGGAGAACGAGAGATGATAGAGTTGATAATAAGTTTAAGGGTTACTTCTTCCTTATATGAGTTTTGTGGCTCTTTCTTCCCACTTGTATATTTAAATTGCTTAATAAATGAGGATTTTTGCGGTGTAGATTCGATATCTTAACTCTTAGCCAAATCTTTATTCTCCTTGTAATTAAAGCATGAACACATTGAGGGTGCCAGCGTTGTGGACTTCCGACTAAGGTGGCTCATAACCACTAAGTAGGAGGTATTCAGACCATGGGACCGCGGAATTTGGCCTAATATATATATCATAAATAAAGAAAGAATAAGATTAAAACATGACCTCAAGGAGCCTTAGGGTGTCGGGCATGTAGCACGAACCTTGTCATTAGAGCCTTAGGGTGTATGGCATGGTAAGTGTTGATTAAAAATTGATCAAAAAATCAATTCCCTCGTTTATCGTTCAAGGAGCCTTAGGGTGTGGACAATAGATGAGGAGCATTTTTACATCTTAAAGAGCCTAAGGTATATGATGTGAACTTGCTAAACTCCACATAAAGTTTACATGACTTTGGAGGAATAATTAATAAGTAGTACTATTGGCCAAATTTTGGGTCCGGGAATTTATTCCCCAAATAGTGTTAAATCATCCTTGATGTGGGCTTACTTTAGTGACAACGTTTTTGAGGATGAGTTTAGGTTTTGAGTATCAGGTTTGCACCGTTTTGCCTTCATTTTTGGACTAATAATTATCAAATAAGTCAAATGAGCCTACGGGTGAATGACAATCAATAAAATCTAGAGATACAACATAGGAATTGGAGAAAGAGTATTACACAATTGTCTTATATAAGTGGTTTTAACCTAAGGACTTATGGTAAACAATGATCTCGTTTTTAAGCTTGGATGGGGAACGTGAAACTTGAGGGTGATTAATATTCATGACACCAAAGCCCTAATTTAAGTCCTAGATTTCTTTACTAGTTTCTTCCATCAAATAATTTCCAAGTTAATAAATTGTTATAACTTTTGTCTCCTTTTAAATTTTTATCTTTTCATCATAGTAGTATTAGTATATCTTAATAAAGGCCGAGATGGATTAATTATGAGAAAAATGTAACTTTATGCTTTGAAATTATGCATTGCATGGGGTCATTGCAATGGTCAAGTGTAGGGGATTTAATAAGTGTGTAAACACTTATCCTTTTGCCACTAAAATCAAGGAAAAACAAGACCTAATCATGTGTTTAATGTCGTAAAAGTCGGAATTACGCGTGGTTTTGTGTTTTGTGTGAAATAGGTACAAATGATCAAAAGGAAAGAAAACACGGGATTTCACGGTCAAATGTTGAAGAAAAGTCCAAGAAAGAGACAAAGACAAAGTCAAAAGACCAAAAGTGTTCCGAATATCACGAAACCCGGCAAAATCGATACGATTTTGAAGAAAAGACCAAAATGCCAAAGATCAAGTCGTTTTATTCGGGGATTTAATTTATCAAAGTTATTGGGCCTTTTGGGTCCTACATTGGATCTATTGGGCCACAAATCCCATTTGTTTATAGACGGATGGAGTTTGGGCCAAACCTATTTACCAAAAGCCCAATTGCTAATTGAGACGGAATGAATCATGTTGTGGGCCAAGCCCAATTACATAAACAAAATGGGACGAGTTGCTAAACCTTTCCCTGGTCAAACGTTTTATCCCACCAGCACCTTCAAACGTGTCCTTACCAAACTCACAAAATAAACAATTACTCACCCCACACACGTTTTTTATAAAACGTTTATTTCACCCACCCCATTTACTCTATTCGATAAAAACAAGAAAAAAAACTTTCACTGTTTATCTCTCTCTCTCAACAAACAAACACAGCCACCCCCAAATCTCCAAACCCTAAATTACCTAGATCAAAAATTATTCAGTGAAAATTTGGGGTTTTACCTAAAGTGTGTGATTCACACGATGGGGAATTAAATCCCCATCTTTATTAGAAGAAATCACAAAGTGGTCCTCATCTCACGTGGCTAAATCCTTTCATGTGATTGGATGAAACACCTCTCCACCCCCAATCCTCCAATAAACATCCTCCACCTAGGCAGCAAACTAACACAAACAAACACAAAACCGCCACGAGGGCGATCCGTGTGATGATTGGGTATTTTCAACCGTTGGATTGATGAAGAGAAGAAAGAGAATACTATAAAGATGGATTAAACGGCTTAGATTGATTTTCGTGTTCAAGGAGCTTCATGAAGAAGGCTTGGGGTTTGCCTATAAAAACCCCCTTCATGTGTAATTTGTTGGAGCACTTTTATTTTTAATTTTTAATTTTTGCAAATTAGTTTTTAGGTTTAATGTAATTTTTCATTTTCCAGTAATTGTAATTTTATCTTATTAATGAAAAGTTGTTTTTAATTAATTTTGTCTCAATTTAATTTTCTGTCAAGGTAATCTTTAATCTGTTTTTTTATATTATTATTTGTTTTAATTGAAAAAAAAATTAAAAAAATAAAAAGAAAGTGGAAATAAACTTCCCACTTGAAGTTTATAAAAAAAAGTAATAAAATACTGGTTCGAAGATTGTTTGGTTCGAAGGATTTGTTTGGAGCAAGCTTTTTCGAACGATGATGATGATGATGTTTGGTGGGTAATACGGTTTGTTGTTTCGGTTCATAAGGGGGTTCAGCGCCACCCTTCTTCCCAACGGAATCAACATCAGGTTCTAGTTTTTATTTTTAAAAGTTATAGATTAATAGTTTTATTTGATTATAGTTTCGGGTTTTATATCTGCTTGATAGTTTATATATGTTTAGATTTAAGACTGTTTGGATCTGTTCTTTTTAGTTTAAATATCTGCTTATTGTTTTCTTTTTCGAGTCTGTTTAAACCTTTGATTTACAGTTTGCTTGTTAAGATAAGTTTTGGTATTTGGCTTATTTGGTCTTAAGTCTGCTTGCGTTATTCATATATATTTGCTTATTTCTTATTTGCTTCAGTTTGCTTATGGTTTATCTTAGACTTAATTTTTAGATTGCTTATTTGACTTTATTAATTGCTTATTTTAGATATATTTAGTTTATCTGCTTATTTCTTGTGTTAGCTTATTTTCTTATCTACTAATTTGCTTAAGCTGTTGGGGATTTTTGTGTAGCTTATTTTGTCTGTTAATTTGCTTATATTGCTGTGTACATAACAAATTCTTTTGATCTGTTATTCTGAGTATCAAAGTTATAAAAATCCAAAAAAATATTATTAGAAAAATTTGTCTGTCAGGGGACTCGAACCCCTGACCTTTCGCTTAGCAGCCAACGCTCTTCCCATTTGTTCTAGTCTTTCATTTATGTTTTAACTCAGCTCATTTAATTAATATAGACTTTGTTTAAACTGCCAGTTTATTTTTATTATAGTTTTAATACAAGTTTTGACTTACTTAAATTTAGTTAAACTTTTATTTCGTTTTATTAAGTTTTTTTAAAAAAAATAAAAAGATAAAAAAATATTTTAATTACTATATTTTATTTAAATTGTTTTTAAAATTAATTTTATTTTTATTAGTTTTAAAATAGATTTTGTTTAATTTGCAAAGTAGTTTTTAAATAGTTTAAAATTAGTTTATTAAATTTAAATTAGATTTGTTTAATCATTTTAATTAGTTTTTAAGATTTTCATATTATAAAAGAATTATTTTTGAATTAGGGTAAATTAAGTTTAGTTCCATTTTTAAAATAGTTTTCACATTAACTTTTGAATTAGTCTTAATTAGTTTTAAAATACCAAAACAATTACGTTTCACCAAGAACAAAGTAGTCTTACGTTTAACCGGAAATCAATTCGAGTGAGTCGAGGAAAACGAACATTAATTGTAAATTTGAATTTGCACAAAATTCACTACATTAGGGCCAATTATTTACTTAGACTCCCTTATTCCTAGGTGTATCTCTTATATTTTATTATTGTCTTGAATGATCACGAGGATGCATTGTTGACTTATTTCGATAGTTATTTAGGCTGAAAATAAAGTGGGACAATTTAATCAATAGTTAGCTAAAGGACAAAATCTTTTAAATCTGCTTCTCGGGACCTCATAAAGTTCATATCTTGGCATAACTCGCTTCACGATTTGAGACCTTTCTCGGATCGATATTTGGCAGTGACTTCATACTTCAAATCTTGAGAGACGTTCATGAAATAATGGTTTTCTCTTCATAATAGGAATTTCTTCACTTGAAGTTTTGAGAGATTCTTCATATTTTGACCACGACTTCTTCTTTTTTCTCCAATCTTTATTTGGGATTTTGATATACAACGACCCGCCTCCTTTTAGGACTTGGATCTATTTATCCTCATACCTTGTTAGGGTCTTTTCGGATAGACTTCTCCATGATCTTTAGGGGAGTATTTGCTTTTCGTCGTGTGTCTCGGTCCTTCATATTGATTTTTGATAAATGATTCTTCACATCAATTTTGGATCTTTAGCAACAAAATGTAGACCTCATGCCTTGTTAGGGCCTTTTCGGACTCGCCAATCTTCGCATCCCGCTTCAATAAGTTATGCCTTAGCTATGAACTCTAATTAATACCGAGCAAATTTTAAACGATCTTGTGCTAGAAGCTAAGTAACTTTTCAAATCGTACGACCTTATTTATTGTAATTAAATTTATTAACAAGCGATGGGAGAAAAAGCTTATAATCAACTCACATAAATTCATGAAAGAATACCAAACTTATAATTGACTCTATCATCTCTCATTCTCCACAATTTAAAATCTCAAAGAATGAGACTCGTGGATGCTTAGCCTATTAAATCAAAGTTTTGGGTTTTCAAGTCATCTATAGGATCTTGCAACTTCTTAGACTTTTTCAAGTTTAGAATTCGCATTTTAAAGTTCCCTTGATAAACGACTTTTTAGGATCAATTATAGGAACTTGCGAAAAGTTCTTGTTCTTAACCCGTAAGAGTTAAGACTTTCGCGTTTTAAAGTTCCCTATATAAAAGCCTAGGAAAACTTGACTTAAACACGTTAAGGATACTAGCTAGAGTAAACTTGGATAAGTAAACTTGGGTTGAGTCAAAAAATTCACAACGTTGAAAAATTAAAACCACTTTATTAAAATTTATTCTAACAAAGAAAGTAAATAACGATAACAAAGGAAAATACTACTATACAACTAGGCCAAAATAGATCAAACATTTTGAAAAATGTCAAAAAATCAATTTTCCGGTTAAAATAAGGACAAATACAAGGAAAAGCCCACTTAACTTCGATAGAAGTCCACCCTACACTTAATATAAACATTGTCCTCAATGTTTAAGCATGTGGGAGTGAACTCTCCTACACTTAGGACATTGTGCAAGTTGTTTAAATCTCGCTAAGGAAGAGACAACTAAAGTGATTCCTATGTTAATATTAAAGAATATGAAATAGAGAATCAAAAGAGTTTAGGATAGAACCGGGAAGACGGGTACACGGGATCACGGCTCGTCAAAAGTCATCAAGAATGGATCTTTGAAAGCTCGAATCCCTACACATGATTAGAAAGAAAACAACAAACACATAGTAGGGTCTCCCCCTACACTTATTATAAAAACAAAAATAAAAGGATAGATAATTGGGTTGCCTCCCAAAAAGCGCTTGTTTTTGTTAACCGAGTCGTGAGCCTGACTCGACCTTGATCCTTTTTCGATTGAAAGAAATTCGTAAAAAGCTAGTAAATAAGCTACTTCTAATAAGCACAAATCAAAACTTTATCAAACTAAACTAACTAAATAAGAACGATTAAAACTTACAAAACTCTAAATAAGCAACTTTTTAAATCAAACTTTTAAAAATACAAAACCTTTAATAAAACTTTAAAACAAATAAGCTAAATACAAAATAAGCCGATAAGCATGTCAAGCTCAAAGCTTAAATCGTATGAAAGCTTATAGATGAATAAAAAGATAAACTTTTTAATCACATGAACAATAAGATGAAACAAAATCAATGATTATCACGAATCAAAGATAAATAAAATAAGAAAGGTAGAAGAAGATGATTAAAAACTTGAATTAAAAGGATTAAAGATCAAAGATTTAACACAAGATTAAAGAAAAATCTTGAAGAACATTAAGGAAAACTAGAGAGAGAAAGTATATTAATCTACTCCTACTTACCTTACAATAATAAAACTAAAAACTACTATTAGCTAACCACCCTCCTAATGACACATTAGGAGGGTATTTATAGGAGGAGTACATTTGATGATGCTTTCTTCTTTCTTTCTTCTTGTCTCGACTCGATTTAAATTCTTTGTCTTTCTCGACGTCGTCTCGGGATTTGTCGATATAAATTGAACTTGTCTTATAATTTCTTCAATAATTAGACTTGAGTTCTTCGACTTCATTAAACTTCCGTCTTTAGACTTTTTCTTCGATAAATCTTCTGAATAGGCCTTGGACTTCCGTTCTTTTTGCACTCTTCATCTTTTGACTTCGTCTTTTCTCATTTTCATCGATAAAAGCCCGTGAAAGCCCGTGTATTCTTCCTTTTTCATCTTTTGGTCCTAAAACATAATAAAAACACAAACCACGCATAATTCCGACATTTACGACATAAAATACACGTTTTGGCTTGGTTAATATTATAGTTAAGCGGTAAAAGGATGGGTGTTTTCACACCTATCAAAGTGCCTGTTTATGAGTACATTCAGTGAAGTGTAGCTCTGACCTTATGGGTGAGTTGAAAGTTCATTACGTGTGGCCTACAACTACTACCATAAGCGATGTCATAGATAACGACGTATTTGTTAGACGTGCACACTATATCTTGTGCATATCCATCATAGAGTATAAGGAATGCTACACTTACTACAACGTCTTATAGTAAGATGCCTAACAAAGGATACCTAATCCGGCGCCACTGAGGGTGCATCCCTCTTACGCGACAAGTTTAATTAGTATGGTAAACTTACTCCTCTTATTTTGCTTGGAAACGTTTTATTGTACATGTACACCGGAGGGCCAAATTTGTATTTCAGAAAAGAAAATACTCTTATGTATAAAAGATAAAAAGAAGTAATTTCTCTACGGAACTAGCTAGGAACCGCAGTTTTTTATTCATATTTTTGCAAATGTTTTGTTTTAAAAAAAATCATAAAAGGAAAAGTCCTAGAGTGGTTGAAAAAAAATACATGGATCTATATTGGGGGGGTTGTCTACAGCCAAGAAAGTGATCCATGTTGGTGGTGCGACATCTTGGGGAGAATATCGCCCGAAACCCTGGTTATCACCTGAGTTACTAATCACAGGACTAGGCATCGACCGCGCGTAACTATCCGTGCTCATCCTAATTCATTGAAGTCCTTCTTTTGTTCGCTTGCGCTGTTGCATGACTCGCGCCTCCGTTAGCCTGTTTGCCTGATCCCTTTGTCGCATAGAGCGGACGACCCTTCTAGCTGGAGGTGTGATTCCGTCTTTGCTTTTTTACTGGTGATCACCTTGCGATGGGACTATTGCTACTACCCTTCGCGCCATGTTATTTATTGACGTGGTCAGAAAACCTAAAGTATGCCCCAGCTTTGAGAGGATTCCATCTTCCTTTGTTCTTTTCTTTGAGGGCGCCCAAGCGATCGTGTTAGGATCTTTCCTATGACATGGGTCCGCCTAACATCAGAGACATGGCGCCACCCTTTTAGGAACATCCTTATGCATAAATGGCCAAAAGTAGCCTGAGCGAGTAATCTCATCAACCATAACTATCGGGCCGCGTAGGCATGCCTTTTTATGCGCGACTTCCACGACTACACGTGCTCTCTCTGGCGCTAGACGTTGCATTATTCTCTCGTTACTTAATTTTTTGTGCAGCGTCCCATTGATGACTTTGAAGTGCCTCGATCTCGTATGTACTTGTCTGGCTTTCCTTCTATTGCTTAGTAGTGTATTGTGTGTTAGGAACTCCCTAATAGGTGTCAACCTTGTGGGTGGCTCAGGATCCGCGCTTATATTTTTGTGCAGGATGAAATCGACTAGTACGTAACTAAGAGGTTTATCCATGTCCACAATTGAGAGTTGATCCATGTCAGATGAGATTTCGTCATGTTCTTCGGAGTCTTTTCGTATAGCGAACTCTGTGAACTGCCTGGTTATGTCTCTCACCTTTTGCGTGTATTGGATTAGCATATTTCCTCGTGGCTCGCATGACCCCGCGACCCTATTTGCCAATAAAGGGTTGTACGCGCAGGCCACTAGGCTCTTTATGTCCATTCTGAGTGCTAATCTCAGACCTACTATGAGGGCTTCATAATCCGCTTCTATGCCTATGGTGGAAAAGTCAAATAGCAGTGCGTAGGTAATTTTTATGTCACCTTGGTCCGTGAGGATGAACCCTTCATCTGGTGTTCCTTTCCCTGCGAAGCTTGTCGAAAATAAGACCCATCGGAGCCCTCCTAGCGAGCCTTCGCGCATGAATATGATTTTTGCCCAAGGATCTTCTAAGATGTACCTCCTCTTCATAATCCATGAGCTGGATTTCGTGATGCGCTCACCCCGCTCTATATCCTTCCTTTTCGCGTCGTGGCTATAAGTGCTGCTACCCCTTCAAGTGTGTCTATGTTGCGGATGGTGACTACCCTGTCTTGCACTGGGAATTTGAACATGCCATGTACTGTAGAAGGTACAGCGTACAGTGTCTTTAGCGATGGCTGTCCTATGATACCGATGTACGATGATTGGGATCGTACAACCATAAAATCTATCCACACCGTTGTCGAGTGATCTGCGCTTCCAATAGTTACCTGCGTGCAGAGGTGTCCTAGCAGTCGGGTTTTATCACCATTAAAACCTTTAAGGACTTGTGCGGTGTCCTTTAAATCCTTCTTTATTTCCCATGGTAGTCGTGCGAAGCAATGCTCGTTCAGTATGTTTGCTGCTGATCTCCATCAACACACATGTTCTTTATAACATGATTTCCGAGGGTTATGTCGATCGTTAACGATCCAACCCTATAGTCCATGTTCGAAAGAATAAGGAACGATATCTCTTTGTCGCGTGTAAATTCCATGGTCTTTTTCCGCTGCATGAAAGACTTCTCTCGTTTTACCATGTAGATGGTTATGGGCTTATCCTTCTGCTTTTTTATTCACTTTTCTTCGTGCCGCACCCTTCCTCCAGTCTCTTATCAGGTGGTTCAACTTCCCTGCTTTAACCAGGCTTTCAATGTGCCTTTTTAGTTGAATGCACTCATCAGTAGCGTGCCCTTTATTGTCATGGTATTCACAATGCTTTGTATTGTCCTGTTTGTCTGTCGGGCCCATCGGACTAGGTTTGGGAAGCTTGCGCCCTTAGATAAGAGTATCTCCCTGGATGTTTTTGCGTTTATAACAAGTTCCTCGTCGTTGAAACGTAAGGTGATCTTTCTAGCATGAACATCAATTAAAGCCATAGACGTATCTAAAAACGAATGACCTAAAATGAGAGGAACTTGAGGATCCGTGGGAATATGGACAACGATAAAGTCTACCGGATAATAGAACTTTCCCACTTTCACAAAAATGTCTTCCGCCAATCCACATGCGGGAATCGTGGAATGGTCGGCCAACTTGATAGACATTAGTGAAGGAGTATGATTAGGAAGATTGAGCGACTTGAAGATTGCAAGTGGCATCAAGTTATAACTAGCACCAAGATCGGCCAAGGCATAGCATTCTTCCATATCTTGTATTGCACAAGGGATCAAGAATTTACCGGGATGACCAACTTTTTAAGGTATGCGATTAAGATAAACCGATGAAGAACTAGACAATTGTTGCAATTTCTCCTTGTTGTTCAACATACTCTTAAAGTTAGCGGCAAATCGAGGCATCATGACCAAAGCATCGACAAAACTCACATTAAAGTGCAAATCACGAAACATTTCATAAAAAGCTCAAATTGGTAGTTGTCGCGCTCTTGACGTTTCTCCTTCCTAAGTCTCGATGGATACGGAAAAGGTGGTGTGGGTTGAGGCATAGGCATAGCCTTTGGAATCTCGGGTTCTAAATATGGTAATGGGTCAACCGTAGGTGTGGCATGAGCGGTATTTCGTGGGATTGGGACATGCTTCTTTTCGACCACCACCTCGGGTTCTTCTTCAATTGCATCCTCCGTAGGAGCAACTGGTTGAGGAGTCGGTTCCTTGAGTGTCTTACCACTACGTGTGGTAATCACTTTCATCTCTCCCTTTGGGTTCGATATGGTGTTACTAGGAAGACTACTCGAAGACGGTTTGCACATAATAGCCTCAAACATAGATGAAATTTTGTCCTCAAACATGGATTGCCTCTTCTCGGCCTTATTCATCTCTTGTTTTATTTCATGTTGCCCTTGTTCCATTTTTTCTTGGTTTTGTTTTAACTTAGTTACATTTCCTTCCATTTTGTTTGTATGGATTTTAAGATCATTTGCTAACTCATTTTTCAACTCCTTCTTCAAGTCGTTCTTAAACTCGGATCTTAGGCTAATGATTTCTCTTTGAATGTTGTCAAACCTAGCATCGTTTCCATTAGCGTATTCAACAAATTCATTTGGAAGATCTTTCAAAGTTTGCAAACCTTTGTTGTTGTTTTGAAAATCACTTTGATTTTTGTTTGAAACTTGATTATTAGCCCCTTGATTCGCATAGTTTCCTTTGTAAATGTTTTTGAAACCAACTTGATTGTTTCGATAGTTGTTGTTAGCATTTTGATTAGGAGCAAAACCCGGTGGAGTCAATTGATTAGAGCAGGTAACTTGACCGTTTTGGTTGTAAGTTCCCGTGGCCGCGTAGGCACTCGAAGTGTTACCACAGTTGGTAATGCACTCAGAGAAATCATGACCTCCACCACAATACATACATGAAACCTCAACCGCTTTAGCCGTAGCGGGAGCACTTTGTTCTCCAACTTTGAATTCAATCAAAAGTCCATTAAGCTTATCAAAGATTTTATTTTCCAAGTTCGCCTCAATTTGGCCAGCATCGATGGTATTAGACAAAGAAGGTGAAGCCAAAGACGAAGCCTTACGAACACTTGATGTGCTACGAGGACTATACACCTTAGATCTATTCTCAATTATCACCAAAGCTTCCTCAACCGTTTTACACAAAAAATTACCACCCGCGGCGGCATTTAGATAATCCCTTTCATGATCATTAAGTCCATTGTAAAACGTGTCAATTTGATGCAAGTCGGAAAAACCGTGATGGGGATACTCATGTAAAATTTCCTTAAACCTATTCCAAGCCGTTGAAAAACTCTCATTAAATACTTATGAAAATTTTGGAATCTCGTTTTTCAAATGCGTAGTCTTAGAGGGCGGGAAAATTGGTTCACAAACTTAGAAACGAGATCCTTCCACGTCAATATAGAATTGGGTGGCTCTTTCTGTAACCAAATTTTAGCGGGCCCCGCTAAGGAATACGGAAAAAGCACCAGCTTAATCGAGTCGTTAGAAACATCCTTAAATTTGCAAGTGGCGGTAAGACGATTGAATTGGCGGATATGGTTGTGCGGGTTGTCCTTTTCATCACCACGGAATTTGTTGTTTTGGATTATCGACAACAAACCCGTTTTCACTTTAAAATTCTCCGCAAGGATAGCGGGAATCACAATAGCCTCTCCATAACCCTCGGTGGGTGCTTGAAGTAACTTCATCATAGTTCGATTCGCCATGATTGGTTCTTCTCTTACGATAGGTTCGTCAATAGGAGACTCCTCACTAGAAAGATTAGGAGTAGGTGTTGAATCCTTTCGGTTTCTTCGTTTACGTGCACATCTTGCTTGGTTGCGGGTTTGCATAAACGTCACGTACAACGAGGGGATGAGCAAAGAAGATTCTTTTTGGTGTTCTATATTTTTCCAGTTTTTTTGTGGTTTTTGATTGTTTTTACTTTTTTTGGATTTTTGTGATTGTATTAAGTAGACCAAAATCTACAAATCTCCTCCTTAATCAAATCTCTTGATTAAAGAAGCCTCAAGGAATGAAAACGATCACGTGAAGTGAACGCCTTCGATGACTTTAGAACGTTGGTGGAACACCAAAACGTTCAAGAGGGTTTAATCAAATGAAACCAAGAAAGTATATATGATACTTAATAATACTTTGGGGGGAAAAACCCTCGATTAGCTTTCAATCTCAAAATACTCACAAGCAAGCGGGGAAACGAGGCGGCACAAAGCACTTAAGAGTCTTTTTCCTTAGGGTATAGTTTATAATACCCGCCTTATACCCACCTTATAGTTTGTATTTTTCAAAATTGAGCTTCAAGAAAGTATTTATCTATTTTTGCCTTTTCTTTCTTGTTTGAGATTAGAATACAATGATTGGGTAATGACCTCCCAAGTCAAGGTTTTGTTTTCACACTTTTGGAGTACTTGTGAATTTATTGTTCTACGTATACAATATATTAATAATATTCACACAAAAAACGAAAACCGATAATACGTATTAGTAGAGTGCTACTAATACAAATACTATTATGGCTATATATAAAAAACAACAATTGCCAAATCAAAACACAACACGCCTCCCCGACAGTGGCGCCAAAATGATAGTTTAGTTTTACAACCTTGTTTAGGAAAACAAAGTGTAATTAGGGTAAGTACACAAATGGTTTAGGAAAACCACAAGTTATGACCCAAAGTGGGGATCGTTCTCAAGGAGGCTAGTGTGTTGTGTAGAGAGATGATTAATGATGTGATTATGATTATGAGAGAAGAAAATAGAAATGAGATAAGAAGAGAATGACGGTTACGATGACGAATTACACTAAGACGATTAGTCGTACACGTAAAACCGTAAAAAGTGACAAAATTAAAAATTTACCCTAAAAATTCCTAGAAAATTGCAATAAATCCTAAATAATGTAATTAGAGTTTACAAAAAATTAAAAATCACTCAAACCTTTTATTTGATTAAATAATAATTTTTTAATGCTAATTAAAGCCCAAAGAATCAATTTAATTAACAAAAAGCTCAAAATGAGATTTTTTCAATTGTAAACCTCTAAAATGACTTAACTAAATTTAAAACTATTTTTGAAAATTTTAAAACTAAAAAAAACTATTTAAAAACAATTAAAAACTATTTAAATTTAAAATAATTATAAAAATTAATCTAAGGACAATAAAAATATTCTAAAAATTGTAAAATTCCTAACTTAATGTATTTAATAAAAACTTGAAAAATCTAAATTTTAATTTTTAATAATAAAATAATATTAAAAATCTAAAATTTATAAAAAATTCTAAAAAGTTGCAAACTAGCTTAATTTTAACCTAATAAACACATAAATGAAGTTGAAATTACAAAATACCCCTATTGGGCCTAGAAATGGGCTAAAAGACAAAACAGTCCCTTAATGGGCTTAATTTGGGCCATAAGAAAAAGTCAACCAAATAAGCCCAAAACTTCCAGTCTGACTCAAAATTTGATTTTAAACACAAAACTCTGAAGGCCCAAAAGCTGAAAATGAGTATAAGCTAGCTTATTTCAAAGCAGCTTATTCTTAATGGGATTTTTGGCCCATTAAGCTATAAGCTGATGCCATAAGCTCAAATTAGACACACAAGCTTCTTTTGAGTTACTTAAGAGTTTTGTAAAAAGAAATTTGAAATAAGCACAAGGAATAAGCCTGAAAAAGCAATAAGCTATCTTCACAAAATGACAAAATAATCGTTTTCGAGTTCTAGGCCACCCCAAGAGCTGATTCAAGTTTCTAAAGCTTTTAATTGACTTAACTAAGTTTAATCAACAAAAAGTTTTTCAATAAGCACACTCAATAAGCTGGAATAAGCAAATACGCACTTAATTAAAAGTCAACTTTATGAGTTTTCTAGCAAAAAGTCAAAGCCAAGGTCTGATAAGCTCCAGTTCAAAAAAATGGGTCAAATGAGGAAGATTGATCACAAAAAAAAAGTTGTTGCAGGTATGGATAAGCCAATATGGATTATTAATAAGCTGGATCAAAATTAACACTAGCAGGGGCTAGTTTTGGGTGTTGAGCAATGGAAACTTTTTCCACTGCTTGACTTTCTTGACTATTTGTCTTTAGTGACTTTTTTGTGGATTCAAGTTTCACAAAGGCACCCAAATGATCAGTTAATCATAAGGAGTCAATAGCAATCACAAAAACACAATCACAATCAGCCAATTATTACAGTTAATTCAAAACATCACCAGATCTAGCCCAGACATGAACAATAAGCAGTTATGAACTTATAAGCTGTTTAAGCAAATTTCAGCCAACCAAATTACACCAAAAGCATACACAAGCTATAATAATGAACAAGTTTAAACAGGTTTCATGCAATGGTTCAAGGTCTAGATCAAGATTCAAGCACAATAAGGTTACTGATGAACACTAATAAGCAAATTTTTACTTTTGCTGATATACTTGACCAACAAGCCAAATTCAAACACTTAGATCTCTTAGATAGGTTATGAAAACTTTGATTTAACAGATTTTATCCCTAAACATGCATATACTCTAAGTATCACCAAAATTTAGGTCAAAAACAGTAAAAATCAATAAGTTATAGCACAATCTTTGATTCAAGGTTTTAAACCCAATAACTTGCAGGTTTTAGTTCTCAACCAAGTAAATAACAAATAACAAGCATAAACAACAACTTTCAACAACACAATAGCAACCTATGATCTTAAACAGATAATCCCAAACGCCCCTTATCTTTTTCAAATCAGATTTAAACAAGTATAAGTGTATTCCAAGACTACCCAAGCCCAATCAAATACATAAACAGATGTAATATGCAGTATTGAACAAGATTAGACCATAAATTCCACAAGAACACAAGTAACACACAAAATCACCAAAAATCAAGATTTTAAGCAGATTTTGAGTAGAAAGGTGCAAACCTCATGGATGTACATCCACACCCACGAATTTTGAGCTTATTTGCTAGCAAGAACAAGCACAAGCTTCCACAAACAACCCTTCTAAGATTCAACAAGGTTAGAAGCAAAAATTCATTAACAGAAAGTGACCTTTTGGAAAATAAACTTTATTAATGCAACTCTTGTACCCCATACTTGATTATCCCCAAGTTATAAGCCTCACAACACCTTGATATCACAATATCAGTGTGCTATGATCAGCCTATAGCCCAAAAATTCCAAGGTGTACCAAGAACTTAGCAAAATATCAAATTTTGATCCTTTTGTGCAATTTCTTGCACAAGGTTTAAAAACACGTTTTAGGATTCAAGATTAGTTAACATTAACATAAACAAGCAGTAAAAATCATTGGCACTTGACTTTTCTTCAAAGATTCAAACATAATTCATTCAATATGAAACTGGATTTACAGAACTTGAACTAGGAAAAAATCAAGAGCAAGTGCAAATGATGCACATCCTATGCCTTATATAGGCTACAAGTAAACTAGTGAATGCATAAAAAATGTAAAACCCTAGCTATTGAAGTTCCAGTTATGCCCTTGAGGGTTTGAATAATCTTGAGAATCATGTGACTTTTCTTGGCTGTTTGCATGAGTTGGCAAGGTGAAATTACATCCAATGGCTTATAACAAGCTTAAAATGTAAGCTAGAATGAGGATGGTTGGATTGCTGTCCAAGTCTTGGCAGTTTGCTCAAGAGTGTAGCAGGGAATCTTGTGTGAGGCTCTTGGGTGATGAGGTGTGTGTTTTTAAGGTTGGGTTATGATTAAGACAAGCTTAATCACTAATCTGGAGGTTCATGGGGTCTAATTACAAGTAATTAGTAAAAACCCAAATGTGTTCTTATCATGAACAGTTCATGTTTTGATCCGGATTTGTGTTTAAATGTGGTGTTTAGCGCCACTTAATTAACTAATCAAAATTAGTTAAAGTTGGTTATGAGTGGGAAGTGAGGTGGCGCCAGGGTGAGCTCCCATTGGTTGGTTTTTGATAGTGGGGCACGTGTCACAAGTTAATAGGACTAGGTATCTTCTTTGTCTGCCCAGCTTTAGTCCCTCACCTTTCTTCTTTCTTTCACTTGTAAATAAATAAGCCAAAACTCGTTTTCCTTTGTAATTGAAGTTTCCAACATCGCACTTTTGCCCCAAAAAGTTTTGTAAAGTATTTTCAGGGGTATTTCTTGCCAATTATTGATTCTTGAAGGGCTGTTTTGGCATTTTCTTCATTGATAATGGTCTTGAATTGTCTTGTTGACTTCTTGGAGGACTGATTTTGACAAATCATGATTTATGAGGGACCATTTTTGCCTTTTTTTTCAAAGTCAATGGTCCTTTCGGTAATTTGACATATTTTAAAGGACCAAACTTGTATTTTCATGTAACTTGAAGTCCTTCATGGTATGTTTGACTCTGAGGGACTAATATTGAAAATTTAGTTTTGTTGAGGGACTAAAATTGCCAATTCTTCAAAGTGGAGGGCCCTTTTTGTAATATTGACAAACTTTAGGGACCAATCTTGTTATTATGAAGATACAAGGGTTTTAAAGTGTCAATTCTTCAATATTGGAGGACCCTTCTTGCATAACCTTCAAATATTCAAGGGTTTATCTTGGAAAATCCTCATTAGGGCTTGGTTCATTGTGCGGCTCCGTTTCCCGTGTTCGTTTTTGCATGATTCTTGTGATCTTTTGTCATTTTCTCAATATCCGTACCTAAAATACACAAGTAACAAACACAAGCATATATTTGGCCATTTTTATGATATTTTATGCATTTAAAGCCCTTTTTGGACGATGAGACTATGTATAAAAGCAGTCTCATCATGCACAATGTCCTAAGTGTAGGGGAGTTTACTCCCACATGCTTATACATTAAGGACAATGTTTATATAAAGTGTAGGGGGACTTATATCGAAGTTAAGTTGTTTTTTCCATTAATTTGTCCTCATTTTAACCGGAAAATTTAATTTTTCGATATTTTTCAAAATTTTGATCTATTTTGGCCTAGTAGTATGTTTCAATTATTTACTTTTATTTTCTAGCATCGTATGTATATATTTCATTTCAAGAACAAAGCCAAAAATAAAGTTAGATAAAATGGTTTTAATGAGTTTAGATGTCTTTGATATATTAGGCACGTCATGAATTTTTTGACTCAACCCGAGTTTACTTATCCAAGTTTACTCTAGCTAGTATCCTTAACGTGTTTAAGTCAAGTTTTGCTAGGCTTTTATATAGGGAACTTTAAAACGCAAAAGTCTTAACTCTTACGGGTTAAGAACAAGAACTTTTCGTAAGTTCTTATAATTGATCCTAGAAAGTCATTTATCAAGGGAACTTTAAAATGCAAATTCTAAACTTGAAAAAGTCTAAGAAGATGCAAGATCCTATAGATGACTTGAAAACCCAAAACTTTGATTTAATAGGCTAAGCATCCATAATATAGAGATTTTACTAGTTGAAAAAGTTCGTTTCTCGGAATCTTCTCGAATTGATCTCTGGTTAATTGTGCGACTCAGTTGTTCTTGGTAAATCAAATGAAAGGGTTGTCGTCTAAACTAATGGAAAATAATGACTAAAACAATAAAAATAAAGACGGTAAAAAGAAACAATGAAAGATTAAAACTTGGCGAAAAGTAAATGACGAGAAATTAAAAGCAATAAAGGTAAATAACTCAAACTTAAACTTAAACTAAAAGTAAAGCAAATAAAAATGCAAATAAGGAAAAAGGCGGGAAAAGTAAAGCTTAAGAATTAAAAATATAAAACTACAAAAAACTGAAAAACTCATTCGGAATATCAAACTCATCCGGAATAACAAAGCTCATCCGGAATATGTCACTTATCCGGAATAAACCAGTTGATCCGGAATAAGGCTTGATCTGGAATAAAAAAGGGAAAAATGGTTGATGCGGAATAAACAGTTTGATCCGGAATATTATTCCGGATGGAGGACTTGATCCGAAATAACCAACATTCCGGATGAAGGATTTGATTCGGAATAACAGATATTCCGCATGAAGAGACTTGATCCGGAATAACAAGTATTCCGCATGAAGCACTTGATCCGGAATAATCAATTATTCCGAATGAAATAATTGATCCAGAATAAATTAATATTCCGAATAAAAGACTCTATCCGGAATAAAAATAAAAGACATTGATCCGGAATAAGAAGCTGATTCGGAATAACTGGGAAAGAAACAGTAACTTAGAACGAAGAACAGGGGAAAAAGAAGAGAGCACGAATTTAACCAAAACTAATCAAGATTAACCAAAAGATTAAACCAAAACAACCACAAATGATCTACTAACAATAACCAATCAAAACAAATCAACAAAACTAACAATCATAACCAAAATGATCAAAACCCACTTAATCAAAACTATGAAAACTCAGGAACATGAACAATAAAGATGAAGAACAAATCAAACAAGAAAGGTAGAAGGAGATTAACAATGAAGTAAAGATTAACAACAATTAAAAGTAAACTTATTTGAATTAAAGAGTGCAATACAAGAAATTAAAGCAAGAATTTAAAGAGCATGTCAATAAAAATGGTGGAAGTGGTGGTTTGTCAAGCCACCCAACCAAAAAACAAATGAAATACATCCTAATCTATTTATAGGGAAGATTAAGGAGTGCTTAGGAAGCTTCCTCCCTCTTTCATCTTTTCTTAATTGCACACTTAAGTCCTTAAGCCTTTTAATCTTCTTAAATATTGGACTTTAATGACTTTGTCTCGGGATTTCTTTAAACCCGTCTTTTAATTCTTCAATAAATTAGACTTGAGTTCTTCGGCTTTTGGTAAACTTCCGTTTTTTGACTTTTTCTTCGATAAATCTTCAGAATTTGTCTTGGACTTCCGTTCTTTTTGCACTCTTGACTTCTTGACTTTGTCTTTCGTCTTTTTCTTCGATAAAAGCCCGTGAATGCCCGTGTTTTCTCCACTTTTCACCTTTTCGTCCTAAATCACAACAAAAACACAAACCACGCATAATTCCGACATAAATGACATAAAATACACGTTTTGGCTCGGTTATTATTGTAATTAAGTGGTAAAAAGATGGGTGTTTTCACACCTATCAAATCCCCTACACTTGACCATTGTAATGTCCTCATGCAATGCATTAGTTACAAAGTACGTTTACATTTTTCATCAAAATCAATCCACCTTGGCCTTTATTAAAGAGATAGAAAACTATAAACATTCAAAGTAAAGAAAGTAAAGAAATCAAAATCATACCTTAGGGTTTTTAAAATGTCATGAATAATCATCATCCTTAAGTTTTCACTTTCTCCAAATCAAGCTTAAAAACGAGATCATTGTTATTATAAGTTAGCAACTAACACGAACTCATGTGGGCCAATTATTCACTTAGACTCCCTTATTCCTAGGGGTATCTCTTATATTTTATTATTGTCTTGAATGATCACGAGGATGCATTGTTTGACTTATTTCGATAGTTTATTAGGCTGAAAATAAAGTGGGACGATTTAATCAATAGTTAGCTAAAGGACAAAATCTTTTAAAACTGCTTCTCGGGACCTCAAAAAGTTCATATCTTGGCATAACTCGCTTCGCGATTTGAGACCTTTCTCGGACCGATATTTGGCAGCGACTTCATACTTCAAACCTTGAGAGACGTTCATGAAATAATGGCCTTCTCTTCATAATAGGAATTTCTTCACTTGAAGTTTTGAGAGATTCTTCATATTTGGACCACGACTTCTTCCTTTTTCTCCAATCTTTATTTTGGACTTTGATATACAACGATCCGCCTCCTTTTTGGACTTGGATCTATTTATCCTCATACCTTGCTAGGGTCTTTTCGGATAGACTTGTCCATGATCTTTTGGGGAGTTTTTGCTTTTCGTCGTGTGTCTCGATCCTTCATATTGATCTTTGATAAATGATTCTTCACATCACTTGGGATCTTTAGCAACAAAATGTAGCCCTCATGCCTTGTTAGGGCCTTTTTGGACTCGCCAATCTTCGCATCCCGCTTCAATAAGTTATGCCTTGGCTATGAACTCTAATCCATACCGAGCAACTTTTAGACGATCTTGGGCTAGAAGCTAAGTAACTTTTCAAATTGTACAACCTTATTTATTGCAGATAAATTTATTAGCAAGAGATGGGAGAATAGGATCATAATTAACTCACATAAATTCACGAGAGAATACCAAACTTATAATTGACTCTATCATCTCTCGTTCTCCACAGTTTAAAATCTCAAGGAATGAGACTCGTGGATGCTTAGCCTATTAAATCAACGTTTTGGGTTTTCGAGTCGCCTATAGGATCTTGCATATTCTTAGACTCTTTCAAGTTTAGAAATCGCATTTTAAAGTTCCCTTGATAAACAACTCTCTAGGATCAATTATAGGAACTTGCGAAAAGTTCTTGTTCTTAACCCGTGAGAGTTAAGACTTTCGCGTTTTAAAGCTCCTTATATAAAAGCCTAGCAAAACTTGACTTAAACACGTTAAGGATATTAGCCAGAGTAAACTTAGATAAGTAAACTCGGGTTGAGTCAAAATATTCACGACTTTGAAAAATTTAAAACCACTTTATTGAAGATTTATTCTAGCAAGGAGAGAAAATAAACATAACAAAGGAAAATGCAACTATACAACTAGACCAAAATAGATTAAAAATTTTGAAAAATGTCGAAAAATTGATTTTCCGGTTAAAATGAGGACAAATACAAGGAAAAGGCCACTTAACTTCAATAGAAGTCCCCCCTACACTTAATATAAACATTGTCATCAATGTTTAAGCATGTGGGAGTAAACTCCCCTACACTTAGGACATTGTGCACTTTGTTTAAATCTCGCTAAGGAAGAGACAACTAAAGAGATTCCTATTTTAATATTGGGAAATATAAAATAGTGAATCGAAAAGAGTTTAGGATAGAACCGTGAAGAAGGGAACACGGAATCATGGTTCGTCAAAAGTCATCAAGAGTGTGTCTTTGAAGCTCTAATCCCTGCACATGATAAGAAAGAAAACAAGAAACACCAACGGGGCTACCCCCTACACTTATGGTAAAGATAGATAGATAATTGGGTTGCCTCCCAAAAAGCGCTTGTTTTTGTTAACCGAGTCACGAGACTGACTCGTCCCCGAATTAAATGGTCCATGGGGAAGCCTCGAATTTAATACCGGGATCAAAGACCTTGTCCTCGTTCCCGGAGGACATCAATAAAGGAGAGGCGGGGGGATAAGTCTTGTATGGGAGAAAGGTCCTCTCAACATACGTAAAGTATGTGAAATCAAGATCCACGGGAGGTGGGGTGGGTAAAGTAAGCACATTGTCATCCCCCAAAGACAGTAGAGGCTGAGCATTCGGCAAAGCCGTAATGTTATCAATGATAATAAAATCAATGTCACCTCCCGGGTCAAAGCACTCATCCTTTGTAATAGTGGCTAAAGGGGAGGATGAAAGGTGCTCGGGAGGGGGACTTGGGTCAATACCTTCCTGCATCAAATTATCAAGAATAATATCCCCCTCTATGTCATCGTCATTAATACCTGGAGGTATGGAGTGAATGTCGATTTCTTCCAGCAATGGGTCATTATCTTCAATGGGAGGAATAGATGGAGGCAAAGACTCGGAGAGAGGAGGAGAAGTCAACTCTTTGATTTGAGCAATAAGAAGGTGCACTTTCCGTAATCTATCGCGAAGAAGCACGTCTTCCACCTCATCCACAAGATCAAGTTCATCGGTGAACTTCTCATAAGCCGGAGAGAATAAATCGTCATCGCCCGCATCTCCCGGTAGAGATTGAGAAATTTCAAAAGTGAAATTCTCATAGCGGAGAGAAGAATCGTCATCACTAGGATCGACCTCTTCCGTAAGAGCAACGTCGTCCTCAGGCTCCATAGCAGGTAAGTCACTAAGCTCATTCAACGAATCTAGATCCTTAGACGCGGTAGGAACATCGAGAGTAGGAGCAGCAACTTCAGAAGATTGGTTGAAAGTGTAGACATCATCGTCGTCGTCATCATCATAATAGATGGGACGAGTCCAGTTAGGAGTGACGTAGTCGGCTAACTCTTCCTTGATAACCTCCACATCTTTAAGAAGCTCATGAAGCAACTTATGTTGTTCATCTCCCCGAGTATGTTCAATTTCACCAATTCTATCCCACGCTGTAATTAAACATTTTGGTGTAGAAAAGAAGGGAAAACGACTAAATTGGCTCAAAAAGGTGTTTGTGGTTTTCAAGATTTCTTCACTATCAAGCAAAGGTTGCTTTTCCTGATGTAAGTCAGCTCGGAGTTGAGCTATACTTTCTAGAATATGGTTCAAAGAAGTGAGTTGTTGGTCAAGATTAATTTGCTGAGAGGATTGATGATTGAGGGTGTGATATGGGGGCTCAAAGTGTTGAAAACCTGAATTATAGCATGGTTGTGGCTCATAGTAGTTCATCGGTTGAGAAGAATTAGAACACGGGTTTGGTTCATAATAATCCATTGGTGAAGAAAACCGAGGACACGGATTTTGCTCATAATAATTCATTGGTTGACAATAAGAAGTATCGTGAGGACCCCCACAGTTTTTGCAAAACGGGTGAGGAGAGAAAGACTGGGTGCGTCTTGTGGATAGCTATTATCATTGTCATAATTGTACCCCGGTTCTTGCCTGTGAGCATACGGGTATCGAACCGGGCACGAAACATGCCAATGAGAATCGCTTCCACAATAGATGCACGGGCGAACAGGAGGTGGATTCAAAAAGGATGAATTAGTCGAGTTACACAAAGGACAAAATCCGAATAGGAATTGTGTATTGTCGGTATCATTTCCGCACCGCTCACATGTACACCATTGACATGAGTCGTTCCCGTAAAACCGTCTCCCACACCCGACACAATGGACATAAAAATCCATAAAGAAATATAGAGAAGCAAGAAGAATATTTTTGGTGCACAACTTCGAAAAAGAAATGCTTTTTATGATTTTTCAAATGTTTTTGGATTTTTTGAAAATTTTTGATACGAAAAATAACGTTCACGAGTGAACGGATCCCAAAAGCCAACGCGTCTCTCACAAAAAACCGTTAATCTTCACGAAAAGAGCCGGCAGCGGTGCCATTTTAATATAGAGATTTTACTAGTTGAAAAAGTTCGTTTCTCGGAATCTTCTCGAATTGATCTCTGGTTAATTGTGCGACTCAGTTGTTCTTGGTAAATCAAATGAAAGGGTTGTCGTCTAAACTAATGGAAAATAAAGACTAAAACAATAAAAATAAAGACGGTAAAAAGAAACAATGAAAGATTAAAACTTGGCGAAAAGTAAATGACGAGAAATTAAAAGCAATAAAGGTAAATAACTCAAACTTAAACTTAAACTAAAAAGAAAGCAAATAAAAATGCAGATAAGGAAAAAGGCGGGAAAATTAAAGCTTAAGAATTAAAAATATAAAACTACAAAAAACTGAAAAACTCATTCGGAATATCAAACTCATCCGGAATAACAAAGCTCATCCGGAATATGTCACTTATCCGGAATAAACCAGTTGATCCGGAATAAGGCTTGATCCAGAATAAAAAAGGGAAAAAATGTTGATGTGGAATGAAAGTCCCTAATCAATGCAAGAAACCCTAATCTTAACTTAATCAACACAAGGTATTACTTTTCAAACGTAATCTTATTATTGTATAATAAAGAATTACAAGTGTTATGGATAACACAGTTTGATGACAATGTGTTGTGCACACTTTGAACAACTATAAACCCTAACTTATGAATACAGCCGTAGCTGTTTGATTCACTAAGTTATATGCAATAATGTTATGAATATCTCAAAGTGTTAAACATTAATGCATGGATACACATCCTATTTATAGTGTTACGAGGTTGACCTAAATAGTACTTGATGGTGACTACACAAGCTTTTACAAGTTCCCACATCAGTCACATGATGTTCTTCTATTCATGGTAGTCTTCCATTATGCTTTAAGGAAACAGTTGTAAAACACAGTTTCCTTTTTCTTCATAGTCTCGAACACACAAATGGCATGTCCAAAGTGTGCTGAGTGTTAACAGGGTATTGCCACCCCTGTTAACCCTCAACCCCTTAGAGTCCCTGATACATCTTGGCTGTTATCCATCACAGCCAATGAGTATGTCTTCAAGTAATCTTTGACTTCCTTGACAATGTCTCTGACATGGACTCCTCTGAGGTTGCTTACAGGGACTTGGATCTCTATAAGTCTTGCGATACTTGCCTGCCTCCTAGGCACAGGCAAGGGACTATCTGACAACCTAATTATGTTTAAATCTCTGATCAGGGAATCTAACAAGTTTATATTCCCAACAATCTCCCCCTATTTAAACATAAATATTGCTAGATCTAACTAAGTTAAGGTAAGTGAGTTAACAACTTCTTCTTACACATAACAGATCTAAACAAACATACCTCATGATTTTATTAATACTTAAAGAAAAATTACAAGTACATTACATAAGTAAAATAAAAGGTGAAGGTAAAAAGGGCTGTGAACATCTTCAATAGTCATCATTTTTAATCCTTTCTTCAGCTTCAGCCATGTCCAATCTGTTATCTAGTTCATCCTGCAAAGTCTTTGCAAACTTCTTGGAATACTCTGTGTTGATCTTGAGTGACTTCTTATGACAAAGTAGTTGAATTGTTAAAGTTAAGCACAGCTCATCTTCTCTTTGAAATGCATACTGGCAAGCCCTGTTCATGAATGCCATTCCTCTTTCAGGTTATGTGTATGTCTGACCATCAACAGGGCCAACAATACCATTGGGGAGGATCAAATCCCTGTGCATGCCATCCACTTGAACATCTTCAGTAACAAAATTTTCATTAACAAGTTGAGAAATTCTTCTTCTTTTGTTGCCAGTCTTTGGGGGTTCTTGTTCAAAAAGCTGTGGTGGGGGATCAATCTTGAGTTTGGCAGCTGTTTCTTTGATCCAGGTAAACTTGGCCTTAATAGTCTTCAGCAGAAGAAAATTTGCCTGTCCATTTCTTTTGGCAGCTAAGGCTTCAAGTTCGAACCATTCTGATAACCCAAGTGTCTTTTTCCTGAAGTTGTCAAACACATTCATATTTCCTGGTTGGTTATCCCTCCATAAGATCATCCGTGGGGTGTTTGTGGATTTATGAATGGTGTATTTGAACTTGGTTATCTTGCCAGGGGCATATCTGTTGTTAACACAGGCATCATAGTCAGTTTTGACTTTCCTTAGTGCCTCAGCGCGTTTTGCTTCCATTTCTCTCAACCTTTGTTTTTGCTTTTCTCTTTCAGGTGGTGTCATCTTCCTCAGAGTAGCTTCATTCAATTCTTTGGTTGTCTTGAGTTCATTTAGTCTCTTGAATTCCTCAGCTTGTTTCTCTATTTCTTCAGGGGTTAAAGGAATCTCATTGGAAGGTGTAAAGGTTGAGAATTGGGAAAGGTCTGTGATGGATCCTCCTGTCTCTAGCATCGCAGCTATCTTCTTGATTTTGGTGTCTGTGTCAGACAAAACTATCTCCTTTCCTTACTTCGAGACAGAGGACTCCACACTTAAGTTTTTCAAAACCTCAACTCTTCTGATAAATGTTGTCTGAGCCTGAGCTTGAATTGCTTTGGGAAGGGAGCTAACAGTGAACTTTAGCTTCTTGGCAGCTAGTTCATCATCATCCCCAGTCTCACTAGTGTTAACCAAAACCAGGGACTTTGATAAGTCAGCTCCATCTTGAGTCTGTTGCTCCCCCTGAGTATTATCCTCATCATCAGGTATTATAACAGGTGTGATGACTTGGAGAGGAACAGATGTAATGGTGGTGTTTGTTGATGATGAGCCTTGTTTAGCAGATGCAAGGTTGAGTGTTGTATCTTTCTCCCCCTCACGTTCATCCTGGCTACGCAGACGTTTGGATGAACGTGCCTGAAAATGCCTTGTAATCTGTTCAACAGAGGCAGCCATAGCTCGTTGCCTTTTCCTTGAAGCCCTGGCAATCTTTAGCAGGAGGTTTCCATTTGCATTAGTATTGGCCTAAACGCGACTGACAATAAAGTTAGCATGACGGTATTGCCTCTTGCGAACAGCATCAAATTGCCTGTGCATGGTTAGCTCATGTTCATGAAACATGGCAGGGACCTCTGTGTCAATGACATCCTTCATCTGGTAGAAAGGTGACTGAGTCCTTAGGCTACACCTTTCCTGGCACCATCCTTGATTGGCTCAGTAACCGCCTCAGCCACAGCCTTTTGGATGATTCCAGGGAATGTGACAGTGAAGTTGTGCATTTCAGACTTGATCACATCCAGTTTCGTTGATAAACATTCAATGTCTGATTGATGATGAACAGGCTAAAGATTCTTGATGTTGAGGCTTTGTTGAGCATAATCATCCCCCCTTGGTAAGAGATCAAAGTTAGTCTGGGCAGGATGATCAAACAAGAGAAACTCCGCTGTTGGATCATAGGCTGGGCGTTGGAAAACTGTTGTTGTTGATGTAGCAGAGTTTGGAGTAACAACAGCGTCATTGGGAGGAGAAGTCTTATCGCCAGCTGGTGTGGACACAGCTATTTCTTTGGGAGGAGAGACAGACATCTGGTCTTCCTCGTCTTCTTCATCCTCCTCATCAAACATCCCTTCAGGGATTTCATCTTCAGGCATGGACTCTAGATCAGATACATCATCCTCTAATGATAGCATTTCTTCATCAGTATTAATCAGAGGCTCAGCGGTATGAGTTTGATCTTGAGTCATTGTATCAGCCTCCTTTTCTTGTTGTACCTGAGATTCGATGACTGGCTGTACAATTTCAGCCTGCAAGTTGTTTTAATTAGTAACAGGGAAAAAGATAAGGGGAATGGTCGCCATTTTGCTGTCCTAGAGAGGCTGAGGGTGATTACTCAGCCATTCCAAAGGATAAATCCTTGGGATCCTTTTAAGTGTGAAAAAATATGGTTAATGATCGCCATTCGCTGCCCCTAGGAAAGCTGAGTGTGATTATTCAGCCCCCCCCCCCCCCCCCAAAAAAAAAGGTTAAAACCATTGGGACTCTTTTGATTGTGAAACATATGTTGTTTATAGATCGCCATTCGCTGCCCATAGGAAAGCTGAGGGTGATCATTCAGCCCCCCAAAAGGTTAAGAAACCTTTGGGACTCTTTTAAGAGTGAAACATATGTGGTTAAAGGTCGCCTGTTATGCTGCCCCTAGGAAAGCTGAGGGTGATGATTCAGCTCCCCCTGAAAAGGATAAATCCTTTGGGACTCTTTTAAGGAGGGAACCAAGAGGCTATGTGAAGTACAACTTATCAAGGTTGAGACATAAGTGTATTCAGGTTGTTGTTAGCCTGAATACTGTCTAGAGGGTGCAGGGTCATCGGGGTGCTTTATAAACACAAATGAATCATTCCCTGGTGCAAAGACAGGGTGTGCAGAAGTCTTAAAGAGTTCTAAGTGCAAGGACAGACTTCTATGGGTCGAGGATTACCCTAACTTCACCACTCTCTCCTACAGACAAATGAGAGTGGCTGCTTGTGAATCTCTAAAAATGTACACTGATTACCTGTGAGATATCAGCTGGATTAGGTTGGTTTCTTGTCGTCTTAGCTGACTTAGAGACACTAGACTCCTGTTGTTTGTCAGCAGATGTATCTGATTCCATATGAGTATCTGGAACAGAGGAGGTGTCGGTCTTCTTTCCCTTGGCCTTAGAGACAGCTTTGGAGAGGGAAGAAGATGGGATTTTCTTCTTCTTAGGCTGTTGGCCAGAAGAAGCCTTGGACTTGGTAGTGTGCTGCCCAGAGGTCAAAGACTTAGACTTGCCAGACACACTAGAAGTATTCACCTTCTTAGAGGAAGGGAGCAAGGGCTTCTCAGCTGTTGGTAGTTTGTTGGCCACATTCATCATATGTGAGGTGACAGGGACATCTTTAGCTCCTATTTCTTTGTAGATGGCACCTGTGATGCGGTAGGGCTTTAGAGCAGTCAACGCATTGTTGTGGTAGTTGTCTCCAAGCAGACTTTCGAAGATCAGAGACAGGAAGCGCACATAGCAGATATTCTTTTCCCTGACTTGATTTCTTCCCTTCAGCTGTTCTACAAGGTTGGAGAAGAGAATGCTTCCAACATCAACATCAGCTCCCCAGATCAGCCCATATTTAATAGCCTGATGGTTGAAAGACATCTGGTCTTGTGATCCTTGCATTCCTCCCAGGGATTTAACAATGTGGGTGAAGAGGACACGCCACATGGGAGTGAAAAACTTAATCTTCAGGGGAGATTTGGAGAGGACCTCAGCTGGTGTAAGGGCAGGGTTTACATCATGGCAGGGATTGAGTGTGGCCAGGTCTTCTTTGATAGCCTTTTTATCAACGACCTTCAGGCATTCATCGCCATGTTTTAATCCGGCCACACGCGAGAAATCTTTAAGGGAGAAGGCGAAAGGGTATTCATTGCATGAAAGGCTAAACGTTATGGTGTCATCAACCACCTTAGCAGAGTACCAGAATTCCCTAAGGTATTCTTGGTAAAAGGTGGATGGGGATTTGGTGAAGGCTTCACTTAGGTCACAATTCTGCATGAAGTTAACCAGATCTGAGTATGTGCAATTTGGAGCCTTTATCCATCCAATGGCGTTGTTGGAGGCGAGGATGCTTTCGTTGATCTCGAAGTTAACATTTGCTGCTTTAGGAACTGAAAACGCCATGGATTTGAGGTCGAAGGTGAAAGAAAAATGGAGGATGGGTTAAGAGAGAGAAGTACTTAGAGAGAGAAAATATTTGAGAAATGAGAATGGTGGGGGTGAGGAGAGAAGAGAGACAATATATATATATATTCAAACAAAGTGAACATTTATTCAACCGCATTAAATGCAAGGTGCGAAAATGACTGCTCAAGTGGGTCCCCTTGACCTTTCAAAACTTACTTGTCTCCTCGTTATTCGAAAAATAAATGATTAAATATTTGAGAATGTTTTTGCATTTACTTGGAAAGTAACTACCTAGTTTCATGTGAAAAACATTTAATATAGAATAAATCATTTAATGAACACATTTAATATCAAGCCACAGGCTTTGAGATATTGAGCATCCTTAGCTCAGCAACTAGCCTGTTGAACGAAGGTTCAGCCAAAGGCTTTGTCAAGATGTCAGCTAGTTGCAGCTCTGTGGGAACAAAATGCAGCTCAATATCTCCCTTCATTATATGATCCCTGATAAAATGATACCTGATATCAATGTGTTTGGTACGAGAGTGAAGAACAGGGTTGTTGGATATGGCAATGGCGCTGGTGTTGTCACAAAAGATTGGCACTTTGTCATATAGAATTTCATAGTCAGCCAATTGACTTTTCATCTAGAGCACCTGAGCACAGCAGCTGGCTGCAGCGACATATTCTGCTTCAGCTGAAGACATAGCCACAGAGTTTTGCTTATTAGCACTCCAACCAACCAATTTTCCTCCTAGGATTTGACAGCTGCCTGAAGTGCTTTTCCTGTCAATACAACATCCAGCATAATCTGAATCTGAATAGGCCTTGAGATCAAAGCCTGATTCCTTTGGATACCATAGGCCTAGGGATGGTGTTCCTTTGAGATACCTGAAAATTCTCTTAACAGCCACTAGATGGGATTCTTTTGGGTTAGCTTGGTACCTTGCACAGAGACATGTGGAGAATTGGATATCTGGACGACTAGCTGTTAAATACATGAGTGACCCAATCATGCCTCTATACAAAGTCTCATTAATAGAGACCCCTGACTCATCAGGGCCCAAGTTGTTTGGTGGAAGCATGGGGCATTTCACTGATGCACAATCAGCTAAGTCATATTTTTAAGTAAATCCTTAACATACTTTTCTTGACAAATTGAAATTCCCTTAGGACATTGTTTAATTTGAAATCCCAAAAAGTAAGTTAATTCACCCATCATACTCATCTCATATTTCTTGGTCATTAATTTAGCAAAACGTTTACTAAGATTGACATTTGTTGACCCAAAGATGATATCATCCACGTAAATCTGCACAATGATGAAATCACTCTTATCCTTGAAGGTAAAGAGTGTTTTATCAATAGAACCACTGACAAATTTATTTTCAGTTAAGAAATTAGAAAGAGTTTCATACCATGCTCTTGGAGCTTGTTTCAGCCCATACATGGCTTTGTGTAGTCTGTACACATGGTTGGGAAACTCGCTGTTCTCAAATCCTTCAGGTTGAGCAACATACACTTCCTCAGCCAAATCACCATTGAGGAATGCACTCTTTACATCCATCTGATATACAGTGATGTTCATATAGGCAGCATAAGCAAGGAAGATTTTGATGGCTTCAAGTCTTGCTACAGGAGCAAATGTTTCATCATAATCAATTCCTTCAGTCTGAGAAAAACCCTGTGCCACCAGTCTGGACTTGTTTCTGATGATGTTCCCAATTTCATCCATCTTATTTCTATAGATCCATCTAGTGCCTGTGATATTCTTTCCAGGTGGAGCTGGCACTAGTGTCCATACTTTGTTCCTTTTGAACTGATTGATTTCTTCTTGCATAGAAGCTACCCATCCTTCTTCTACTAGAGCCTCAGCTACTCTTTTAGGTTCAATTTGTGAGAGAATTTCAGCAAAGAGACATTCATTGGCTGAGGCTGACTCTGAGTCTTGGATTTGCTGTCTAGTTGTGACCCCTGCATTTGGTTCCCCAATAATGTTGACAAGAAGAATGTGTTGATCTCTTGACCACTTATTTTGAGGAGTTGGGGGCTCAAGGACAGGAACACTTGTGAGCACAGCTGGTACAATTTGAGTTTCATCCTGCTGACTAGGAGGGCTTTCTTCAAAGACTACTTCAGTGTCAGAGTCTTCTTCAGCCATATCAAGAGGTGCTAATTCATTATCAGCAGGAGAGTCTTCAGGGATTTGAAGAATTGGTGAGTCATCAATAGCATTAGAAGGAGAAGGACTACCAGAGGTTTGAGGTTCTTCTTCATCAAGTTACTGAGAGGTAGGAACTTCTATGTTGTGAGTAGACAGAGGGTCAAAGGCAGGGACATAAGGAGTGAGAGTGTTGGAGTGATGATGACTGGTAGGTCTGGGTTCTGTGAACTCATCACTTGGGAAA